>JAPTHN010000002.1:60017983-60342983 GCA_026936325.1 Platynereis dumerilii
GAGTGGGATAACTTAGGTGGCCAACTTTCCCACGGAGCGTTATACGGTAGCATTTACAAAATGAACCTTGGCATTATGAGCCATAGGCCATCAAACACAATGGCCAGTTACCTTTAGTTTGTGATATATGATACCCATCTGATATCAAAAGTGTTCCGAAGTGGCATTCAGGATATATCATTGTTGGTACTCTAAGAATCATATAAAGTAGCTGTCTCAGTAACAACTTCCATGTCTTTTTTTAGCTTTCACTACAAATCAATTGTGATATCAGTCAAAGGAAAATTAGCATCTATCGTGTGGGCACATAAATATACAAAACCATTAGTCTAGTTTCCCTCCTGACCACTAGGACAGAATTACCATGCACAAGCACGAATTCATTGATTGTAGAGGTCACTCTCGTCACTCTCGTGCAACTCTCGCCCTACGAGATCTCCAGGGATCTCAGGAGATCTGACTGACACTTCTGGAGAGTTAGAAGTGAAGTTAGCGCCTTCCTCTTTCTGGATGGGGATAGTAAGCTGGGGGACGTCTCGATGAGTTGATTAAGCATACTACAAGCCCTGAATGTACACACCTTCAAATGTGGTGTTTTTATAGATTGAATGAAAACCTGGCCACAGTTTCACAATCTGAACATTATAGGCACACTAGAGGGGTGAAGGAGGGGAAGGGAGGGTTCTCAAGATAATTTGATATGGTATAAATTATAATCAAGAAATTTTGGGAAATTTTGCTCCCGTCCCAAAACGTGTTTGTTGTAGTCTTTGTGTATATGCACCATCCAAAATAATAATATGACCTGGTATTTTACAACCATTTCTGCAAACATGTCAATTATACAATTTTCATAGTATAATTACACTTCTAGTTTATTCATAAACTGTTTGAAAATTGCCATTAAAAATAAGGAAAAACCCGGGATTTCAGCCAAATGTTGCATAATTTCTTTTTAATCTTAAGGAAATTAAATTTCAAGTTGACTCTATCTAGATGCATTTTATTCATTTCTATTCATGAGCATCGTGAATGGAACTCCCTATCTCACATTGTGAGCTACAGGGCCCACAATGTCACACATTGACAGTCTGAACGATGTTGAATTCCAAGCTACGTGCACACTGTAAAGCATAACTGTAATGTCTGTGATAGATTAGAAAAAGTGCTTCGCCTGTTCCGGCACACCTGTACATGGGCATGATTCCCAGCCAATCAATGATAGGAGAATGTTTGTTCTTGTGCTTGTGCAAGAGTGATTCCAAGAGTGATTCTCTCCTCAAAATTACCAAGGTCCCTGTCTGTTCTATCAAAGCAGAATACAAGAAGTGATCTCCTAAGATCCCTAGAGAAGTCGAAGGGTGAGAGTTGCACGAGAGCGAAGAGACTGACCTCTACGATAAATGAATTTGTGCTTACTTCATGTGACCACATTCCTGCAGTAATAATTGAAGTATTTTAGTTGCAATAAGCCCTGCCTGTTCTATCAAAGCAAAATAAGAGAAGTGATCCCCAATTTACAAGAACTGTTGTACTATTTTTGTTTTAACACAAATTTAATGCAGTACCTTTCACAGTGCAGTTTGCAGGTCCTTCAAGCACAAATCAATGTTTTGGAAAAAACTGAGAAAGTGTGAATGTTGGCACAGTCAACATGCTCCAATCAAAACCTCTCCTCTGCTCTAGGGCCAATTCAGGACCTAATGAATAAAGTCTATTTACTTATTTTTTCTCCAATGACTGTTAACAATTAGTTTTTGGTTATTGTCAATCTTATGAAGTTGAATGATTTCACATTACAGGAATTGCCTTCCTTTGATCTGCGGGATTTCTCTGAACATTTAAAATCTTTAAACTTCTGAAAAACAAAAAGGCATTGCAAAAACCGACGGTAATTTTCAATACACTGGACAGGAAGACTTTACTATTTCCACGCAGTAAATGGCACACATATGATCAGTGGTCGAAATAAGGAGGGGGGGGGTCAAGGGGTTTTGACCCCCCCAAATGCTCTTGTGACCCCCTCAGATACATTTTGCAGAAGGACCCAGAGGGGGTCCTGAAAACCCCCCCCCCCAATACTAAATGTGTCCAGATGAAAAAGCATAAAGCCTAATCAGCATCAAACAACCTCTTGTGATGTATAGACATCATCAAAAGGGTTTCCAAAACAAGTTTTCTGAGATAAAACAGGGCCTTAAAATGTCCAGAATTCATTTTTAGAACATCTGAAAGTCTTTGGGGTTAGTGCGCGCCTCTGGCCACCGGTTGCGACTCGAGGCCCGCAGACCCAACTTCAACCCTTCTGGCCTTTCAACTGAGAGACCCCCCCAAATAACCTGGTCTATTTCGAGGGCTGCATATGATATCAACAAAATTTCAACTTTCAAACAATCTAAATTCTAAAATGTTGGGATTTATCATCTACAATTTGCAGACCTGTGGAGCCATGATATTCCCAACTGGGATACAAATGTGCTGTGACGGTTTTTGGTCATTTCTGTATTCCTTGTACTCATTAGGGGATTTCTACAGCCTTGCAATCCTATATGGAAATATCGGAAAGTCAGATTCTCATACCACACACAGCGTACACAAAACAACTTGACGCTTATCTTTTGCAAACATGTTGAGTGCTCAAAACGGCATGTGTGTATCTCGATGCGAATGACGTCATATTGTTACATTGTGTTTGTCAGACTATTGACACTCCTATGGGTAGATGCTGTCATGAGCTAGAAGAAAAGCAGGCCTGTTCAAACATTCTTCAACCTTTGGTTTTTTGGTCAAAGCACAGCGATAAGGCATGCTCCTTTTTCCTATATAATATTTTCTAACTACGCGACACAAAACATGCAACTCATTGTAACTGTTGTATATTACAGGAATAATTTTAAGTGATATTTAGTGCTGAAGTCATCCTATATATACTGCAGTTTCATGTAAGTTTTGAAAATATGTGGCCTGCTGGCATATGACAGTAAAATCACAAGAACAAGGTTCAATTCTGGGCCGGCAAACATGTTGCAGCATTTCATTTGGACAATTCCTTGGCAATGCATGAAATCAAAAACATTTGGAACACAGATTACACACAAATATCCATGAAGTTTAACATTTCAAAATTCCTGTAGTTAGGCAACATTGCCTATTGAAGCACTCATTAAGGAGCTTAAAATATTTTTTGATGGTACTTAAAAGGCACTTGTATTCTCATCTGTCATCATGCCGAGTACCATTCTGGATTGTGAAAACTATGGAACTATGGATAATTGAGATACTTCAGATGATAACAGATGGATGACTTGGGTTTTACTTCCTGTGTTTATGCACTTGGTAGGCTAATCAGGACAGGAGAAGAACACGGCAACAAGGAGAAGGATGATTGTAACTGCCGTCCGACAAAGGGCCCAGGTGACCCCGGAATGCCTGCAAGAGGCCAAGAGCTAGATTCAAATCCTGGAACCCGGCGATTGTCAGCCCAGCGCCAACAGGAGGATACAACAATGTGGCACAATTTGATGTTGAGAAGTTTGGCTGTGCAACAAAGGTCCAGATGATCAAAAAGGATCTGGTTTTATCATAACAAAAATTATTTATCACAAATTTTTGTGTAATGAGTGTGGGCTGGTTTTCCTTACAGAATTTGATGAATATACTAATACCTTTGCAGGACATTCCTTTATTTAGATCTACAGGACTTCATATATTAGGAAATGCCCATACATCCACAGTTTGTATAACGAAGCAGATTTGGATGGCAGTGTTTTGGTCTTCATGGAAGCCCACTTGATTACATGTGCTGTTGTTCACAATTGAAAAGGCTGTAAAACATTAAAGGCTTTCACACTAAAAAGGAATGTTGTTGATACTCTGTTGGTCTTGGTCTGTTGTTCTGTCAGAGAATAACACTGAGAAGAAGTGGTAATACAAACCTGAGGAAAACAAAGGTCCATTAGGGCCATTTCATGAGTGTATTGTCGTGATTCAAAGAAACTGCAACCAACATCAGTACAATTGCCACCTGCACTTCAAATGAAATTCTTTGAGTAGCGACACAGATAGGATTATTCTGAATGCCATTTTGAAGTGCTGCATACAGTAGGGGTTACCTTTAGTTTGTAATATGATACTCATCTGGTATCAAAAGTGTTCCGAAGTGGCATTCAGGATATATCATTGTTGGTACTCAAAGAATCATATTTAAAGTAACTGTCTTAGGAACAACATCCATGTCTTTTTTCAGCTTTCACTACAAATCAATTGTGATATCAGTCAAAGGAAAATTAGCATCTATCGTGTGGCCATATAAATATACAAAACCATTAGGCTGGTTTCCCTCCTGACCACTAGGACAGAATTACCATGCACAAGCACGAATTCATCGATTGTAGAGGTCACTCTCGTCACTCTCGTGCAACTCTCAAAAGGTACTTACAAATTTATTAAAGGGGCTTTTATTTCAAAAACTAGCTTAAGAGTTAAAGCAACACTTGCCTAAACCCAACTTCATCATCATTATTTTGTGATAGCCCAGTAAGTTGAAAGACGAAGTAAATTTAAAGACACCTCATTCTACTTACAACAATGGCTGGAAATGAAACCAAGGCCTGTCATTGAATGTCATTTCTAGACACATTAGCTCACCACTCCTGGTGATTCTCAATTCGAAATATCAAGTCAATTCAGAATCGAAGAATATATCTGATAAATTGGAAAGGTGTTGAAAGATAAGGAAAAACTAAGGATTTTAGCCAAATGTTGCCCAATTTCTTTTTAATCACAAGGAAATTAAAATACAAGTTGACTCTATCTGAATGCATTTTATTCATTTCTATTCATGGGCAATTGAGCATTGTGAATGGAACTCCCTATCTCACATTGTGAGCTAGGGTTAATCAGGGCCCAGAATGTTACGCATTGACAATCCGAACAATGTTGAATTTCAAGCTACGTGCACACTGTAAAGCGTTACTGTAATGTCTGTGACAGATTAGAAAAACTGTGGTACCTAATTTTTTGTCTATAAATTTCATCTCAGGCCTCCCTTGGCTCATGTGACCACATTCCTACAGTACTAATTAAAGTAATTTGCATCCGCAGGAGTATTACAATACAAAAATAGATTTACATGCAAGACCACTTCATGACCGCACATCATTTTAGTAAGCTTCTTACATTTTATTATAATATTTAGCAGATTATGTATGTATTAAGCCCTGTAGTATTCGGACTGCTAAATGACTTCTCTCCTCATCATTAATAAGGCCCCTGCCTGTTCTATCAGAGCAAAATACAAGAAGTGATCCCAAATTTACACGAAAGGTTTTACTATTCTGTTTAAAAACATAAATTTCATGCAGTACCTTCTATAGTGCAGTTTGCAGGTCCTTCAAAGACAAATCAATGTTTTGGAAAAACTGAGAAAGTGTGAATGTTGGCACAGTCAACATGCTCCAATCAAAACCTCTCCTCTACTCTAGGGCCAATTCAGGACCTAATGAATAAAGTCTATTTACTTATTTTTTCTCTCCAATGACTGTTAACAATTAGTTTTTTGTTATTGTCAATCTTATGAAGTTGAATGATTTCACATTATAGAAAATTCTTTGTTTTGATCTATGGGATTTCTCCAAAACATTTAAAATCTTTAAACTTCTGAAAAATAGGAGTCATTGCAAAAACCTAGTGTAATTTTCAAGAACCTAGAAATAAAGAAGACTGCTATCATTGCAGTAATTGGCGCCCAAATCAACAAAATTTCAACCTTAAAAGATATTTGCTTTTCCAGGATGGGACATTAATCAATATGATGAAACAAATATTAGATTCATAAACTTAAAATGTTAGGATTTATCTCACTGATCACCAACCATTCAAGTGAACAACTTTCAGAGACTGATTTTGTTTAGAGATAGAGGATGCAAAACGACTCCACAAGGGTGGACTGGTCTTAGAAGGGCATTATTTCCCTGCCGTTGAAATAAAAAATCTGCAACTGAGACAGTTTCGGATTATTTCTGTAGTCCATACACCCATTAGGAGACTGCTGCAGCCCTGCAATCCTTTGGAAAGTCATAGGCCTATGATTCTCATACCACACATGGCGTACACAAACCAACTTGACGCTTATCTTTTGTGAACATGTCGAGTGCTCAAGCCGGCATGTGTGTATCTCGATGCGAATGACGTCATATTGTTACATTATGTTTGTCAGACTATTGACACTCCTATGGATTGATGCTATCATGAGCTAGAAGAAAAGCAGGCCTGTTCAAACATTCTTCAACCTTTGGTTTTTTGGCCAAAGCACAGCGATAAGGCATGCTCCTTTTTCCTATAATATTTTCTGACTACGCGACAGCAAACATGCAACTGTTGTACATTACAGGCATAATTTTAAGTCTTATTTTTTATGATGAAGTCATCGTATATATACAGTAGTATCATGTAAGTCTTGAAAATATAAGGCCTGCCGGAATTTGATACTAAAATCATGAGGACAAGGTTCAATTCTGGGCTGGCAAACATGTTGCAGCACGTCATTTAGACAATTCCTTGGCAATGCACGGAATCACAAAACTTTTAGAACACAGATTACACAAAAATACTCAAGAAGCTTAACACTTTTAAATTCCTGCAGTTGGGCAACATTGCCTATTGAAGCACTCAATAAGGAGCTTAAAATTTCTTTTGATGGTACTTATATAAAGCACTTGTATTCTCATCTGTCATCAAGGCAAGTACCATTCTGGATTGTGAAAACTACTAAGGTATGAAACTATGGATTATAATTGAGATACCTCAGACCAGAATGGATGGCTCATTGGGGTTGTACTTCCTGTATTTATGCACACAAATAAGCGCATTATTTGGTCAGGAGGTGGATAAATCAAGGAGAACAATGTTGAAACTGCTGTCAAACAAAGGTTCAGGTGATGTATCATACCAAAATTACTTGATCATGGAATTTTTTAGAATGAATGCTTACTGTTTTTCCCTGCAGACATTTGAAGAATATACTATGACTTACCAGGATTTTCCTTTATTTAGATCTACACGAATTCAGAGATTTGGAAATGTTCATTCATCCACAGTTTGTATGTCATGTCAACCGAAAATAGACCAAACACCAAGAACTATTCTAAATTGTCACTGTTCCCAATACAAGCCAAAGCAATTGTTACATGGGAATAATTCGATTTCTGGTTGTCTGTCGAAATTCAGGGTAGCTGTTCACTTTTGTGATTGATATTCATTTGTGTTTGCTTAACATGGAATATTCAGCATCTCATAAGCATGCATATCGACAAGTCATCTATCAGCAGGAATAGAATGGCAGTCATTAGATATTCAGCTCTTTTCAGCATTTTTGGAGCTTATCCTGTGATTCCTGTCCATAATAAACCTATCAATGCTTCATTCAGACTCCCACTGTAAAT
This sequence comes from Platynereis dumerilii, assembly GCA_026936325.1. Lineage (NCBI taxonomy): Eukaryota > Metazoa > Annelida > Polychaeta > Phyllodocida > Nereididae > Platynereis > Platynereis dumerilii. The sequence continues at coordinate 60,025,426 of JAPTHN010000002.1, forward strand.
AATTAAGTGTTGATTTTTTTCTTCCTGATACTTCACGATTTACCCCCCCCCCTGCAGATTGTCATTGGCAAACCAACAGGATATTCACTAAATTTGACGGGTACATGGGTACATAAATTAACTGAATCTCTGGTAATGTTTCCCTGCAATGTGGCTATCAAAATACTTCTCATAGACTGTTTAAAGGAGATTAATGTTTGAATGTTATGAGCAACCGGAGCTTTTTCCGTGCATTAGAATCTGAGACTGCCAAATATGTCAACCATTTTGGTCTATGACCTTGGGAAGCATTGCCTCACAAAGCTTGTATTTTGAATGACAGATACCTTAGAAAATGTTAATTTTCCAAATTTCCAAGTACAAGGTAGGTCTTCAGGACTGCAAAATCTCTTTAACTAAATGAGACAGACAGCTGAAATAAAATCTTACAAAGTATCTGCAAAATTACAGTGTGGCAGCACCAAATCACAATACAATTTTGCAGTGCCCATAACCAGTCTGCCCAGACAACAATCATATCAAATGTTCTTATTCCATATCCTCACATTCCCCTAATCTCATAACCTGATAACTGTGAATTTAGCAGGATGGAACCATGAATTTTTAAGAGGGTAAAGTCGAGAAGGGCTTTGGGTGAACAGGGTTTGAGGTTATGCAGTGATAGAGCAGCAAAGATTAGGGTTGGGGTAGGCCTTAGGGAACAGATTTTTCAATAATAAATGGTTTTGAAATGTGATTTGGGAAATATAACAGACCACTAGGCCTATACAGAAAAATAACGCACTTACTGTGTTGTTGTTTTGTGTGTGTTCATAAAACAAAAATAATATTTTGTAAGCCAAAGAATCGTGACATTACAGCAAAAGACAATCAATTTCTCTGAAACTTTCCAGCAATACATGCTTAGAAATGCTTAATATTGAGCTGAAGACTACAAATATATCACAGAAACATTTGCCATTAAAGGCAGAATCATTTGTATTCACACTATGGTGTACCGTAGTAGAAAATTTTATCATTCACTTTTAAATTAAAGACACCGTTCTACAATACCAGCAATTTTTCGAACTGCAATCAAAACTTTTCGCACCACTTCTACTAAGTTCTTTTTAACTAACTTCTCCACTCATATTTGCTCAAGGTCTGAGAGTTCTAGTTTCACAGAGTTCAAGGATGTTTTGAACACTGATTTTCTGCACCAAATAATCTTTATGCTACTGGAGCATGGCAAATCTGTCTTTGACCGCCTAATGGTGCATTCAAATGCCTTTTTATCAATCATTTGCCCTCTCTTTTTTATGACAAATGCCTTCAAGGGAATTTTGGCGAATATTTCTAAATTAATCAATTTTGTTTTGACATTTTAGTTGTTAAATGTTTGATTAGAACTATTAAACTGAACAGTCAAGTGCAGTTGGTGAGTACCAAATGACTTAGAAACTACTGATCTTTTAATTGAATTGTGTTAATCTCAAGTCTATCATGTACATCATTATTACATTTTGGAAAAAAAATTCACACGTGGTAGATTGCGCTCTTGCATTTTACATTTCGTCTCCTTCGCCTTTCAACTTCCATCTCAAGTTTTACTCCCACCTTCTTGAAACCGGCTTCCAACCTCACATTGCAAATTTCTGACTCAGTACCAGTGTAATGCTCACTGCATGTACAAACGACAAAGGCAATCCAAAACCAATGAAAATACTATTTCATACATAAAATAGGTTTATATAGTATTTCCTCTTATACAGGGGTAATACAAATTAGGATACCACTATAACCAACTGATTGACTACATTTTGTTCATCTGGAAGATCAGTATTGCTCAAGCTGCAGGAAGTTATGAATTGTACTTATCTGACTGGAACAGCAAACTCAGAAGGAAATGTTGGGCACTCACCTGCAAAGAGAAGAAAATATTCATTAGAGAAAAAGAATACAATAAATAATAATAATTATGTCATGGCAAATAATAATTATATTCTCCTCCCCAAAATACCTCTTATTTGACAGATTTGATTGCTCATCTTGTGTTTTATCAAATTAACTCTCCAAGATGGGGTCTCAGACTGCTGCTAAACACCCATTCAGAGCACAAAAAAATATGCTGAAAAAGTTGCTGAACATTGCACCGCCATATTACTGCTAAGTCCATACATTCATTGAGACCACACTGTTAATGCAGTGCTTTTGCAGAAAAAGAGCATCAAAGACAATGACAGCATCCATGCTACCCAGTGCTTTTATACAATAAAACCAATAAAGCTGGAAATGGCTTTATGTTGATTTGAGGATAAACTAAATGGGTGTAAGATTCTGCAAAACGTCACCGTGAAATCTTTATATTTGTGTGGATTTAGGGATTTATCCTTTAAGCAAGGTTGTCCTTCCATCTTTTTAGCAGGAATTGTGCAAGGTAAGCAAAACAGCAAATAGAAAACACTCACTATTACAACAAACTGCAATAGTATTGACGATGAAAAATTATATTTTTTATAGATGCATCGTTCGGATTACTAACAGCATGCAGTAAACTTAAATGTTTCAGTCTAACAAATTCCAGCAGGGTATAGCAGAGTGGTTAAGGTTCTTGCCTGCTCTGCTAAAAGTCTCAACCTGCATGGGTTCGAACCCTGGGTGGAGAACCCAACATTTTCTGTGGACCTTCATAAGCAAAATTCCAGCTGGATGTCACATTTGGATGAGACATTAAATTGGCAGTCCCTTTTATCAGTGTCGGTGCTGGGCTAGTAAAACAAACCTCACATGGGGTGAATGAGTAAGATGTTGAGGACTCTCACTCTCTTTCTACCGTGTCATCAATCAATTCTTGTGAGCACTCAGAACTGGGCTTAGAAGGCCCACTTACGATATATCTGTGTTGCTGCCTTGTGGCATTGTTTAACTTTGTTTGCTGATCTAATGGACTGTATGTGACAGCTCTTGTTAGCTGTTGTTGGTGTCATTGGGTTTCACAGTTTTCCTGACATTGTGAGGACTTCCACAGTATTTCCTCAGTCTGGAAGAAACCTTGGCAGTGAAAAGATAGCAACAAGGTAATGTCTTGCATTTGTAGTTATACATTAATAATTAACTTGAATATTGTAATATTGTAGCTTTATATAACACCCAATTATCTCCAATTCATCATATGCTTATAATGGTTCTTTCTGTTAATTTCAGTGTCACGCTTATGCTTATGCTTACCATGCTTATGCTTATGCTCCATATACCTGTGCTTGCTAATGCTTTTGCAATGAGGAATATGCTCACTTTGCTGGAATAAAGCTGTGACATTCAACTCTAAAACTGCCTTGATGTTGTCATACTACTTGCGGGCTACATGCGCTTGTAGCTACAGTGACACTTGAACACAGTAGTATACACATCAATCATCATATGCTCTTCACAAAAGGCTTGTTCGATCCAGACTCATCATGGAAACTACCACAAACATCCAGGATTTACCCTCAGAGAAACCAGAGCATGTCTCCACTGAAGTGGTATCTACGGAGAGCCAGCAGGATGATGACTCTGCAGATAAAAGCCACGGAGATAAAAAAGACTCTGAGAAACCAACTATTGAAGGTGGCCAGGAGTCCACTCCGGATAATCATGAAATACGAAATGGAACCGTTGCTCCGGCAAATACTATGCAAGACGGAACCGATTCACCTGAAAATACGACCACGGAAGAAGCCTCGAAGGATGAACCCCCACCTCAGATGGGACAGAATATTACTCCAAACGATGGAGCAAAAACATTTACGAAAGACTCTTCTGCAAATGAACTTTCACTCCATGCTGGAAGTCATTCTTTATTGTTGTCTGAACATTTTGGAAAAGATGCAAGACCAAAGGAACATTTACAACTTGATGCTGGTGAGGCGACGAAAGAGGTAAGTGGTCCTTCTAGTCTAAGAGTTAGCGGACGAGTTAGAAAGTACACAGAAAAGGGATTGGCATACCAAATTGAGGTATTAGTTAAGAAATTGAGAACAGCTTTAAGATATCATGAGCAGTCGTGTGACAAATATGAGCAAATGATTGATGCTAAAGACTATGTTGCTTCAAAACTACTCAAGGCACGAATTGATCTTGAACTTGCAGTTGGTGATGTTTCTTCAGCATTTCATGAATTAGGAAATTTGTCTGTTGAAGAACAAAATGAGTTTCAAGTAAAATTTGATGAATGCACTAGTGTTAACAGGTTTCTGTTGGCAAAGGTCAACAATGCTTTACGTGTTATTGAAAGTGTGAATGCAAACACATCAAGAGTCTCTGATCACCATAGTGTTAAAACCCATGAAAGCAGATCTAGAAGTAGCAAATCTGGTCATTCAAAAGGTTCTCACAGTGGAGGTCATTCAAAGGGTTCTCATAGTGGTGGCTCTTCTAGATCAAGTAGATCCAAAGCTTCTAGTCGTTCTATTGTTTCAATGAAACTTGAAGCAGCATCTAAAGCAGCTGCACTCAAAGCAAGGCTTGACTTTCATGAGATAGAAGCTGAAAGCAAAGTCAAGCTTGAAAAACTTACTCTCTTGCGTGATATTGCAGTTGAAGAAGCAAAATTGAAGGTCATTTCAGAATACCCTGATGCAAATGGTAGACCAGTTAATGCTATGAGCACTGAAAACACTAGTCCAATACAGGTTGATGATTTGCCTGCCAAAACAATGGCAGTCTCTACTTCTGTTCCTCCATCAGTTACTTCTTACAATTCAGTGAATCCTCCCACATTTATCACTGCACCTGTTTCAACAGTTGCTGCAGTGCCCAGTGCTTTGGTGTCCACTGCTAATACTTATGTTTCTAATTCTAATCAATCATTTACACCATATGTTGTCCCAAGTCCTGCATTAGGAACTTTGGCATCAGCACGTGTTCCTTCAGCCAGTTCCATGCCTGCTCTTGCAAGGAGTACCTATACTTCTCCACTCACTACTGCAGGCAGTACAATACCAGGTATATATGCCACGGCATCCATTCCCGCAGGTGGTACACAAGCAACTGCACTTGCTCCTACAGTAGGTACTTATTCTCCCACTTCTGTGCCTGCAGTTGTTACATATGCTCCTGCACCTGGTCCTGCAGTAAATCTCAACCACAATGCCCCTGAGTACCTCCCATCAAACATCAATGGTGCTCTTTCGGGTGTTAGTTCTGGAACTGTTCCCAATGGGGTCCATAGTGTGATTCCATCAATCTCTTATTATCACACAAACAGACTCCCACCTCCAGAACCTCGCAAATTCATGGGTGACCCACTCCAGTACCCAGCTTGGAGAAGTGAATTTTTTACACTCATTGAAAGTCAGTACTTTAACCCTCATGAAAAGGTGGGTTACTTAAAACGTTACATTGGTGGTAAAGCCCTTGAAGGTGTCGAAGGTTACCTCAGCATCCCATCTGAAGATGGATACAATGCGGCCATCAGGTTAATTGAACAGCGTTTTGGTAACAATTTTGTAATTGCTCAAGCCTTTAAATCTAAGATTGAGAAGTGGCCAAAAATTACTGGACGTGATGCTCCTGCTTTAAGAAAATTTTGCGATTTTTTGCGTCAATGCGAAGTTGCGGCCCGAACTAATCTTAGCTTGCGAGTTCTTGATGACGACACACAAAATAACTTGATGCTGTCCAAATTACCTGATTGGTTGAAGTCCCGCTGGGCTCGTATTGTGTATGATGTCACGGAGCGTCAGGGCAGATACCCATGCTTTAACGAATTTGTAACTTTCCTAACTCGAGAATCTGACATTGCTTGTAATCCAAGTACCATGGTACTACCTCAAGGAGCATCCACAGATGCACGGTCTGGTGAGTCACATGTAAAGGGGGCCGCTGGGTCAATTGCTAGAACACTCAACACCTCCCTTGCCAATGATAAATGCTTGTTTTGTGACAAGAGTAATCATGCTCTTGACAAATGCTTCAAATTCCGAGAAAAACAAATTGATGAAAAGAAGGAATTTATTATCAAAAATCACATTTGTTTTGGATGTTTCAAATCAGGTCATACATCCAAACAATGTAAAGACAGGTTGGTGTGTTCTATCTGTACCAAGCGGCATCCCACTCCTCTTCATGGAGATGTCAAAGAAAGTCGGTCTAAAGATTTTGGGTCAGGGCACAAATCCAAAGGGGATGGTGATAAAGCTGCTGTAAAGAACTCAGACAGTTCTGGCAAAGAATTGTCAAAAGGTCATATTTCACTGTTTGCGAAAAATGAGGCATCATGCAAGAGTACAATGATTTTGCCAGTTTATGTCTCCCATGAAGACAATGCTGATGATGAGTTACTTGTATATGCACTATTAGATACCCAATCTGATACGTCTTTCATATCATCTGCTACATATAACAGACTGTCTGTAAACGGTGTAGATACTACATTGCGATTGTCAACTATGACTGATGATGGTGGTATTCTGCAGTGCAAGCGTGTGAAAGGCTTGTCTGTTCGAGGTTTCAACAGTGCTTTAAATGTAGCTTTACCGGTAGTCTACACACATGAGAGTATACCTGTTTGTCGTGATGCGATTCCTACCCCAGAAATGGCAGCCAGTTGGCCATATTTGCATTGTATTGCTAATGAACTCATGCCCAAATCTAATTGCGATATAGGTCTTTTGCTGGGTTACAATTGCCCTAGGGCCTTAGTGCCTCGTGAAATCATTCCTCCAGAGAATGATGGCCCATTTGCTCAAAGAAATGATTTGGGTTGGGGAATTATTGGCTCTGGGATTGAGTCTAGTAGCGGCTCTGTACATGTGTGTAGAAATGCTTCTGGTCTGCACATAGCTTTGCGTACCTCAGGTAAGGAAGTTGTAACACCGGAGTTCACATCAAGCGCAGCTGATGACGGATGCAATCCATTTGAAAAAGGACTCTCACATGAAGACCAACGCTTTTTGGATTTGATGGAAAAGCAGATCCACAAGACAGGGGATGGGCATTATGAAATGCCACTGCCGTTTCGAGATCCGGGTAAGTTGATGGTTAACAACAAAACTCTAGCATTTCAAAGAATTAAGCCTCTTGTAAAACGATTCAAACGTGACCCACTGTACTATCGTCATTATGTAACATTCATGAATGATCTTTTGCAGAATGAATATGCAGAGAAGGTTCCCGAGAGAGAACTTGGCCCTGAAAAGCCGGCTTACTACCTTCCACACCATAGAGTGTATAATGCTTCCAAGCCTGGCAAAGTAGGAGTTAAAATGGATGCAAGTGCGAAGTACATAGGAGATACTAGTGAAAATTCATCAGACGTTGGGTCCAGAGGTGCGACTTGTAAAGAAATCGGTGCTTCGAGCAGGTTCAAGGGTCCAGACTTCTTGTGGTATGCAGACTTCCAGCCACCAGATGCGAAAACGGAGCTAGATGATGGCAATCTAGATGTCAAAAGAGTTGACTGCGTTGACACGACACACGTACATGTGGAGCCTTTGCCACTTAAATTCACAAACTGGAATCACACCAAAAGCGTTTTTGCTTATTTCCTACGATTTTTGAATAAATTGAGAAGTGACGTAAAGCGCAATGGTGTTTTGTTTGTGTGTCTCGACTCAAGGGCTATTCACATTGAGGTTGCGAAGACATTAGAAACCGATGCATTTATCAATGCTTTGAAAAGATTCCTGAGTGTAAGGGGTCCAATTCGTGTCTTGCGATCTGATCGAGGTACCAACCTCGTAGGTGCTTATAGGGAATTAAGAGAGGCTATCTCTAACATTGATGACCAAAGTGTCAAAGAGTTTGTGTTGCGACACAATTGTGATTACCAGGTTAACGTCCCTCATGCATCGCATCAGGGAGGATTATGGGAAAGACAAATTAGGACATTGAGGGCAGTTCTCAATTCGTTGATTGGTTCCAGTGGTCATCTGTTGGATGATGATGAGTTTAGAACTTTCATGTCTGAAGCTACTCACATTGTTAATAGCAGACCCTTAACGGTCACCTCCCTCAATGACCCAATGTCCCTCCAACCTCTCACACCCAACCACTTGTTGACGATGAAGAGTAACGTAGTACTTCCTCCACCTGGTGTCTTCAAAGATGCTGACACTTATTGTCGCAAAAGATGGAGACGAGTCCAGTACCTGCTTGACTCTTTCTGGACAAGATGGAAAAAGGAAGTCCTCACACTCTGGCAAACCCGTCAAAAGTGGCACAAGTCTAAGAGAAATCTCCAAGTTGGAGATGTGGTCCTTTTGGTTGATGATCAAATTGCCAGATGTCAGTGGAGGTTGGGTAGAGTTGCTGAAGTCTATCCTGGTCAGGATCTGCTTGTCAGAAAGGTTAAAATCATGATTGGTGATCCGGGTCTGACATCTAAAGATGTCCGTAAAGGAGACTTAAAATATTTGGAAAGACCAGTGCAAAAGCTCATTTTGTTGCTAGAGAACCAAGACCAATGAGTGAGTTCTTGATCAATTGTATCGTGTTCTTCTCTTTTATAAATTTGTACTTCAATTATTTGTTTGCTCACAATTGCTGCGTATGATGACTTAAAGGTGTCAAACTTTACTAATTTATTTTTAAGTTAATTATTTAAGTTTTATGTTCTCTAACTCTAGGCTTAAGGTCCACGCCGCTGGTCTCTCGCCGTGTGTGTCAATTGATTTATTTGGATCCTCATGGATCATTGCTGATCATTTTGTAAATTGCGTGACAATTTGGAGGGGTGTGTTGCTGCCTTGTGGCATTGTTTAACTTTGTTTGCTGATCTAATGGACTGTATGTGACAGCTCTTGTTAGCTGTTGTTGGTGTCATTGGGTTTCACAGTTTTCCTGACATTGTGAGGACTTCCACAGTATTTCCTCAGTCTGGAAGAAACCTTGGCAGTGAAAAGATAGCAACAAGGTAATGTCTTGCATTTGTAGTTATACATTAATAATTAACTTGAATATTGTAATATTGTAGCTTTATATAACACCCAATTATCTCCAATTCATCATATGCTTATAATGGTTCTTTCTATTAATTTCAGTGTCACGCTTATGCTTATGCTTATGCTTACCATGCTTATGCTTATGCTCCATATACCTGTGCTTGCTAATGCTTTTGCAATGAGGAATATGCTCACTTTGCTGGAATAAAGCTGTGACATTCAACTCTAAAACTGCCTTGATGTTGTCATACTACTTGCGGGCTACATGCGCTTGTAGCTACAATCTGTCTGTCTGTCATGTATTGGATAAAAGACTCACTGACTCGGTTTAAACACTATATGTCAATTGTGTAAATTTATCATATTTTTTTTCAGAGTTTCATTCAAACATTACTGCCATGTACGTGTAATATGATTCAAAACCTCTTCTGTATGGGAAATGTATAGTATTATAATGAGATACAGCTAGTGGGTAAAATCAAATTAACAGGAAGTTTTACTTGGAGAATACTGCATGATATTGGAATTTATAGAATCTTTCCAATTCAATTTTCCCAAACCCTTTGCTCGAATGCTTCTGCTATTGTCTAAAATGAAAATCTATTGGAACATTTTGTTTCCTTGGCTGACAATCTGAATATGCTCTTTTGCTCCAAAAAATTATCTATTTGTGTCAAGTTTGCTCCCATCAAAATGTGGTGTGAACAATAGAAGATCATACAGGCTTATGGAGCTCGTCAGTTGTGCCAGTGGTAATACAAATGATCACATGGTAGATGATTGGGGCTTTACAGCCTCTTACTTATGCAAATAGGCAGGCTAAATACAGCAAAAAGAAGAAGTAATGAGAGGAAGGATAATTGAAGCTGCCCTCGTCAATGTTTCAGATGACAGGGCTAGAGCTGGTATCGAATGCTGGACCAAGCAATCAAAAACTTTGTGATCCGGGCAAAGTATTTCTGTGTCATCAAAACTATTTTATAGCTAAACGCCAACAATCTCAGAATAGGTTGTGAAACATACATTTTATGGGTATACCCAACAAAAAATCCGCCCATGAAATAAGTGAGAAGAATTTTGATTAAATCCCATTTATTCTATATAAAATTGTTTCAGTTGTTGGTTACAAGTTATTGCTATTGGATGGGCCTGTGACTCTACTATAACGCGTGCAGCATTCATTTGTGTGTGGAATTTGTGCCTCTAGTTGCTTGGGGGTATATTATTACTACAAACATGCTTGCCTAATATTTGACAAGCTTGGGAATTGACTGGTGCCTGACAGTGGCAAGTACCATGCAGACGTCTGCTTCAGCCTGGACTCGAGTGGGGAGTTTATTTCTATTGGTGAAGGAGTTGTCTTTGCACTGCTCAGCCTAATGCTTGGGCAAGATAGCCTAAGACAGCTTGAATGATAGAGAAGGGCAAATAAACACTAGATGGAATAGTCTTGTCAGGGCATTTTTGGATATCCTCTGGTAAACACCAATGCTTCATCACTGACCAACCTGATGTCTCCGACCAGCAGACAACGATTAATACGTCCATCATAAGGGTTGTGAGATGCATACACTCTAAATAATTTCAGACAAAATTGGTTTTTTAGATTCAAAATGGTTTTGCATTGAAATTTGGTTTTTCAAAAAACCATTTTGAAACTAAAAAATACCGTGCGCAAGGCACATTAACCCCTCGGATAGATGTGTATAGTAGATGGAGCAGGATGATGGGTTTTTGGTGTAGAATAGGGCAGGGTTTATATGCATGGGTACAGAGAGACCTGGATTATTTTGGGAAAAAAAGCACTTTACATGCTTTAGCGGGCCATATTTAGCAAATTTCATTTGTAATAATTTATTCCCATTATCATCAAAAAAAGGAAAAAAAACGTAATTTTAATTGTGAAAAAGCATACAAATATGTATCACATCTATTAAGGAAATTCATCCCATGGATGCTGCAGTATACAGCTATCACCAAAGATTTTTGTCTGAGGCAGTAATCATGATGGAGCACAAGTTCCATGAACAATTGAACATCACATGAAAGCACCATTGCAAAGTGCAATCAGCTTTGACACGTGTCACCTGTACCCCAAATTGCAAATGCTCTTCAGAATTGAAATTGAGCATTGTTAGGAGCTGAACTGCTGTTGAACAAGTGTAGGCTAGTTCCAAACAAAACACTAGGGGGCCAGCTGTCGTGGTTGCATTTCGGGCCAGGAACCAATATTTACAATCGGCGGAAGGCTTATGCAGAAAAGATTAAATTAATTTCAGTTTTGTAAAAGCGTTAATAGAAACGGGACAGAGCTGAATAGTTGATATTTTGGAGATAACATGCTTGTACGACAACTGATGTAGTAACAGCCCTTGAATCGGGATGTAGACGAATTAATCATGAACGAAAGGTAGGGTAGATTCAACATGTTGAAAAAGTTGTCAGCCAGCGTCTCAGCACGCCGTGCATCGTAGACCCCGAGTTATCCTCGGGGAAAAACCAATTTTGTCCCGACATTTTTTAGAGTGTACCCATAACATAATTGGTGTATATTTTCTACTCAGTTGTAATCTCCGAAAGATAGCTCATATTATTCCGCAGATATTGGCATTTAAATCACAGGGTCCAGACACACTGATTCAATTATTATAAAATACATCAATATATGTTCTAAGTGCAGCCCTCTAATATAAGTTATATAAGCCGGTTCACTCAGATATTGGCATTTAAATCACAGGGTCCTGGGAGACTAATTCAATTATTATAAAATAGAACAATGTACATTCTAAGTGCAGCCCTCAAAGCCAGTTCCTGGTGCATCAACTGAGGGTTGATTGATGAAACGGGAGAGAGAGAGCTCAGCATATTACACATTCACCACATGTGAGGTATCTTTTACTTGCCCAGGACAGATTCCTATACAACGGGCCACACATTTAATGTCTACAATCTATACATGTAATATCAATGTCATCCAGCTTTGTATTTTGCCTAGTATCTGATTTTTAAGAAAATAATATAATACAAAATTATTGTAAAACTATTTCGCCAACCATGCTATTATTTTTAATTTGTCGAACAATCGATTGCGAGTGATCAACTTAAACAACCAGTGTCATGAACATCTTTTCTATTTTCGACTGCATGTATGGATGTTCTATGATAATATTAGCTTTCAATACTGTCTGTTATAAATACAACAGACCACCCAAAATACAGTTTATGAGAACGCATGAAAAGCATCAAATTCTTTGTAGACTACTTCAAAAGCCACACTGGAAGGCTGTATCACATCAGAGACCATATATCTTAGCCAAGGAATGGAAACACGAACGGTAGAGGAGGGATAGAAAAATTAATATTTTTTTTGATTTTCATATCTTTATCATCTTCTAGAGAAACTATTCCTTGATAGGTACCAGTTCTTGTAATTTAAAACGGGTGAATTCGGCATACTTCCATTACATACATGTGTCTTTCTAGAAACTTTTGCAGCACTGATTATTATGCCATAGAAACTTCAATAGTGTACAATATGTATTCATGTTAATTCATCGATTTATAATTAGCCTATATTATATCTGAATAGAGACTACAAACAAAACATGTTTTGGTTTAGGCATAGGAATTTGGTCCTTTTCTCTCATTTTACTTGTATAGACCTACTGCTTCTAAATCCTCAACCCACGAAATTACGAAATTGTAACTCCTTATAAAACAACATAATTCCTACAATAATACATATATCACGACTCAATATCAGCCTTAATATCATGAGCCTTAAAATGAGAGCAATTAGGCTGACATGTTACAAGAGCCTTAACTCTCATTCAACTAAATCTAGTCCTTACAAGACTGCCATGCCTGATAGCTATGGATTAAGGCAGACCTGAGAAAGAACAGTTGTATTTGGACAAATAGACTTCACCTGCTGCTGCAGGCAGCCTTCACTACCATCCTGCAGGCTGCAATAAAATGCTTTAGCTGCCCCCTGGTATTAAGTCCAGAAAAGAGGGTTTTCTAGCGACATCTATTGTTTGCTAATGCTCCATGGCAGCTCAGAGAAGACTTTGCAGTAACACGAGAAATCAGAGAACTAAAACGTCTAAACGGAGGAACTGCTATGGAATGATAGGCCTATAGTTGCTTTTATAGAACTTAGGAAGAAAGAGGTAAAATATCAAAGTGGTCCAAAACACTAGCTTTTAACGCCCGCACAAATGTCTATCTATCTATCTATCTATCTATCTATCTATCTATCTATCTATCTATCTATCTATCTATCTATCTATCTATCTATCTATCTATCTATCTTTCTATCTATCTATTTATCTATCTATCTATCTATCTGTCTGTCTGTCTGTCTGTCTGTCTATCTACCTGTCTATGTATCTGTCTATATGTCTGTGTATATATCTGTCTAGCTGTCTATCCATCTATCTATTGTTTGTATGGTATCTTTACTCTTAACTTGCGGTTTGATTATAGACCGTTTGTCACATGAATTTGTCACAAATGCTATGCATGTAAAGGACAGAGCCACTCATGAAGCTTTTGAAAGAAGTACCAAAACAACTGATCACCAATTTTTTGTCAGGATGTTTACTGTTTATTAAAGGAAGTTATGAAAAATGATTTTATAGTATTTATGCTCTAACAACTGGTGGTAAATTTGCATCAAGGCAATGGTGTTCACTAGGTGTTTTAGTTTTTAAACAATAAGGCTCAGACAGCTCTCTACTCTGGGACAAACTGAAATAACTAAACACTGTTATATCTTGAATAGAAAGGTTGCAGTCAAAAACCTATCTATCTGAACATCTGTTTAACAACTGTTTTTATTTCCAAGCATATAACAATCTATTTTTTCTTTTTGACTTTTGAACATTCAGTTTACCATCAATATGACTTTCCACAGAAGTACCACACAAATGTATGTAGATTGATTAATTTTACTCAAATCTAATGTGCCCAGTACTTTGTGGCTCTGAATACCACACAGCAGGCAGATGAGAATTAAAAAGATCATGTTTAGAAAAGATAAAATGGTCCATAATTGGCTTAAATGCATTTGATTTCGGCTCTGTCTGTTTGATGGGTCATTTAAAATACAAACGGTATTGATTCCAATTCATGCATTGAAAACGTTTTTCTTTCATTTTCCATTCCCATGGCGCAAAGCAGAATATGAATTCACTGTGACTGGTGGATCCATAAGGGAAAAGGGAATATAATGGACAAGTCTGACCTGGTTGGTATTTTCAGAAGCTTACTATTTTACAGGAGTCAATTAACATATGTTGCTGAAGTTCAAATGCCTATGGCTTCTGTCATCCTTGAGGGGAAGGGGTGAGCAGTGCTCACAGAGCACAGTTGGTAAGACCCTGGGTTTCTAATGGCTGGATTCCGGGTTTGTTTCAAGTGGTCACATGGATTTAGGGGGCGACCATTTAATTTCAAGGAGGCGGCTTGGATTTTTCCTCAGTGGAAAGTTATTAATTTGAAATTGTGATGATTCGTTTCTGAAACCATTCGGCTCAACAGAAGTTGTTTGTCGCAGTTCTACACAAAAGTAACATCATTGTCTGGCAGTTTCAAATTCCTTTGCCATTAACCGTGATGTCAAACTCTGAACCGAGTGTCACAGGTTGAAGACTAGACCGAGGAATCTTACCCAACATTGAAAGAAATTCTTGTCCTCTTTTTGATCACAGTCATTTCTAGACAGACAGTTTCCTAAACACAATAAATTGATGTTCATTTAACTGGCTATCCACCAGTTTTCTTAATGACTACACGACAATCGTATCAGGAAAACATTAGAAGAAATTCAAAACTTCTTTTCTTCCTCATCATTTGTTGATTTTTGTCTCAAATTTCCCAGAAATCCTTTTCAAAACCACAGTCATTATTGGCAAATTGAAAATCATTTCATTTTCCCAATATTTGCTTGAAAGCCTCAAACAAACATGATGGAAGAAAAGCCCTCTTTATGACTCTTCACTGGTGACTTAAGAGTTGATCATCATGGACTAGATCAGCGCAATGTCTGAAACCCAAAACAGGTTAAAAACTTAAAAACCAATTATTGGAAATCATGCTGAGAAAAATGATCAGAAACCTTATTATTTGGTAGCAATGGTTAACTGGTTACAGCTGTTGAGCACACTCTAAAAAATTTTGGATATTAGTGGTATTGTGCAAAACCAGTGTGTACAATAAAAAACCAGTTTTGTATTTTTCAACTATATTTGGTTTTCTTCTGAGCAAGTGGTATTTTTCATGAAAATATTATTGGTTTTGGTCATTGGGAATTATCAATAATTATGGTATTTATAAAAACCAAACTTCTGAAAAATCACCTTTATTGTGATCCATTTTTAATATACTTGTGGAACAATGATTTGAGATGTTTAGAATATTAATGTTGTGGTTAATGTTTTTAAAATTCATGCATGTTACTTTATTTGGAAGTTTTAAGAGAGAGGACTGACTATGCTGTATATCAGTCATGGCTACTGGAATATCCAATTAGGTATTTTAATAATCTCTCAGGGCTCACTCACTGGTTGACCTCATCTAAGAACACAAAACTGTGAACATGTTGCCTGACGAGAAAAGCTGTTTGTTTATCAATCAAGACTTAAGAAGGTTTAAGGCAGAGTTTATTAGTCTCAACACTGCAGTAGAAGAGTGTGTATGTCAGTGTGCAGAAGATTGAGAAGAACTTGGTAAGTTTTTTTTTCTTAAATTCCTTAGTTAAACTCTTAAGAAATATGCATTCTGAATGCAACTGTGTTTATTTGGGTAAGGTGTACACAATGTCTGGTTCATATATGACATTATATACATAAATCAAACACATGGATAGTGTTCTGATATAACAATGACCCAAGGCATTCAATATTGTGAATATTGCATTCTGCCTGTAAAAGGATTCATGATAATTTAAGGCAGTATGAAATTGTGGTTTGGCATATGGGATACCCAGTTCCATAATTTTCAATTGAACAAAAAAACTGCCAAATATTATAATGTGAAAAAGTGTCTATCAGAAATTTAGTATTTTTGGTTGAATGTACTCTGAAGACCAGCATTATTGTTCTTCAATTGTGTGATTTGGCATTTAATGGAGTGACAGATTTCCGCGAAAAAGAAATATTTTGGGCAAGTTGTGTATTGGTAAGCTGTGCCAATGGTATGATATGGGATTTTAATTCTCTTTTGAAACATGTTTGCTTGTTTCACACACAACCCTGTAAATGTGGTGAAGAAATTAAGGCTATTAGAAGAATTTATAATTACAAACATGTTCCAAAAAGCATATATACTGATTATACTTTTAAAGTTTTTGGGGGGGGTTTATATGGGCCATCAATGTTCTGTGATAACTTTCATTTCACGTATTGGAGCATCAGAGCATCACTGCATCAGCCATACAGTGCCGCCTGTAAGTAAGTGAAATGCATGATATTGTGCCATTGCATCAATGTTAAACATCCTTAACCAAAATGCTTCTGGAAGGACAAATTCTCATCCGATGAGAGGAAAACATTTTGGGTCATAAAGGCCGATATGTGAGGCATGTGGGATAAAAATAGCAGCCAATTTTCTTTGCTGTAGTTGGAGTTAGGTATGGGTCAAAGTCTTTGATAAGTAAGTGAAACGCAAGCCCAATGTTAAAACATAGGGAAGGGTGGTTCACTTACTTATCAAAGACTTCGACCCATACCTAACTCCGACTACAGCGAAGAAAATGGGCTGCTATTTTTATCCCACTTGCCTCACACATCGGCCTTTATGACCCACTTTGTTTCCCGTTCATCCGATGAGAATTCATGCCTCCACAAGCAGTTTGGCTGAGGATGTTTAGCATTGATGCAATGGCACAATTCCATGCGTTTCACTTACTTACAGGCGGCACTGTAACTGTGTCATACACATGACACATATTTTGTCTTTGAAGAAATTTGGTGAGATTTGAGGTCTCACCGGATACACTGAGCTATACAACTTGCCCCATCATGTGGCACAACTTACCTGCTAATGGTCCAATTGTGCTGACACCTATACTACATTATGATAATAATGTTATTATTATTTTCATATCTGATATTCACGTTTTTCTGACAAAGGTACAGTCGCCCACAAATTTTTACATGTTGGGTTGAGTTGTATAGAGTTTCTAATGTGCTTTACTATTCTTGAGGTGAAAAGTGTTACATATGCCTATGAATTATACAAAATTACATACAGTACTTTTACCGATATTTTTAAAATCTTTGACATTTTAAAAGATAGTTTTTTACTTTCTGTTTCAGAAGAAGAATGGCATGTTCCTACTGAGGCCCTTAATACAAAAAACTACCTTTGGAAGAATTTTGCGCCGTAAAGCAAGTTGGGAAAAATATAGACAATGCTTCTCAAGGTATGTACAAGTTGAATAACAGCTCCTCCTTATCTTTTCAAATTGACAAATACTTATTGTATATAGTATTCTGATATTCTCTTGTGTTAAAAGGAAATTATTTTGACCAATCTTCGGTCAAATAATGAGTGAACAGGGGATGTTGCATAACCAAGGCATTGATTTAATTGAATGAAGTTATTTGATATATTTTTGGTATTATCCTCCTTGCAAAAACTCATGGATGTATCTACCTACTATTTCAGATCTCACCAGGAAATGGTTACCTTACCCCGCCTAGAGTACCAAAGGAAAATGTCTACTTCCTTTTTGCAATGTTGAGGTGAGTGCAAACAGTATGAGATCTTTTACTGGTAAAACACACAGTGATAAGACAAGAATTCAGAATTCATATTCTGCCAGTGTGTAGGGAAACTAAAAAATAATGGAAGATTTTATAAATGTTAGTCAGTAATGAAATGTGGAGTTTTAGCATGAAAACTTCCATTGAAGGTTTTGCAGATAAAGTATTTGATGTGTAAATAATGACTACCTTGACTGAGTAATTTGTTTTTGCATAGAAGTGATATTTGGATACCAATGCTTATCCACTTTCCACTTTCAACTTTCAGGATCACAATGATGCACACTGCAAGGTTCAATACAAGAACAATTGTTCACCTTTCATCCATCCAAATTGACCTAAAAGCACATAACTAGTGATACGAGAAGGAAAACTTCAACCAACAATCATACCATCCCAATACTGTGCATTAATAATGACAAAAAATATCCTCTTGGCTACTGAGAGGGGAGGGTTGGTCTCGTGATAGCATGCCGGGCTTCCAATCGCTGGGTCTAGGGTTCGATTCCAGCTCTAGCCGGACTCATTGCTTCGTCCTCCTATTGTCCTAGTCAGCCTACCAAGTGCACTAATACAGGACGTAAAGCCCCAATCACCCATCCATCCATCCTCAAGATTGGCTGCTGAAGACTTTCGATACAAACTAATGATACTGACATTTCGATTGGCATTGCCACCCTGACTTGCCGCTTTTGGAAATATAACCCCAGTCATTAACAATATAATGTTTTCTACATGTTATCTGTCTTTATTTCAACCAATTCATACTTTTGGTAATCTCCGCTTTCCTGTGTTTTGACTACCAATCATTATGACTGCCGTGATGTTTTTATTTCGTGTGTGTGATTACCAATGACTGTTGTGATGTTTTTATTTTGTGTGATTACCAATGACTGCGGTGATGTTTTTATTTCCAAGGCCAAAGTGTGATAAATGAGTGTCAATATCGGTTTTTCAATAAATTTGTATCTAGTAATATCAATATATACAATTACTATGAATTTTTGTGAATTTGTATAAGTAAAAATAAACATTGAAATCAGATCCATAGAATCATTACTTTTTTTATTTACTTTTAACTACAGAATATTTTACGAGAAATGCGAAAAAATTGATTATTTACTGATAGCAATGCTGAAATACTGGTAAACCTGCATTAAAAAAATTTGGATCACAATAAATCAAATTCCGTATTTTCCAAAATGATCTGCCTCCCTGTGGGATGGTTCTGATGCCTGATTAATCATATTTGATTCATTCCAGTACCTCGAATAGCGCCAGTTATATCAATCCTGAAACTTTGAAATAATATTTTCATTGCAGTCTACAATTCGTATTGGTATTTAAAAATTTCCATGAAATGATATCGAAAACCTGAAATTGGGTACCAATATGACCTTTATCCATACCACAAAATTTTTAAAAAGGTCTTATAAAATACCCACCAATGCATAATAGGAGAATCAATTTTCAAATGTCAAGGAATAAAAAACCCATTGTGTTTTCTATTGTATGCATGTAAGTATTAATGGATTTCTATGATGGAATTACAATAGCTGCAATTTGAAACATTAACTTCCACAACTAACCTCCTGAAAATTAAACTAAAAACCAATACTGATTTTTTTCATGCTCAAATGCAACTGGTTTTTGAAGATATCAATTGTTAATGGTTTTTTAACTAATCAAAAGGTGTTCAAAATACGGGACAAGCTTAAATACCAATATTGGTATCTTATGAGAACTTTAGTTTTTAGAGTGCACCCAAAAAGGAACTATGAATACAGTATGTAACAGGGAATTAGCTATTCAAAAAGTTTTTTTACAGCATTTTACCAATAATCTAATCTTGTTATAAGACATGTCACAACATCGTTTGCTATGTTGATGACAAACGTTTGTCAGTAAAACCCAGTCTTTCTAACACTAAGATTATTTATGAGCATTCATTACACATCAGTAGCGGCTTTTATTGATGCTTTCGACTGAATTGGACTGAATTTCATTGCTTCGTCCTCCTATTGTCCTAGTCAGCCTACCAAGTGCACTAATACAGGACGTAAAGCCCCAATCATCCATCCATCCATCCTCAAGATTGGCTGCTGAAGACTTTCGATACAAACTAATGATACTGACATTTCGATTGGCATTGCCACCCTGACTTGCCGCTTTTGGAAATATAACCCCAGTCATTAACAATATAATGTTTTCTACATGTTATCTGTCTTTATTTCAACCAATTCATACTTTTGGTAATCTCCGCTTTCCTGTGTTTTGACTACCAATCATTATGACTGCCGTGATGTTTTTATTTCGTGTGTGTGATTACCAATGACTGTTGTGATGTTTTTATTTTGTGTGATTACCAATGACTGCGGTGATGTTTTTATTTCCAAGGCCAAAGTGTGATAAATGAGTGTCAATATCGGTTTTTCAATAAATTTGTATCTAGTAATATCAATATATACAATTACTATGAATTTTTGTGAATTTGTATAAGTAAAAATAAACATTGAAATCAGATCCATAGAATCATTACTTTTTTCATTTACTTTTAACTACAGAATATTTTAAGAGAAATGCGAAAAAATTGATTATTTATTGATACCAATGCTGAAATACTGGTAAACCTGCATTAAAAAAATTTGGATCACAATAAATCAAATTTGGTATTTTCCAAAATGATCTGCCTCCCTGTGGGATGGTTCTGATTGCCTGATTAATCATATTTGATTCATTCCAGTACCTCGAATAGCGCCAGTTATATCAATCCTGAAACTTTGAAATACTATTTTCATTGCAGTTTACAATTCGTATTGGTATTTAAAAATTTCCATGAAATGATATCGAAAACCTGCAATTTGGTACCAATATGACCATTATCCATACCACAAAATTTTTAAAAAGGTCTTATAAAATACCCACCAATGCATAATAGGAGAATCAATTTTCAAATGTCAAGGAATAAAAAACCCATTGTGTTTTCTATTGTATGCATGTAAGTATTAATGGATTTCTATGATGGAATTACAATAGCTGCAATTTGAAACATTAACTTCCACAACTAACCTCCTGAAAATTAAACAAAAAACCAATACTGATTTTTTTCTTGTACAAATGCAACTGGTTTTTGAAAATATCAATTGTTAATGGTTTTTTAACTAACCAAAAGGTGTTCAAAATACGGGACAAGCTTAAATACCAATATTGGTATCTTATTAGAACTTTAGTTTTTAGAGTGCACCCAAAAAGGAACTATGAATACAGTATGTAACAGGGAATTAGCTATTCAAAAAGTTTTTTTACAGCATTTTACCAATAATCTAATCTTGTTATAAGACATGTCACAACATCGTTTGCTATGTTGATGACAAACGTTTGTCAGTAAAACCCAGTCTTTCTAACACTAAGATTATTTATGAGCATTCATTACACATCAGTAGCGGCTTTTATTGATGCTTTCGACTGAATTGGACTGAATTTAGGTAATAAATTAAACTGATCTTATCGACAGACAAAACATATTTGGAATATAATTGCTAATGTCCTATCTTGGCTTAATATTTGGGTAATTCCATGTCATTTCATCAAATTTCAGAAAATGTTCCCACTCGACCGACTCAGAATGCCTTGAAAATTTATCAGGATGAAGGTTTCTTCCCTGAAAGCACAAATCCCAAGTAATACAGTGATATCTTTAATAGTTTCTCTGAAAAAAATTCATGAAAAATTCGAGATTTTTCCTGAAATTGTCTAAGTCCAGAAATTTGAAGGCATGTAACTCAATCAGTTTAAAACCTGGAGACTTGCAATAAAGCAACATGTTTTTAATGTAGCCCAGGTGTAATAATGCATTGTTTCAGCCACCTCAATGCATTTGCCTCTATTTCACAGGTTGTCGAAAAAATCAGTAAATTGCAGTTTATTCACATTTTTGTCTCCAAATATCTCAGTCGATATAACAAGTGGACATTTAATATCATGGTTGAAGAGTCTTTGCTATGGCTTCTAAACATGTGTGCAGTATCAAACTAACCATACAAATATTCTCGGAGAAATGTTGTGTGAAAAACTGAAAATGTGTAAATTTGGTCAAATTCTGACCAAATTTTACAAGGTATAGTAGACTATACCAAAAAAACGAATACACCGACCTAAAGAACAACATCACATGTGTTCATGTAAAAAATTTCAAGTTGGTATCTTTTGGCTTTATATCTACAAAGATTTTTTTAAAAGTTGTTGTTTGTGTATTAAACAGGCATTTTCCGAAGTTTAAAAAAAAATGCACGAATAAATCTGCTTAGTGAGTAACTTTTTAATGTATTCTGCTATAAATTAAAGTTGTCTTTGTGCGTTGTTGTGGTTTGAATTCATTAACATTGTTCATATTTCAGCTTAATTGGTTTATTGTTGTCTAAGTCCATATGCACTTTCATCCAAATTCTGCAATTGGGGTTCTGGTGGGGCCCATTATTATTATGGCATATTTGGTACCCAGCACAAACCACTTTATTTTACCTTTGAAAGACCATGTGGATTCAGCAATTGTACAAGAACATCATCCTCCGCTTTTGATGCATTCTCGTAATTGAGAAAACCCATAAAAAAGAATTGGAGATGTTTAATTAATCTGTTAACTGACCTACTCTACACAAAGCGAAACTGTGGTGATTAATGCCGAAGATGATGTGCATTTGATAATGCCAAAAACAAATCAAGATGTTTTTCGTAATGCATCAGTGTCATTGACAATATAACAAAGTTTATTTCAGATAGCTGCAAAACTTGTTTGCAGTGTAAGAAAATCATATCAATATGTCATTGGTAAGATGCAGTGCAAAAATGTGTATAAAAAAAGGGACACAAGAACGTTCTTGCATGGCGAAAACGTATCGATATGACAAATTTGTAAACTTAAAACAAGAAATTTTTGAAATTTTGTGTAACAGAAGCGCCAACAGATACCAACTAGAATTTTTTTCTGTGAACACATGTGATGTTGTTCTTTAGGTCAGTGTATTCATTTTTTTGGTATAGTCTACTATACCTTGTAAAATTTGGTCAGAAGTTGACCACTTTTACACATTTTCAGTTTTTCACACAACATTTCTCCAAGAATATTTGTTTCTTTAGCTTGATACTGTACGCATGTTTAGAAGCCATAGCAAAGATTCTTCAACCATGATATTAAATGTCAACTTGTTATATCAACTGAGATATTTGGAGACAAAAATGTGAATAAACTGCAATTTTCAGATTTTTTCGACAACCTGTGAAATAGAGGCAAATGCATTGAGGTGGCTGAAACAACGCATTATTACACCTGGGCTACATTAAAAACATGTTGCCTAATTGCAAGTCTCCAGGTTCTAAACTGATTGAGTTACATGCCTTCAAATTTCTGGACTTAGACAATTTCAGGAAAAATCTCGAATTTTTCATGAATTTTTTTCAGAGAAACTATTAAAGATATCACTGTATTACTTGAGATTTGTGCCTTTGGGAAAGAAACCCTTATTCTGGTAGATTTTCAAGTCATTCTGAGTCGGTCGAGTGGGAGCCATTTGTTGAATTGACACGGAATTACCCATTTGTCTCATCGATTTGCAGCCCAGCACGCTACGGTCGCTACCACTAGAGCAAGCTGACCAATCCCTCTTCCCCCTACTTATTACTGAGAAGCAGTGCTTGCCTACTGCATAGATGTATGATATCATGTGTGTCATCCGTTCACTATCCAAACAGCCTATCAACATTGTACCAGCATAATAAATAAATAATAAATTTGTTTTATAAAGCAAAAATTCCACAATTGCTCTAACCGCTATATCTAAAGGTTATAATGCAATGTTGACCTAATTATCTTTTAAATCCACTCGTTCCATGTCTTCGGACTGTATCAGCTTTGCTGATTAATGATAATGACAGCAGCTAATATAACTTGATAATTTTCAATTTTGATGAAAATGCAAATACTCAACTCCGATTAATTCAGAATGTGAATTTCCTAATTCTGTTTTGTTTTCTTCTTCTAATAAAGGAACATCAATAAGATTTCATCGAATAAGTTGAATCAGCAGCCCGAGGAATGTGAATGGATTGTTTGGGCTAAATACAAAGCAAGGGCTTCATTGTAGACACTGTGGCAAGTTACTTTAAATGTCAGTAATGCTTCAATTTTTACAGAAAAAATGCTTCAAAATTTACAGAAAAAATCTTTAGGATTTATTCTTTTGCAGTTGTGAGGTTGGGTGGATGGATGATGGGGTTTTTCAGCAGTGCAAAGCGCTAGCTCTTACTGAAGAAATTTTGCCAAAACTTGTGACCATAACCATTGGTGCCCCTGCTTACCAATCTCACTCAAACTTAGCATACAGCCTCTCCTGAATTTTAAATCACAACGATGAACTTTTGGTGCCCCACTGTTGCAATACAAATTAATAAAGAAAATAAATAAGCTTCTTTTCAAGGGTCAAAGGTCAGCTGAATTTGCATGCAGCATGTTTACAGTGCGCTTGGCCATGTGGTCGCCTTGCACATTCAGCCGCGACAGTCTGGATTCACTGTGGGTCTACTGCTATATTTTAAGGAGGGTATCTGCCCCCTGATTGGTAAGCCTGTATTATTTTGACATTTTGCGCAGCTTAAAGTGCCTTCATGTTATTTTCAGTCTTGTATTCATGCACTGGCAAGGGTTAAGAAAACAGACACGGTAATGATGTTTGGTGCACTCTGACAGAGAAAGGAACATCTCTGTAACAAGGGCAATCCCAGCTGAAATCAACCTGGGTACGAGAAGTTTGCTGCATGCCATACCACTGCAATAGCACCTTGTCTTTGCCTTTCTAAAGAAAAATATATTAAGATAGATGGAGCCACATTAGTGGTTGTGCATCAGCTATTATTCTTCATTAGCTTGCCAATAGTGACCAAAAGATCCATGGCAACCCTGATCAGCTGGCCAAGCTTGACCAGTAAAAGTCTTCTTTATTGCTCTGGCTTTTCTTTATAGTCCAATTGAATGAATCTTTTGGGTTACCACAAGACCAGCGAGAATGACTCTTTTCTCACAACTTAATCCTGATTCTTTGCTCTGAATTGACCTCAAAGGACATGTAGTAGTGCCATACTTTAGAAGACTATACTGTATTTTATAAAACTTTCAGAAATATCATTACCAAAATTTCATCACTTAACAATAACTTCGGCCACCAATCTGTATTTCAATGGCTTTCATGGGACTCACAAATGGAGTCTTTAATTTGCCAATTCAAACATCTTATTTAACACATAATATCACTATCAAAGGAACGCCATACACCTGTAGTGTATAATGGTGTCACTTGACAATAGTAACCTTAGCTCAATCTGTGAGATTGTGTGTGTGTGTTTGTGTTTTACGCCTCTGCAGCACCTTAGTGGGCTATATCAAGGCAGGCGATCGCCGTATGATGATGAGATGAGAAGACTGTGAGTCTGGTACATACCCTATTAATTCAGGGATGCCCAGGGTCTTTCAGTTGCCCCAGCATAGAACACTGGATACAACGTGCCTCTATTTAATGTCCCATGGACTCTGACTCAATTGAGTTCCGGGATGGGATTCGAACCCACGCCCTCAGAGCCAGTGGCTATGCAAACAAGCACTCTTAACCATTAGGCTACGGAGGAACTCTATCTGTGAGATTGTAAAAAAACTTAAAAGAGTTATATTCAGTCTTTCTTCAAACTCCCTTGTAAACAACAACTTAAGCACGTCACTGCATTATCAGAAAAGCTCGCCAGGAGGCGCTGAAGTGGCCAGTGTGAGGTCATGGCCAGAAACGGAAGTGGAGATTAGACAGCAAAGTCAGGGGGCAAAAGTAAACATTGCAAAACTCTGCGAGAAAGGAGGTGAGAAGAACGAGTGAGAATGAGGGGGAGGCGGAGATAAAGCAAAGCAATGAAGCTTAGAAAGAGCCATCAGAACAAAGCTGGCAGTGTTTGTGTTAAGGATTTGGAAGCCATAATATATAAAACTTTTTGTGAGATGGATATTATTATCAATAGGCCTTAATGATTGAGTACGGACACCAATTGGTTGTGGTTCCACTCAGTCTCCAATGTATTGGAAATATTAAAACCTTTATTCAAGTCAAAGATCTAGAGCATGGTTGTAAATCGCCCTGTCATTTCATCAATTGTAACAAATAGCCTTTGGCGGTCTGGCGGTTGCACTAGCCTAATGCCACCTCATAGAGCTTTTTCCTGTTTTATATTGTACCTAGGTCAAAAGAATTGCCATAGAGTGGGTCGGGGCAAGAAGCCCGGGTTAGGTGAGAAGCCCCCCCAGGGTTATTTCTAAACTTTCATTTTTGGTGCTTTTTCTTATTGATAGGATTGAAGCTAGAGGCTTTTTAGGTGACGTCACAAATTTTCAAGGCATTCAGCACCAAAGCATAGTCGTAATTAAAGAAACAAAAAAAGGTGCAAGGTTTTTGTAACTTTGATTAATTCTTTGAAAGTGGTTGTCAGAAATAACTTTGGAAATTTTTAAAAGTATAATGGATATCTGCATTGCTTCACTTTATGACCATCACATAAATATGACTTGGATCATGTTTTTTGCATTTTAGCTCAAAATATAGAGGTCAAATTAAAATGTGTGGGTTTGGGGCGAGAGGCCCCACATGGTATGGGGCATGGGGCCCCCTTCACTGAGGCCTCGAAGCTGCTTCAGGAACCATTTAATAATGTGTACTTTACCTTAAATCTTGATAGAATAGCTAATCGAAATAGAAAAAATTTTGACCGAAATTGAAAAAGGGCAAAAAATATTAAAAAATAAATGTATGAACAGAAAAATTCTGAAATTCAGAAAAAGTGAATAGAATGTCTTAAAAATGATAGAAGAACCCCAAGAAATAACTTTCAAGCTGAATGCACTCGCAAAAAAAATGTCCATAGGATTATAATAGGGGGGCTTCTTGCCCGATGGGTGGGGTAAGAAGGCCATTTTAATTTTTTTACAAAAAGGGTCGTAACTCCTTTATTAAAATTGGTAGACATTCGTTTCACTAGTTATAAGTAGAGTTAAGTGATCCCTTCCTGACAGCATAAGCATTCAAATAATCGACCACAAAAAGTAGGTCAAATCGCTACTCGAAGTTAAGGGGGGCTGCATGCCCCGCGCTACTCTAAGCATATCTAGTTGCCTGTCCCTGGGATGGCTTCGCCTGGGCTTGCTTAGCCTGGCTAGCTCTACATGAAGCGTCTACTGGTGGGTTTGCTCAGGAGCAATAAATTTCATGTGGTTCCTGCAGGCAAACATGTAACAGTGTTCTGATGTTGAGAGGAGCCTTTAGAAAAGTGTCACCTTGTCAAAGCCGCAATAAAGACAAAAAAAAAGAGGACACATTTCAATGGAAGGAGAGAAACTGGAAACAGACCTCATCATTATAATGTAAGTCAATACTGTGTCTTCAGAAATAATGGTTTAAAATTGTGGTTAAGTGGTCTTAACGAAAAAACATCCTGGCTACAAGGCCCTGATTATTTCAGATAAAAAGTCAGTCAATGCCATTTTACTGATAGCTTTGAAATTTACTTTAGTTTAGGCAAAAACAATGTCATGAAACCCATTCACAATGATTGCCATTCTACAGTCAACATAGAAATTATTTGCACACTTTGATTTTTCATCATATTTCACAGAAAAATGGCAGTATGATAAAAAGAACTGTGCTATGTTTTAGAGCAGTGTTAGTGGGTTAGGATTACATGCACATCATTTTTTAACATAATTCACATTCTTGGAAAATGTGATAAACTGAATTTTGAAAGCAAAAAAATATTTGCACACAGACCAATTTCATGACAATTGCTATTTTTAAGTAATTTTGTATACCTATATGTAGGAGACATGGGTGTGCTCCTTGAGTAACACCTGTAATCCCACCTGTGAACCCCAAATAATATCTGATTTATGTAAATGAACTAAAGATACCATACACAACATTATTTCCACAGAAAATTGAGTATCATCATCAAAAATTTAGTTTCTGGCTGTTGGCTGAAGCGTGCAAATATTTTTATGTTTTCAAAATTCAGTTTTTTCACATTTTCCAAGAAAATAAATTTTGGTAAAAAATGAAATGCATGCGATCCTAACCTACTAACACTACTCTAAAACACAGGGCGGTTTTTTTATCATACTGCTATTTTTCTTTGAAATATGATGGAAAATCAAGGTGTGCAAATAATTTCTGTGTTGACACTATACAAGTGCGACAGTGTCTCCTAAATTTGTGACAAATTTAAACATTCTTCTTCTTTTGCTTTCTGGCTGGACAAAAAAAGGCTCAGTGAATCATGGTGTATCATATGTGAGATGTCAATGTCAAATTGTGTGAAGCATTTACAATTCCACTTCAGACAAAGCATCAGTTCTCGGATCTACCTAATTGCTTTTACTCTTTCCTGAAACAAAATCTGTAAAGACAGGGATGTCTATGAATTTACTTCAAATATGATTAATAACCACTTGTAATTGTAATAGCTTCAATATAGTTGCAGGTTCAATTTTAATAGCAGACTTGTGGGTTCAAAAATTCCTTTGATCTAAAACTGGAATTATGTAAAGCTCCTTTAAGACAAATAACGTAAAATTAGATTAGTTGAAATTGATCTCTTTGCATGAATAGAATTATGAATCATGAAACAAAATCCAGTTTGCCATAATACACAGAAGAAATTTACTGTATCATAGAAAGCTTTTGTGACTTGTCATACAGCTTTTGCAACCCGTTGGCCAACTGAAATGAGGAAATAGTTGGGAGAGCATCACTGACCACAATCATTAGATACCCAATTGCCCATTCAACTTGCAGTCCTTCAGTTTCTTTCATGACGACACCACTATTGGATCAGAAAAGCATTAGAAGAAATTCAAAACTTTTTTGTTCCTCATTATTCATTGATTTGGGACTCAGGTTTCTGAGAAATCCTTTTCAAAATCACTGCCATTATTGGGAAATTGAAAGTCATTTCATTTGCTCAATATTTGCTTGAAAGACTCAGACAAACATGATGGGAGAAAAGCCCTCTTTATGACTCTTCACTGATGACTTAAGATGTGATCATCATGGACCAGATCAGACATGTCTGAAACCCAAAACAGGCTAAAAGCTGAAAAATCAATTATTGAAATATGGCGAGAAAAATGAGGAGAAACCTTCGATGACAATTAGTCACAGTAGAGCAACCAAAGAACTAAATTGTTAAAAAATTAGTCCTCCATTACAAAAACTTGAATATCTCAAAGAGCTCTTCTTTGATTTTAATTATATTTACCAATTTTGTTGGACTGCATTGTGACCTGTGTAAGTGTGTATTTGTAGCTCCATTGCTTAATTTTTGTCTGAGCCAGCAGACCCTGAGTGCACATACCGCTCTTTTAAAAAATTTGAAGTTTTGACATTTCCAAAAAATGTCTTCAAAAGGTTCTCTATCTCCACTAAAATTATTTTTCATGTCATCCAAGAAATCTAAGCTGTGAAAATGTCAAAAAAGAAGTTCTCAATTGTGTACTAAATGTGATTGAGAACAATTTTTCTCCTGTCACTGGATGAAGCATGCCCCAAAGGGTGGCTCCCCCTTTGGAAAAGCCACAGATTTTTTAAAATAGGTATGCTCACTCGAAGGCTGCTGGCTCAGCCAGAAATAATACCACTAAGCTACAGACCCACACATGATGGGTTGATATACAAGCCGATAACTCAGCCAACTTTCATACAAATTCAAGAAGGAATCTTACAGATAATAAAGTTTATTTAAAGGGGGACTTATTTTTGTTGAACTGTTTAAATAAAACATAATCCAATAGCAGCATATGGATGTAGAGCACCCAAATGAGCTGTTTACATTATTTTGGTACTCTCACAACTCAAGCGGTTTCAATCCGCCCCAGATATTATCTGTCATCAAAAAACACAGCGTAATTCGGGTTGACAATGAAAAGAAATTTCGGATTGGTAACAACAAAACTATTGGATACTGGATAGGCCAACTTGTATTACAACTAGCTCATCAAGTCCCCCTCCCATTGCTGTTGATTGTACACATACAGTAATCTACTATATATATGTCTGTCAA
The DNA here is from genome assembly GCA_026936325.1 of Platynereis dumerilii. Taxonomy (NCBI): domain Eukaryota; kingdom Metazoa; phylum Annelida; class Polychaeta; order Phyllodocida; family Nereididae; genus Platynereis; species Platynereis dumerilii. Next base: position 60,055,235 of record JAPTHN010000002.1, read on the forward strand.
TTTTTTGTAGGGACCATCTCAGATCTGTGTTATAAGCTCCAAATGAGGAAAGATTTTACAGTGGAGGTCCCTAACTAAAGGGGCAAAAATAATCAGCCAAGTGCTATTTGTCATCAATTTATGTGTACTGCAGTGGTGGAGCTTCTTGAGTTTCTGGAGGGGGCCACTAGGAAGTTGGCCTTGCAGATATACTTTCCCTATAGCAGGAGTACCCTCCAAATGTACCTCCAATATTAGGAGGATACTCATGCTACAGCAAAGGTAACTGTGACTACAATTTACAAATCATGTATATATTTGCCCCTCTTTATGCTCAGTAGCTCCTTCACTGCATGACCTTGGGAGCTGTCATGGTTGAGTGATTGGGGACCATATCCAAAGCACACCTGGAGCATAATATTATCCCATAGAGATTTCCTTAAAAAAATTATACAGCCTCAGTGTATAAACATTTGAGATGACATAAGACAAGTGATAAAAGAAACACTGTATGAGAACATTAGACATTCAACTTCTCACAAACTGGCCATTCTAAAAGTGTAATACTCCAAATATTATACAAGCCACAATTAGTTTGTTGTAATGTAAATAGACATTTCATGTTCATGACAAAGAATTTAAAAGGGTTTCTCATTGCTTGGTTTGCTGTCTATGTTAATAACACCTGTAATTAGGCATGCCTAATCATGATGTAACATGTATTAGGTTTGTTAAATCACACACTCACAGTGGTACATTGGAGGTATAGATGCAACTACACATACATAAAACATTATTTGAATATTTGGAAAATAAAATATGTGTTTTGAAGAAACCTCAGGTCCCTACAATTCTTTTTTTAAAGAATTTCTTGTTTATATCTCTGCATCTACAATTTGTCTGTGTGTATTATGTTCAGTATGTGTTGCTTGAATGTAAGGGAAATATATGTTTTGGTGTGGGTTCATGCTACACATCCTAAACCAAACTGCTTCTGAGACCATGAAGGGTCCACTGAGATGAGAATGCACCAAAACAAAATGCAGGTATTTTAAGGTGTGTCAGAAAATAAGGCTGTCGCTTCTGTTGGCTCTACTCAAAACCTACATATGGTTCAAAATCTTAAAGAAGTCAAATCCAAGGCCAGCATAATTTCACTACTATCACTAACCTTTAAGCACCACTCTATGTATGTACCAATCTATCAGGCTGTCAGTCTGTCGATTTACTTTTCCATCAACATTTTACGCCCATATCTACTTATATAATGCAATCTCTATCATTAAAATCCACTGTCTGTGGACTGGATTAGCTTTGGTGATTAATGATAATGACAACAGCTAAGATAACCTGAGAATCTTTGATTCAGATCAGAATGCAAATACTCAAATGCAATTCATTAAAAAATCGGAATTTCTCATTCTGTTTTGTTTTCTCCTTCTAATAAAGCAACATCAATAAGATTTCATAGAATAAGTTGAATCAGCAGTCTGAGGAATGTGGATTTGTTGGTGGAATGTTGGGCTAAATATAAAGCAAGGGCTTCATTGCAGACACTGTGGACATGTTACTATACACTCTAAATTAAGTAATACTTCAATTTTTACAGAAAATATCTTTGGGAATTATTCTTATGCAGTAATGATGTTTGGTGGATGAGTGATGGGGTTTTAATTCCTGTATTTTTGCACTGGCAAAGCTTGTGAAGACAGACAGGGGCCATGGTAATGCAGTAGGACATTCTGACTGAGAAAGAAACATCTATCCATAACATCGATTGCCCCAACTAAAATTAAACCTGGGTCTGAGAAGTTTGCAGCATGCTATACTCCTGCCACTGCAATTAATAGGTCCGGTCTCTGAAGTAATCTACTGATACTACACAATGATCAAAACCAAAAGCCTGTCCTACCTTTCTGGGGAAAAATATATTAAGAGAGATGGAGCCACATTAGTGGTTGTGCATCAGCTATTATTCTTCATTAGCTTGCCAATAGTGACCAAAAGATCCATGGCAACCCTGATCAGCTGGCCAAGCTTCACCCGTAAAAGTCTTCTTTATTGGCCCAGCCTTTCTTTATGGTCCAATTGAATGAATCTTTTGTGTCAGACAAAACCAGCAAGAGTGACCACTTTCCCAACATCTCAACCATGACACTTTGCTCTGAAGCGACCCCAGAGGAAAGATTATATTTATCAAATGGTTTATAGAAATAAAATTGTATATCACTTGGAACATTTTTGTGGTTGCCTATGACACAAAATCTTTTTGGTTCATACGGCTCCAGCCAGTCCAACTGGTTACATACAGCGTATTGCTTATGGTTGTGGCAAACAAAATACACAGGTTACTAATCAAATATTATCTTGGTTCTGGTAACCAATCTCCTTCAACAAAGCGATTGTTATTTGTCCCTACTGCTCATTGTTGTTTTTTTTAAAATTCTAACTATACGTCATGAAATAAATTCCTGAAATAGAAACTGGAACATAGAATAAATTCTAATTGCATGCGTGATGTGTTCCTTGAATGAGTCTGTACCTTTTGAAGCAAATTTCACAATATTATAAAAGGAATATCTTACATATGCCATTCCAGATTCATACACCTACAATGTATGATGATGTCATTTGATATGATAAAGGTACCTGAGCCAAAGCTGTAATTAGGCCTTTTAAAAGTGCTTATAATTGAAGCCACAGTCAGTCTATCTTCAGATACCCTCTCAACTCAACAACAATTTGGGCACATTGCTCCTTTATCAGAAAAGCTCTCCAGGAGGCGTTGAAGTGGCCAGTGTGAGGTTATGGCCAGAAACAGAAGTTGAGATTAGACAGCAAGTCAGAGCTCAGAGGACAAAAGTAAATATTGTGAATTTGTGAAGGTCCTCTAGAAAAGGGGTGAAAAGGGCCAGTGAAAAAGAGGTGGATGAAGAGATAATGCAAAGCAATGCAGCCTAGACAATACCATCGGAACAAAGCTGGCTATTCTTGGGCTAAGGCATTGCAAGCTATGAGCTGCACTCATATGAGAACGTTCTATGATACTGCAACATTCCTTAAGGCTTGATCATTGCCACAAGTAATTTGCAAGCTCAATTTTTTGTACCCATCAGTCTCCGATGCTACTGAAAATATTGCCTAGAAGCATATACTTTCAGAAAAAGATCCAAAACATAGTAATAAATAGTCGTGCACTGTCATAAAATGCAACAAATAGCCCTTGGTGGGCCAGTGCTTGCCCTAACCTAATGCCTAATGTCACCTCATAGAGCTTTTTCCTGTTTTTATTTAGTACCTAGGTCAGAAGAATTGCCATAAGCAAAAACTAGTCATCTGTCCATGGGCTGGCTTAGCATGGCTAGTTCTACATGTAGTAGCTATTGGCAAGTTTGCTCAGGAGCAATAAATTTCATGTGGTTCCTGCAGGCAAACATGTAACAGTGTTCTGATGTTGAGAGAAGCCTTTAGAAAAGTGTGACCTTGTCAAAGCCGCAAAAAAGACAAGTGGAGAAACTGTTTTTTGTGGAAAGTTAATAACTAAAACAGAATCGTTATGATTTTCTTTTTTTGGCAGATATACTAGGTGAGCAGGATCAATTTTGAAAATGAGCTTTACAAAGTAAACTTATTGCAAAAAGTCTTAACTCAAGGTCATGATCATTTTCTATTTTGGGGGTTAACCATTCCCTGCAATTGTACTGACAGATATACAGCAATGGCCGAAAGTTTTGATTATTTGCCGTATGCCCCAGAGGGATTCAGAGTGTGAGACATCATAAGAAAGCAAATACTACCCCGATCTTTACCAAAATTTCAAGAATAGGACAGAACACAGTATTTTGTAAATTATGCGTTCCTAAAAAAGTCTGTCATTGAATAATGTGAGGTAGGGTGCATCTAACCCCCTTACATTGTCGGATCACCTCTGACTTTTTTTTGGGGGTGAGGTTTGGTGTTCTGAATAAAACCCTCAAATTTCATTGAAATCCATTAAGGCCTAGGGGTGGCTGATTGCAATTGAAAATTACGCAATATTTATGTTTTTCGATCATTAAAATAATCCGCGGTTCTCCGTAACTCTGTCAATATTAGAGATACATCAAAGATAATGACTTCTCTAGAAAGCCCTGATCAAGAGCTTCAAAATGAATACCAACAACCTATGTTTTACTGCATTTTAAGCAGTGGTAGTCATCATTTTCAAAAAAGAAATGGGGCTTTCTCTCATGACTCTATACTGGCAGGCATGTTAGAGCAGAAATGGGCAACAAACTAGTATTAACTAATTGAGGCAAACTTATTTCACATTTAAATGTTACTACTTCCCATCTCTGTTGTTTTACTGTGAAAACTGATTCAAGGAACTATGGATTTCTTTTATTAAATCCCACTCTGGGAAGTGATGTGAAGTCCTAATCCTGATGCTGCAACAAGAAACACGTAGAACTAAAATTCCATTGCATCTCTCACTTTGCATGCAGGCTTAATGTGTCCATTGGCAATATAATATTATTTGAAATTCAAAAAGTCATTGAAGTCATCCAAGTGACAAAAGAACACAGAGCATTATTTGATAATAGACTAGATTGTGCATCCTTCTGCTAGAAAGGATTAACAGGTTTGGCATGACCTGCCACGGTTTTAGCACTTAGGAGGTCTAGTAATAATTCCATAGCTATTGAAAACTTTCAAACAGAAAATGTTCATGTGACAGCTGTAATGAGCTGAGTCTTTTCTCTGATTAAATATCCACATACAGCATAACAAAATAATAAATGTATTCTCCATGTCTATTTTATCCTCAATAGCATTTCAATATATTTGCCATACCCAAATCAAAATCAAGTCTTGTGTTGCTGACACAAAAGGGATCCTAACAGCATCTTCTCTGTCAACTTCATCAGCCAGTAGGCCTACAGTTGCCATTCTCTTATTGTGAGCAGCAGGGTCACTCATATGAGCCTCAACAGCTTTGTATTCTTCTTCAACATCCAGCAATTTAAAGTCAAATGCTATTGTGACTGAACTTTTTCCTGTGATTTATGGTGACCCAGCTGAGGAGAGAAATTCATCCTTGTCAATATGTAGTCCTACATATTTTCTGGTTGTGGTTGCAGAATCAGTAGCATGTGTAATAGTGGTTCCAGCAGCTTCTGTTTCCATGAATGTGTCACTATGAGTCAGGTACATCACTATCATTATAATCAATATCTTGCACATGTATATGCCCAATGGCATTGCCCACTTGTGGCTGGACATGGTTTTACCACAGTATTTTTTCAGCAATGTCATGTTTATATGAGCATGCTTTTGTTGAGGAAAGATGGCCATTAATTGGTGCACCTTCAGATAGAATAGTCCTGAGAGTTAGAAGGATCATCATCTTCACAATGACATGTAGAATATGATCATTTCAATCAACTCTTTCTCAGTTGATAGCTTTTCTTCAATAAACAGTTTCCAACTTGGATACAGTTCATCAAGCTCTCCACATTTTCCTTTGCCTCCCGCTGACCATATGCTCCTTCTGGAATGGTCCATGATTACATTACAAGATTTAACTGCCATCGACTCGCAGTCTTCACCAAAGATTTAAATTTCTGCTTCTAACAGCAAACAAAAACTGGTAGAGACAATGACAGTCTTATCTATATGCAAGCTCCAGTTCAGAAGAGCACTATCTTCTTCTCTCTGATCGACAATGTCTTCACCCTTTTATTTGCTCCAACTTGCCAAGTCCAAGCCCTCAGCCCTTGCAGTCTTTAAACATATCAGTAGCTGAATGAAGTGGCACTGACTTACAAATCAAATGAACATCTTTCCACTTCTTTAAAATGATGCCTATGTATTTCCAAGACTGTCCCAGATTATTGTCTCGTATAATATAAAATTCTTTTAAATCCCAGTCTCAAGAAATTAATTTATTTCATAATTTTTCAATGAATATTCACCTAAAAGGCCATATCTCAATAACCATTGAACCTTCAATGACAGAATTGATGCTAATATGTTCAGAATACAGAATGTATTCAATATCAATACATTTACATGACCTAAAGTCACTAGTTTTCATATTTTGATGGAAAATGCAATTTTTGACATTTTAATAGATGCGGTTTGACATTTAAGCCAATAGAAGCTGGAATAAGCCTTATGATTCGGTTTAGGAATATTTTCCTTGTTCCTGAAGACAATGAGCATCATTTATGAGGGTACCCACAGATTTCCATGATGATAATCTGTCTACTTGTTCACAACATATGAAGATTTTTGGCGTTTTCTTAGCTTTTTGGAGTTTGCAATCTTCAATTGAAAACAGCCACCCCTAGGCAACCTTCAAAATTGATGAAATTTGGCAGAATTACTCTTTTCTATGAACCTCACCACCAAAAAAAAGTCAGAAGGGATGTGACAAAATTTTGCATTTTGAGGGGGATCAGATTCACCCTAATGTGAGGTAATACCTTCGAAGCCAAAACTGAGATTAGGTGGAACTTGGAATTTAAGCATAAAACTAATTCTGATGATAATATTGTATGTTCTTAGCATGATTACAGGAATATAGAAAATGTATGACAAGTTTTTCCATCTCTGACAAATCAACCTATAATGAAGTCTTCTTTTACCTTCTATTTGGAAAAGATATGTGACTTACAGTGTATCATATGAGAAATGTCATTGTCAAATTATGTGAAGCAAATATGTTTACAATTCCACTCCAGACTAATAGTTCACGGGTCTACTTGATTGCATTTACTCTTTCCTGAAACATAATCTATATTGGCAGGGGTGTCAATGAATTTGATTAAATATCATGAATAACCACTTGTAATTGTAATAGCTTCAATATAGTTACAAGTTCAATTTTCAAAAAAGATTTAACTTGTTGGTTCAAAAATTCCTTTGATCTAAAACTGGAATTATGGAAAGCTACTTGAACACAAAAAATGAAATGATTTCGGTTGTAATCGATCTCATTTTGTGAAAAGAATTATGGGACATGAAAAAAAATCTAGCTTGCAATTAGACACAGTAGAAATCTAGCTTGCCATTAGATACAGTATAAATTCACTGTATCATAGAAACCCATCTCATCATGATCTTGACATATAGCTACTGCAATATGTAGACCGACGAAAAAGGGGAATGTGTAATTAAACTTTTTTTCACAATCCTCCCAATTAGATCTACATCAACTGTCCCAATTAAACATTAAAGTTCAGAAATGCTGGATGTAAGGCAGAATCGTCCTCCATCTACATCTTTTGTAAATATATTTTAACTACACAGTCTTTCTGATGAAATGCTGTGAGTTCCCTCGTATATCAGTGTCTGTGCTGGGCAAGTAAAAGAGCCTTCACATGACGAAAGTGTGTAACATGATGAGGACTTCTACTCTAACCCCCATCTCATCAAAAGCCTCTTGAGTGGCCAGAATGACTTTAGAGGGCTGCACAACATGTATGTACCTACCCAGAATGCAATTAAGAATTTTGTGACATAAACTGAAGGACAAAAGTAAGTTATCAATTTTTAATTTTAGTTAATTTAGAGAAAAAAATCTTCAAATTTATTTGTTGTGTGTTCAATGTTCTAGACATTAACAATGACCAATTAGTCATGTTTACATATTCTTGTCATGGGCCATTGCCTCTGCACTGGTAAAGGTCATGAAATACAGTAATTAGGCTAATCCTTAAGATCAGTTGCCCTTATCTACACAAAAAACCATTCAGAAAAGTTCCATGATCTTTCCTGAGTTGGGATACGCTGAAATACTGACAATGGGTAGACTCTCCATTGAGCAATGAGGCTGAGTAGTCAGGATCAGGCCTGGATTACCCATTAGGCTGAGTAGGCTATAGCCTAGGGCCTCACATTTCAGGGGGGGCTCACATTTGATGAAAAAAATATGGAATTTTCCTAAATTTGAGAATTTAAAGTAACAAATAAATTGAAATAAATCAAGAGGACAAGTTTGGTTCAAACGCATATGAAGGGGCCCCAAATTGATAATCACGGATCGTGTAGCCTAGAAATGCCTGTTTAAATAGTATCTCATATGAAGCTTCTCAGGACCCCATCGTACAATTACACTTTGCTGAAAAATCATAAAAATTTTGATTTGCACATAATAATTATTGCTGAAATTTATGCCATAATGAGAATTTACAATCATTGCAAAACAATTCTTCAATTATTTTAAACATGTCCACAACCATTGCTGAAATCTCTATGACTTCAGAAATATTGGTGCGACAATCGGATGAAAACGTGCTATTATCTTGGAATAAATGTACAATTTCCTATTTTTTCTGCAATTTTAGTAAATTTTTTGGCTTTTTTTGCACATTTTTCTGATTATTGCAGATATTTTCATGATTATTGGAAATATTTTGATGTTTGTTGGAGATAATTGTAATTACAATAATTTTACAGTTTATAATAGAAGAGCTGCATAGTCTCATGAAATTGGACGAGGGAAATGTATATAAAATCAAGTAGAACAGGGTCAACTGCAGTAGATACAGAGACTGATTTCTTTCTGGCTTGTTGCTAGCGCATATAATTTTGTACAGAAAACTTTACGATCAAGCGATCCATTTAGCAGCTTTTATGGCAAATTTAAATACTAATTTTAAGCCAACAAACAGAAATTGGGAATCACCAGAAAAATTCTGTGTTGATTGGCGGTCTCAGGTCAGATCCAGCAAGGGGCCTCACATTGAGGTTCAGCCTAGGGCCTCATACTACCATAATCCGGCCCTGGTTGGGATGCCGATGGCTCACATATCCCAGAATGAGGTTGCACGATAGTCAACATATGGATGTAGAGCACCCAAATGACCAGCTTACATTATTATGATACAGTGACTCTTAAAACTCAAGTGGTCTCAATTTGCCCCAGATATTATATGTAAATAAATATAAAGTAATGCGGGTTTAAGGCTGAAAAGAAATGTTTGGATTGGCAGCAACAAAACTATTAGAAAAGCTGCAGAAATTCCAGGCACTCACTTAAGTGAGTGCCAAAAAAGTTTTGAGACGTCTGCCCTGGCAGTCAAACATCCCTGCGAACGGACTGTATTTGACCGGTGTGAACTCTGTTTTCAACCTCCTGATGTTTATTCATTATTGCAGTGAAATGGGTCACCCCAGACCTTGTTTGATCTGATTTATTGAAAAAATACAGAATTAAAAACTGTTTCCATGTGCCATTAAGGTATTTTTCCTCCAGGACTTCATACCACAGTCTCCTAAATTCCTAATGAGGCGATAACTTCTACTGTCCTTCAGTTTATATCCATATATCAGTGTCTCTCTACAGCATCATACGAAGTTTTGGTCATTACACACAAGCTATGTGCTCGCACAAAAATGCATTTCGGCATGACTGTACACCATACTGTTTTACTTGAAAGAATAGTTGGTCCCTTTTTGATCCTATATAGTCCTTTTCTGCTGGGAGAGTGTCACTGAACACAATTGATGCCCATTAAACTGGAGGTCATTTAGTTTCCTTAATGACAACACCACAATTGGCTCAGAAAACATTAAAAGAAATTCAAAACTTCCTTTTACTCTCATTATTCATTGATTTTTATCTCTAGTTCCTCCGAAATCCCTTTCAAAATCACAGTCATTATTGGAAAATTGAAAATCATTTCAATTGCTCAATATTTGCTTTCAGGCCTCAGACAAACATGATGGGAGAAAAGCCCTCTTTATGACTCTTCACTGGTGACTTAAGACTGGATCATCAGGGACTAGATCAGACATGTCTGGAACCCAAAATAGGTTCAAAGCTGAAAAATCCATTACTGGAAACAATGGTGAGAAAAATGATCAGAAACCTGAGCTGACAGTTATGGTGGTCAAAGTATAGAGCACCCATAGAACTATAGTCAACCTATGGATGTAGAACACCCAAATGACCAGCTTACATTATTATGGTACAGTGACTCTTAAAACTCAAGTGGTTTCAATTTGCCCCAGATATTATCTGCTATCAAATATTGAGTAATGCGGGGTAAGGCTGAAAAGAAATTTTTGGATTGGCAGCAACAAAACTATTTGAAAAGTCAAGTTGTATCATATTCTGCGTCTGGTATCCCCTACCCATTACTGTTGATGGCTTGCATGCAGTATTGCAGCAATCTACATCATGTCAGACAATTTATATCTGTCCATCTACAATTTGCCTCTGTATATATTCATCCATGTGGTATGTACAGTTTTGCTTGAAAGTATATACATGTAAACATCCTTAACCAAACTGATCTGAGAGCCTGGAGTGTCATCCACTGAGATACGAATGTATTATAACACAATGCAGGTAATTTAAGGTTTGTAAGAAAAAGGCTGTCACTTCTGTTGGCTTTTCTCAAAACCTACAAATGGTTTAAAATCTTAAAGAAGTCAAACTAAAGGCCAACATAATTTAACCAGTATCACTTACCTTTAAGCACACGGGTGGATTCGCCTGTAGATATATAGGCTATCATACCTAATAGAACAGAGTCTGAAACAAGTCCATTCAAAAAAGTAAACAAAAGAACTTCTGGGGACTCAACATGATGTTTTAACCATGTTTTGCACACTACCTGCAGTGTTTCATGATCCTTGCAGTCATCTCTCACCATCTAGCACACTTGTTGCAGCTGACACATCAGTAGTTCCATAAAATCCATGAATTTGTACAGGTATTGCATTATCTCTATAGTCATGGGCCTCAGAACTCAGACTCAAGGGGTTGGAACAGGGTCAAGGCCTTAGCCTGGACATGTAAAATTACCAGAGAGGGCAGCGCCTGTCAGCTGCCTGACAAGAAAATCATAGGACTCATGCCATTGAGATTACCTATGAACTGAAGAGTACTAGGCAGTGCTGCCCTCTTTGGCAATTTCACATGTCCAGTCTAAGGCCTTGACCCTGTTCCAACCCAGTGAGTCTGAGTTCTGAGGCCCATGACTATAGAGATAATGCAATACCTGTACAAATTCATGGATTTTATTGAACTACTGATGTGTCAGCTCCAACAAGTGTGCTAGATGGTGAGATATGACTGCAAGGATCATGAAACACTGCAGGTATTGTGGAAAAATTGGTTAAATCACTGTTAAATATAGTGGTCAATCCCCCAAGGCCTTTTGTTTACATTCCTAGTTTCACACTCTTCTAATTATGTACCATTACAGGCCAATTTCTATCAGTGACTTCACTCGTGATTAAGCAGCACTTTGTGTACATGTATGTATCAATCTGTCAGTCTGTCAGTCTGTCGATTTACTTGTCAATCAACATTTTACGCCCATATCTACTTAGCATATAATGCAATCTTGGCAAATTATCATTAAAATCCACTGTCTGTGGACTGGATTAGCTTTGGTGATTAATGACAAAACAACAGCTAAGATAACTTGATAATCTTTGATTCAGATGAAAATGCAAATACTCAACTGCAATTCATTCAGAATCTCAATTTCCTAATTCTGTTTTGTTTTCTCCTTCTAATAAAGGAACATCAATAAGATTTCATCGAATAAGTTGAATAAGCAGTCTGAGGAATGTGAATTTGTTGGTGGATTGTTGGGCTAAACATTAAGCAAGGGCTTCATTGCAGACAATGTGGACAAATTACTATACATACTAAATTTTAAAATAAGTAATACTTCAATTTTTACAGAAAAATTCTTCAATCTTGTAGAAAAGAATCCTTAGGATTTTATCGCAGTAATGAGGTTTGGTGGATGAGTGATAGGGTTTTTTTTAAATTCCAGTATTTATGCACTGGCAAAGCTTTCAAAGACAGACAGGGAACATTGTAACGCAGTAGGACACTCTGACTGAGACATAAACATCTATCCATAATATTGATTACTTCAGCTAAAACCAAACCTAGGTCTGAGAAGTTTGCAACATGGTATACCACTGCAATAGGGCCTGGTCTCTGTAGTAATCTACTAATACTTCACAATGATCAAAATTAAAAAGCCTGTCTTTGTCCTTCTGGGGAAAAATATATTAAGATAGATGGAGCCACATTAGTGGTTATGCATCAGCTATTATTCTTCACTAGCTTGCCAATAGTGACCAAAAGAGCCAGGGCAACCCTGATCAGGTGGCCAAGCCTCACCAGTAAATGTCTTCTTTATTGCTCTGGCTTTTCTTTATAGTCCAATTGAATGAATCTTTTGGGTTAGACAAGACCAGCAAGAGTGACCACTTTCCCAACAACTTAATCATGATACTTTGCTCTGAAGTGACCCCAAAGCAAAGATTATATTTATGAGATGGCTTGTAGAAATATAATTATATATCACTCTCAACTCATATTTTTGTGTCTGCCAATGACACCAAATCCTTTTGGTTTATATGGCTCCTGCCAATCCAACTGGTTACATGCAGTGCATTGCCTATGGTTGTGGCAAACATAAAACACAGGTTAGTAATCAAATATTATCCTGGTTCTGGTAACCAAACTTCTTCAACTAAGCGATGATTTCTACTTTGTCCCTACTGCTCATTGTTATTTTTTTATTTTAGTAATACGTCATGAAATAAATTTCTGAAATAGAAAGTGGAACATAGTATAACTATTAACGGCATCGTGATGTAAGCCTTTAAACTCTATCAGCAACTATCTGGTTTCAGATCTAATGCCTGTGGACTACTTTAACGTTGTTGATTATTGGTATTGAAAACAGGTAAGATGATATGAAAATACAAATACTCAACAAAAATTCATTCTGAATCTAAATTCCTTCAACCGTTTGGTTTTCTCCTTCTAATGAAGGAACATCGATAAGATTTCATAGAATAAGTTGAATCAGCAGTCTGAGGAATGTGGATTTGTGTGGAGATTGTTGCGGCTGAATACAAAGCAAAAACAGGCACCATGGACATATCATTTTATAAAATCTGCTAAACTTACATTGTAAGTAGTTTAATGTTTACTGAAAATAAAATGATGTATTTATACACGGACTTGGCTTAATGTCACGGGTAAAGACGAATTTAATGAGGTTATGTGCACTCCTGGTATTTATGGTCTGGACAAGTGAATGACTTTTGGGTGAGACAAGACCAGCAACAATGATCTCTTTCTCCACAACTTAATCATGACATTTCATGAGGCCCATGACTTGCACATGCCATTCCAGCTTCAAACACCTGAAGTGTATGATGGCATTACTTGATATGATGTAGGCACCTGAACTTCAGATATAGGCCTTAACTGCTTATGAGAGCAGCCATAGTCAGTCAGTCTGTCTTCAAATACCCTCTCAACTCAACAACAATTTAGGCATGTCGTTGAGTTGTCGCTCCATTGTTAGAAAAGCACGCCAGAAGGCGCTGAAGTGGCCAGTGTGAGGTCATGGCCAGAAACAGAAGTTGGGATTAGACAGCAAGTCAGAGGACAAAAGTAAACATTGTGATTTTGGGAAGGTCCTTGAGAAAAGGGGTGGAAGGGCCAGTGAAAATGAGGGGGGTGAAGATATAATGAAAAGCAATGAAGCTTAGACTATACCATCAGAACAAAGCTAGCTGTTCTTGTGCTAAAGCATTGCCAGCCATGGGCTGCACTCATATAAGAAAGTTCTATGATATTGCAACATTCCATAATACTTGATCATTGCCACAAGTAATTTGCAACATCAATTTTGTGTACCCATTCAGTCTCCGATGCTATTGAAAATATTGCAAAGCATATACTTTCAGAAAAAGATCAAAAGCCTAGTCATAAATTGTTGTGTACTTCATAAAATGCAACAAATAGCCCTTGGTGGGCCAGTGCTTGCCCTAACCTAATGCCACCTCATAGAGCTTTTTCCTGTTTTTATTTAGTACCTAGGTCAGAAGAATTGCCATAGGCAAAAACTAGTCATCTGTCCATGGACTGGCTTAGCCTGGCTAGTTCTACATGTACAGTACAACCCAATAAATTTTCCTAAATCCCATACCCTCAGGAAGATGCCCTCACTTCCAACCACTCACATCTCTGCTGAAGCACTCACTTGCTCTCACTTCCATGCCCTTCTGGGAAAACCCCCAACACTCCTGTCCTCTGGTGCTAATTAAACACAACAACATAGGGAACTGTTGATTTGTAATATTGTTCCATGTTTTACAATTATGCTGGTACATTAATTCCTCCTCTAAAGTCAATACCAACTAAATTATGATTTATTTAACCCCATAACAAGCTGAATGCCAAGAGCTATCTGTCAGTCTGACTAAGTTTCAATATCTTTCCTGAAAGCCAAGAATTCGTTGAAAAGGGATATATATACATCAATGTTTGGTAAACCCACTTTTTGACTCAGTGATAAATAAATAAAACAAGAATCCGAGGATTCAAAGCCTGGTCGTAGGATCTTGTGCTATAGGCATTTGTGTGTGATGAGTCACTGATCAAATCTGCCTATACTTAAGACTTTACCAGTGAGCAACTTATGCATTTTGTGTTAGAATGGAAGAAGCATGCAGTTAACCTTTACTGCAAGACCAGAAAGTATGATGGCAGTGCACTCAGTTTGATGAAATTCGCATGCTCCATGAATGAACAATTTCAGGGCAATAGAGGAAGAGAAGGTACAAGATTTACTTATTTTAACAATTTATTTGAATGTCTGAATATTTGAAATGTAAATGTAGGAATATGCAATAGGTATGCACGAAAAAGCATTGAATGACCAATTTGAATATATCTGATATTTTCATATCCAAGTAGCAATGGCATGTGCATTTATCAAGTGAAAGGTCACTCCGTGCGGCAGTGAGCGCACTGGCTTTAAAAGTTTTTCATGAGTCACATTCATTTTGTCAACGATTGAGGTGTTTTTAGGAAGACACACTTTACTTTCAAGCTGTGCACGAGGTGAGTCATAGGTGTTAGGTCACAGGTGGCACTAACCAGGGCTTCAGAGTCGGGTAGCAATTAGGCCTAAGTGAACTGACTCCTGATTATTTGAGCTTCCTGAAAAAAACGCCCAGAATCTGAATTTTGACTCCGACGCCCGACTTCTCTTTCCAGCATTATTTGCACAAAAGTTTCATATGGTTAGCAGAGAAATATCAGTTCTAGTAGTTTCTTATGTGATTGGTCTTTAAAATTCAGTTCACATTATTTGTAATACGTTTTGTCAATTATTAAAATAATTTTTAGGAGTCAGGAATCACCAGATTTATTTCAAACTCCACATGAAAACCAAAGTTTGACTGTAGTGGACTGGTAGTTGCCATTGTAGGATCGTGATGTGGACATCTGAAGGCATAGGCATTGCCATTGGCTATTCGTAGAATAATTCAGTGCACCATCGTCCATCAAGGACAGGTATCTGAAATTTGAAAATGGTACAATGAAAAAAATATCATGTGTACAGACAGAAATTGGTAAGGAAGTTGCAGTTAACACAGTGGTTGTAAACTCACTGGAGTGTCATGTAGTGTGCACATACTTCAGCAGCACACTACAAGGATGAAAAAGAGTATAATGGCATAATAAATTGATGTCACTGTGCTTTATAGTTCTTTATTCATGTAAGTAGCATTTCTACATAAAAAAATGAAAACAAACACAACAACTAAATTGATATAATCAAGAAACTACACGTAATGAATCATTAAGTAAAAGATGAAAAAATAACTGAATATTTCAAAGAGACATGTTTTAATAGTTAAGACACCAATTAAGCATAACTGAATTACCGGATTCATTCAGAATTCAATTCAGAATCTTCACACTGCTGTACAGTGATTCACTGCATTACCCACCCATAGCAAAAACTGGTACTACACTATATAAAACTACTCTCAACTAAGAATGCTCCAATTTTGCTGAATTGAAGTTAAATATCTTAATTTAGCATTTATTGTTTATTTAGAGATCAATAGAACTTTGAGTGAACTCTGCAACCAATAATTCACATTAGAGCAGGCAACACACTAGGCCTATTTGTTGACAATACAATGCAATTGACTGCTCATAGCATTGTAATTGACTTTCACACTGTTGGAAACTCTGTGATTGAATCAAGTTTGATGTGATTGTGAATGAATGACACACCAGCTGACACTTTGATTGCCATCAACTTTCACACCTTTGCCCATGCCTAATTTCACTTCAATCAGGGGTTAAACAACACCACAATCATTCATACACAGTTTACACACTTAAATTGCACTTACCATCCACATGAAAGCCTTAATCATCTTAAATCTTCATTGCTGACAGTGCTATCAAGCTGTCAGACACGTGAATGGGATCGCATGTTATGGGCGATAATGCCAATTAACACGAGGTGGCTCCTCGTCCCAGTATAACAACAGCCAGCCAGGCAGGTGCAAATTAAATGTACCGACGGATAGGCGATATTTTGACACATATCTGGCATGGCAGAGCATTTACTTCATAGAAAGTTATAGCGGGAGACAACAGCAGGATGCTCTCAAACGATTATACATAAGGTAGGCCTCAAATACGCCGTTTAGAGGCTTTTTTCCAGAGGCTGCAGGCTATTTTTAGATCTGGAGACCCATTTTACCGTGGCCCCCTAACGGCCTTGTCGGCGATACCGCCGACCAGGCCAATAAAAATGGTGTGTGGTCAACCAGGCGACAGACAACCAGGCGACACCATACCACTACCAACTAGGCTACAGAAAATTTTAGAATCACTTATCACTTCCATCCAGGCGACAGACGCTTCCATCCAGGCGACAAAGTACTTCCATCCAGGCGACAAACACTTCTAACCAGGCGACAAGCTTTTGCACTGGGCGACAAGCACTTTTATTTCACTGGGCGACATGATTTCAGTCCAGTTTCAGACAACAAAAACCTCCAAAGACTAGGTGACAGATTTTCGCTCATGAACAATGCAGCCCTGCCACCTTGTGGATAATTTTGGAGCTCCTTAGATCTCTATTATCTTTATCAACTAAGAGTCAAAATGTATTTCAAAGGTCCTGAATGTTAATATTTCAATGAAGTAAAGTATTTTTATTCATAATTGTAGTTGTGTATCAGTGCACACAATAAATTCCAAGCAAGAAAAGCAAAACGACCCACGGCGCCCCCTGCTTTAAAAGTAGAATACCGTATCAGAAATTTTGTCAACATCCTGCATTCTTGTGGAATGGACCAGAGACCAGAGAGAACTCTGAATCTTGGAATTAAAGTTTGTCGCCTAGATTCGGAAATTTGTGTCGCCAAGATTCGGGAATGCCTGTCACCTAGTTGGTATGTCACTCAAAATATCTGTCACCTAGTTGGTACTTGTTGTCGCCTGGCTGGTCAAAACTTGTCACCTGGCTGGTAGTGTTGTGTCGCCTGGATGGTTGTCGCCCAGTTGGTAGTGATGTCGCCTGGTTGTCTGTCGCCTGGTTGACTGGTAATCTCGTATAAAAAGTATAAAATAAAAATTCATTAAAAGTAAAGAAATAGGTATTTCGTTCAGCTGACAACATTATTCGTTAGACAAAATTATCTAACATATCATATGTGTAATTTGATCACTGATAATTGAGCAGAAAATAAGTTATTGTGGTAAAAAGGCACAACAACACAGCAACGAAATCAATGCCACTCTGCCATGAAACTTTCATTGACTGCTGATTGGACAATGGTCAGCATTGAAAAATTAAACAATATTTGACAGAAAGTTTATTAGAATACAATGTTATGTCATCATTCAGATCTACCTTTAAATTTGAGGGTAAGCCTGCATTATGGTTTGCTTTTCATAAAAGCGCCGATTTATCCAAAAAAGGTGAAAACGAAATTGGCTTCAGTGATGGATAAAATTGAGCTAGAGAAATAATTTAAAAACATAGGTGTATCATTTAGATGTTTTGGAATACAATGGTGAAAGAAATAATGCTGTATCTGCAAGCGTAAGGTTCGTTTTAGCTCGTGAAAAATGATGTTTTGATTTCCGCCAAGGGTGTGAAAATAACAAATGGCCGCCACATGGTGTGTATTCTGTTGAATTGAACACACTAAACATTTTGGTTTCTCATCCTTGAAATCACTTGTCCCAATAATGTCAATCATGTTTATAATAGATTCATGTTAACATATCAAAGAATAATTTTATCTATGAAACAGGTCAGGATAACAGCACATTACAACTCTGTAAATATCGTGTAGCATATTCTAACTGACACCAATGTTTCGGAAATTTAATTTCCTTCAATTTGATGTAAGTTGTGGCTCTGTAGGGCAATTATTTCTATGTGAGAAATTCATTTGAAGCACTAGAATTTGATGGCCGAATTTTTCCATGCATGTGACGTTTCCATAAATCAGTTTGCAAAAGCATTTCAAGTTATTATTTATTTTTGTTCCCTTGCCTAGTCACTTTTTCAAATTTTATGCTGATTTGCTGAAACTTCTTTATTATACAGTGCTATATATCATTTTTAAAATAAAAAGTATATACATTTATTATTTTATCCAATAAACTCAACAAATACAAATTTATGCAAATGGTAATCTTTTGGGAAAATTAATTATTTTAAAGGTAATTTCATGTTCATTAATTCAGGATTAAATTTGTGATAAGTTTCACTAAATCCAGTTGCATTTCTAAAGAGAAAATACTTTTAGGTTACACATTATTCCAGTGATATGAAATTATGTGAATTGCAATTAAACAAATTGCTATTAGAGCATCAACAGCAGCTGTTAAATCGGGTAATTGAATCATAATGCAATAGATGGGGACACCAGGCAGGGGTAAAGTGGTTTGTTTGCTCAAGAGGGCAAAGGCAAGCAAGTGAGGGCAAAGTAGTGGATGTGCCAGGGAGTATAGAGGAGTGCAAGTGAGGGCATCAGCTCAGAAAATTTATTGGGTTGTACTGTAGTAGCTATTGGCAAGTTTGCTCAGGAGCAATAAATTTCATGTGGCTTGCAGGCAAACATGTAACAGTGTTCTGATGTTGAGAGAAGCCTTTAGAAAAGTGTGACCTTGTCAAAGCCACAATAAAGACAAGTGGAGAAACCATTTTTTGTGGAAAGTTACTAACTAAAACAGAATTGTTATAATTTTCTTTCTTTTTTTCAGAAATAATAGTTAAGCGTGGTTGGCAAAATCAACTTAAAAATTTAAAGCATCGTTGATGTAAGAAATTATAACTCCTGTTCTTGATTAGTTTATGTTAGGGAATAGCCAGCCATACACTGAAATTGCGCTGACGGATATAACATGCAGCAATGAAAGAAAGTTTTAAACATTTGCCATATGCAGTAATGGCACCATGGGTTTGAGACATCTAAAGAAAGCAAATACTTGCTTAATCTTCCCAAAAATATCAAGAATGACAGTCAGAACACAGTATTGTGTATTCCTAAAAAATGGTATCATTGAATAATCTCAGTGAGTGAGTGAGTTAGTGTTCTATGCTCCATCAGCACCAATGTGGGCTATTTAGAGGCAATTGAATAATGAAAGATGATGCATGTGGAGCCAAAACTGAAGCTAGTGAGAATTTAAGCACAAAACTAATTCTGCTGCTATAATTTATGTCCAAGGCATGACAGTTTTTTTTTTCTACAAGTGTGATCTTGTTGTTGCAAATTGTGACGAATGTACAATTTATTTTACTTTCCATGTGAAAAAATATGCTTAGTGACTCACAGTGTTTCATATGACAAATGTTATTGTCAAATTATGTGAAGCAGATACATTTACATTCCACTTTCGATGTAGCAATAGTTCACAGGTCTACTTAATTGCCTTCACCCTTTTCCTGAAACTGAATCTGTATTGACAGGGATGTCTATGAATTTAATTCAAATATCAAGAATAACCACTTGCAAATGTAGTAGCTTCAATATAGTTACAGGATCAGTTTTCATAGCAGATTTAACTTGTAAGCTGCAAAATTCCATTGATCTGTAACTGTGGAATTATGGAAAGCCACTTGGAAACACAAAAGACGTAAATTGAGATCATGAAAAATTGATCTATTTTCATGAATATTAAAGTTAATTGAAGATACCCAGAATCAGAACGGACATCTTGTGTGGACTAGTTTGCCATAATACATTGTAGAAATCTGCAGTATCATGAAGATATCTTGTGTTGACTAATTTGACAAACACGGTGGAAATTTTGTGGTGTCACAAATATATTTTGTGTTGACCAGTTTGCATTAAGATTGTTTAAAATTAGACACTGACAACTCAAACTACAAATTCACAATTAAGGATATTCTAGGTCACCATGAATATCATAGTCTCTTCTCAAGTGAAAATTATTTTACTGTTGCCATTTCAGCCATTGTTTTGACAAAAAATAGTAAAAATTTGTATTTTAGTGTAATAAAGTCATGTAAGAAGAATTCAATGTTGATACTCATATATATGCTCTGGATCTTCTTGGATGACTGTCAACTTAGGGGCCATTTATTGGAATTAGTCCCAATTTCTGCCATTGAGCAGTTGAGAGCTCAGCCTAACACAATTTTGTAACACAAATAGGGTGTGTTTGCACTATGTAAATGCACTGAAAGTGTCCAGAGGAGCACTAAATTTTGTATTTTTTAAAGATCAGAAAAAAGTTCGTCACCACGCCTACATCAGATTCTGCCTTCCATTCTTTAAAATCCATTTTTAGATCTAAGTGCACTCGGTTGGGTGGATCAGTCAGATTCAGTCTTCATTGACCAAGGAAATTGCTGGGATTTCCCTAGCTAAAGTGAGTTTGGTTTTTCAAGCTTTTTCCGAGTCCATGCACATGTCCTGCAGAGGTTCAACAGGCAACACATTTGCCGCTTGGTGGTAGTGGTTGATACGAGACACAGAAATTTGCCTAAGCAGTATATTTCGAATATCGTTTTTTACAAAACATATTCATGTTTAGTAAAGGTGAAGCAATAGAAGACGCATTAGGTAATGGATGGATGACAGGGGTTTTATTTCCTGTATTTATGCACTTGGTAGGCTAATGAGGACAGGAGGAGTACACAGCAATGAGGCAAAGGATGATTGAAACCGCCGTCCAACAACTCCAACATGGGCCCAAGTGACCCGGCAAGAGATGGATTCGAGCCCCGGACCCAACGATTGGTGAGTTGTGGTATATAGTCCAGTAGCATTAGCTCCATATTGGCATGTACCCGGAACAAATTAGTAACAAGCTGAAATTTTCAAGAAACGTTCAGAAAATTGTCCAGAACAACATACTAATAGTCTTCGAAAATCCTGCTATT
The DNA here is from genome assembly GCA_026936325.1 of Platynereis dumerilii. NCBI lineage: Eukaryota > Metazoa > Annelida > Polychaeta > Phyllodocida > Nereididae > Platynereis > Platynereis dumerilii. The sequence continues at coordinate 60,076,435 of JAPTHN010000002.1, forward strand.
GGCACCTTGGGAATTCAAGATGGCGTCCAAGATGGCTGACTTTAGCGATTGTACCATTTTTCTGCTCAAAATACTCTACAAATGCAATCAAAGTGTCATGGATTTGATTCTCAAGACCATAGAATGAACTAGAAGAAGTTATTATGTAATCAGAAATTCAACATGGTATCCAAGATGGCCTACTTTATGTTTCTGTTATAGTAAGGTAGCCAGAGGGTTATACCCTGCACCGACGGATAAAGTTTTTTTCTCAATGGATTTAGGGTCCTTAGATCCTCCCTAAAACATAAATGGCGGGAAATGAGAGCGTATCCTTGAGCGTTTTTGGAAAATGGCCGAATTCAAAATGGTCGCCAAAACGTGCATCGGTCAGCCTAACTTTCTTAATTTTGGGTCTAGAAAGATGTGCAATACCTCTATTTCAGGTAAAATAGTCATGGAGAACTCATTTGTCTGGTTTTTAGGTGTTTAAGATCAACCTATTGGATATTATTCGGAAAATATAATTTTTATCTCTCAAATTTACAATCATTTCCGTGTAAGTTGTAGTTTTATAAAATTATTAGGTTTTTAATGCAAGTGCATGTCAAATTGTTTTTGACACTTATGGCCTGGTGCAAATAAGAGCGTGACAAGAGGGTGAAAAATAAAGATGTTGCTTTTGCTTGGAATCTTGCTGCAATTTAAAGTACATATATGTGGCAGTAAATAAACAGCAAAATCAGGGATAAGTAATGATTTCCAACATAGATATTGTGATTTTACCAGCGAACGAAGCCACAACAATGCATACAGATCTGGTAATATTTAGTTCTTTCATAAGTATTGTATAAATCATATCTAATGCCTTTCTGAACCTGTTTGTCCATGTGTGACATGCATGCATGTTTTGGTGAGACACATAACTGTTTAAATTGGTCCCTAAATTCCAAAACTGCCATTTTTCACGAAGATTAGGCAATTTTTACCTATGATAAAATTGGATATTTCCCTTGCAAATATTTACACATTCAAAACTGGTCAAGATGACGAAATGCTGTTCATCAGACAAAGCAAAATATAGAGTTCACTTTTCTAATAGATATAGTCTTTTGTGTTGAAGATACTACATGCTGAGATGGCACTGAACATTTTGTTTGAGGCGTTAGGGTTGGAACACTGGATGAATTTCTACCAAAAACATGCAGTTATATTAATATACTTCAAGATCATAAAACATATTGTTTCTTTGTCAATTTTCAACTTTTGTAAGCTTGTAGGCCTACATTCGTCAAAGTGGGCTATTTTTATAATTTTGAAGTATATCAATATAACTTTTTATTTGCTCCATTCCTGTAAGTACAGACAATTGAGGGAGTCATTTCGGCACTTTGAACCATCTCTTATAACACAGAGGAATTGCAGAATCGATTGTAGTCCAAAGCCTGTAAGTTCCAGGTTAAATTGGGATGCAAAACAGAAGGTGTTAGGGTCGGGACAGAGGTGTTAGGGTCGGGACATGCAATAGTTTTCAACATTAGCGGAAACCCAGAAGGCCAGGTGCATCATTTTTAGTGTCAGATGCTTGAGTCACTGAGGAGGAAAAATGCTGTAGTGAAAAGGTGTGTCTAGCCTGGCTGGGTGGGACTGGGTACTACACCAAACTTAGTGTTAGGGTCGGGACAATTTTACAAAGCAAGAAAAGATGATGCAAACAGGTACCTATGACATGTATACTGTAAAATGAGGTTTAATATGCAATAGAGGGATCCTCAAACTGCGCTGGGAGAGCTAATACTACATAAAATACCAAGAACCAAAAGGTACACAGAGTTGTTGAACAGAAATTGCTAAAATTTCAATTTTTGGCTTCATTTGCCACTTTGGAGTCTCATTGACACTATTTGACAAATGTAAAGAGCACCAGACAGTAAATGATAGTCATAGAACCAGAACTACTATGGCCACAGTTCAGCATACTTTCCATTGACAAATTTTTACAAATATTTTTCCAAAAGAAGGGTCAAACATTGCCAAAAATGTGCATGTCACGCTAAAATGTTCAAAAATGGCCATTTTCTGGATATTCATGACCTCAGATATCTGAAACCGATACTCCGGTTGCCATGAAATTTGAAACATTTACTGACAAAATAGTTTAAAACACAACAAGGTACTGCGGGATTGAAAATATATATTTTTTATGATTTTGTAGCAGATACAATGCTGGCTTCACTTGAAATACACAAAAATCTGCACCAGGCCTTATATATTTCTGTAAGATATATTTTCAGTGGATTATCAAATGGTGTTATTCTGGATAATGCTGATACATTTAAGGTTATAACATTGACTAACATATGATTTAAGATTGAATTGGTGTATAGACATTGTCACAATAATCGCTGACACAATTTGCATTCTTTGACTTGCAAATGGCTGTTTCAGTTTATACAGACTTCAATCTGTCAAGGAAAAAGACCCAATGTAATCAAAAACATAAAACACACGGGTATGCTCTGCATAAGGAACTACTTCACATAAATTAATTGAAATAATAGTTCGTCATACGAGATAAGATACCACAAATTCGCATTTTCAATAATTTCCTCAAGAAAAGAACTGCTGAGACGAGATTATTCTCCTGCACTTAAATAGGACTATCTTTGTAGTGGAACTATAAATTTACTCACAATGTAATTTGACTCGATGAGCTTTCAGAGACCATCCAGTCTCTTTCCTCAGTTGTAAGTGCGGATGTTGTTGTCACATGACGAGATTTTGTAGTTGTAACGTAACAAGGTGTTGTTGTTGTCACATGATGAGGTGTCACGTGACATAAGGAGCCCCAAGTATATTACAGGGAGGGTGTGACTATCCTTTGTATTGGTCCTCCCTTTGACTTAATATTTAAGTCAATTAAAGGGTTTTTGCTTTTCCAAATCTGCCGATCCATTGCATCTGCCGATCCATTGCATCTTTGGTCATTGCAAACCCGCATATTTGATCAACGAAACTGAAAAATGAAGTTAAAGTTGGAAATGGGTTTGCAACAAATCAAGGAAAAATGCAATGATAGGAATGACTATTAGGCTGGAGGAGCGCAAGAGCAACTGAACATGTTAATAGTCCAGACAGCAAGTCTCCATGCAACGGATCATTTATGGTACCACAAATGGTATTATTCCAGATTCTTCAGTGATTTGGCAGATACACAGATTCACTTGCAGAATGTTTCTGAATCTGAGAGCAGTGTTAAGAAAGGCATGAGATCCTCAATGAGAACAAGCAAGTGTGATAGCACAAGAAATGAGACTTTGTCCAGTTGAAAGAATGGTACTTTGAACTTAGAGGTACAGGAATGAGATGGTTTTCAGTTTCGTTGATCTTCCTAAACTTTTTAAATTAGCTTTGTGACTCCAGGATTTGGATATTTTTCTAGCACCACATATAATCCATTATTTTCTTCACAGAAGGACTCAATTTTTGAAAGGAGGAGGACATAGGTCTAGGAGAGGCCATGGCGATCATAAATCTATAATTGTTTTTTATGGCATCTGAGGAATTGGTGGCCAGAAAGCAACCATTATTCGGATTACACAACGATGTCAAAGGATGTTCCTAGTTCATGTTGGACGAAAAGTTCCACATAATGATGATGGCATTCAGAGCAAAATTTCAATTTTAACAAACACTTGACATTATTTAATTCATAGTGTACAATTTTGGCGCAGATCCCACCTGCTGTGGAACCGTTTTCCATCATGTTACGGCTGTTACTGAGTCACTGCAGTGGTCCATCCGAACAGCAGAAGCAGTTCCATGGCAGAGACTCCCCAAGAATATAAAAAGATGAAATATCAATGCCAAGAAGTTCGGTTGCGGACTATGATTCTTTGATTTACAAATAATTTCATCAGCTGTTGCAGCCATTGGTTACTGCTGTTTGAACTGCATTACTTCACACCTAAAACCTTGTCACAAAAATAGTGATGCCTCTTCCCATTTGCAGGTATGAAGAGATTGTTCAGACAGGAGAATCGGTTCTTCAGAAGATATTCAACATCATTTGGGACTTCATCATACGAATGATTGTTTTCAAGCCATAAGAGCTCCCTTCTTATCTGTCTGACAGCAAAAAAGTCTCCAGACTCTCCTCTTAATATTCATTGTTTATATTTAGGGTAACATTAGAGCTTTCTGTGAACAAAATAATGTAGCAGATACTCTCTCATTAACTCTCTCAATCTGCGCTATTACAGAAGAATCCGGAATAACATAGTTTGTGGTACATGTACCACAAATTGGTTACTTGGAGATGGACTGTTATTATGTCCAGTATCTTGCACTCCTCCAGCCTAATTGTCATTCCTTTCATTGCATTTTCCTCGATTTGTTGCAAGGCCATTTCCAACTTCTACTTTGTTTCTCAGTTTTGTGGATCAAATATTCTGGTTTGCAATGAACGAAAATGCAACGGATTGGCAGATTTGGCAAAAGCAAAAACACTTGTACATATTGACATTAGGTGCAGGAGAAAAATCTGATTTCTTCATCTCAGCAGTTCTTTTCTTGATGACATAATTAGTAATGCGAATTTGTGGTACCTGATCTGGTATGAAGAACCATTATTTCAATTTAATTAATTTTATACTTCTTAATGTTTTTATGTTTATGATTCAATTGGACCTTTTGCCTTGACAGATTGAAGTTTGTTTGAACTGAAAGAGTCATTTGCACGTCAAAGAATGTAAATTGTGTCAGCAATTATTATGACAATGTCTGTACGCCAATTCAATCTTAAATCACATGTTTGTCTTTATAACCTTAAATGCATAGGCGGTATCCAGAATAACACCTGCCCATATACCTATGTTAAAGAAATGTACAAGTGTCAAAAACAATTTGACATGCATTTACATTAATAAACCTAATAATTTATAAAACTATGACTTACACTGAAAATGATTGTAAATTTGAGGGATAAAATTATATTTTTCCACATAATATCCAATATATTGGTTTTAACTACAAATGTATCTAAAAACCTGAAAAATGAGTTCCCAATGTCTATTTTACCTGAAATAGATGTATTGTACATCTTTCTAGACCCAAAATTAAGAAAGTTAGGCTGACCGACGCTCGTTTTGGCGGCCATTTTGAATTCCGGCCATTTTTTCAAAATACTCAAGGATACGCTCTCGTTACCCGCCATTTATGTTTTATGGAGGGTCTAAGGACTACAAATCTATTGAGTAAAAAACCTTATCTGTCGTTCCAGGGTTCAGGTAAAAAATCAAGTTTGGCTGCCTGACTACATAAATTTCGCCATCTTGGATACGTTCTTGAATTCCAAATTACATAATACATGCTTCTAGTCCATTCTCTAGCTTTGAATATTAATTTCCAACACTTTGATAAAATTTGTAGCATATTTTGAGCCAAAGAAGCAACAAAAACGCTCAAGTCAGCCATCTTGGACGCCATCTTGAATTCCCAAGGTGCCAATAAGAGGATTTTCGAGGACTTTTAGTATGTTATTCTAGACAATTTTCTGAACGTTTCCTGAAAATTTCAGCTTGTTACTAATTTGTTCCGGGTTAAATCTAATGCTCCTGGACTAATATACATATAAGATCCAACAGAGGCAATATTCACCTCAACATTGATATCGATCTTGCAATCTCCAGAAACCAGAGTCTCTCCTACTGTCTGTGGACCAGATCAGCTTTGCAAAATATTGATAATTATACAACTGGGTAATCCTCGATTTAGATGAATTTGCAAGTTCTAAACTACTTTTCATTTGAAATGCTAAACTTTTCAATTTGCTTTCATTCCTTCTTCTTCGAATAAGGACTCGTCAATAACCTTCATTAAAACAAAATGATAAGTTAAAGCAGCAGTCCTACATAATCTGCTGCTAATTCACATGTAAATAACTTATTTTAAGATTTAAAAACAATTAATGTATGTTAACTGTATGGTTTGTTCTTACACAGGCTTATAATTAAAAATGACATCCTCATGAGATGGTCTTTGCAACTTTTTCTCAGCAAGAGTTTTGTCGCATGCTGATTTGGCCAAATATTTTCCGGTAACACAAAAATTGAAGACGACATCTTCATTGTATGCATTGCAATTGTAGAGAAAAGCCCATGTAAATTCTGGATTACATGCATTTACACAGCTGTATAGATTGATGTGTCACACATCCAATCCTCATTTGTTGACATACTGCTTGGCAGAAACAGACTGAGCAGGTCTATTTCGCGTTCTTCCTATCATTTATATCTGAAGTTAGGACATCTAGATTATTGCGGGAACCGAAAAGATCAGTGTACAATATGTGTCCCAAGCTCCAACTTCCCAAGGGATTTTACAAAGGAGAGGAATTCAAAAATGACAGTTGTGTACACTAAGGGCATATATGTGTGTGCTATTGAAAGCAAAGAGGCATGTGCTGCATGATGTGTGCAAATTGGTTTTTAGCAAAAAAGGGCTCGTGATATTCCATTACTTCACTATTGTTTTGCATTGTTGAAAGATCCATAACCTTGTAATGTGCAAGTGTAATATGCAACTGACGACATCAGAGTTGAAAGCCAATTATTATTATCTTTAAATGAATGCAACTAAAACATCAATTTCCAGAATATGTGCACAGTGGATTTTGCCATCATGAAGTTTTATTACCACAGGTTAAACTCAATCGTGCAAAGAAAGGTAGACATCTTACACAGTTCGTTGCAAAAACTAGTATTTGTATTATTATGTAAAACTTGATTCATATATCTAGCTCAATAAAAGCCAAAGTGACCAGAGATAGAAACTATAGAAATGCACCAGGTCTATAATTGTCATAGAACAGTGTTTGTTTGGAGATGTCTGTCACTGTTTACAGGCAATGAATCTCACAGAAATATCAAAGAGACACCCAGTGTTGACACTTTTTGTCATCAAGTGCCTGAACGTTATCTGCTGTAGTCAGACATGTCTAATGACAAACCATGCGGTTTACACACCTCCCAGATGATTGGGTCATTCATGTATCTTTGAATAGACATGTATGTAATTTGCACACACACCTTGTCAATATGATTAACTATTGTGAGTGCTCTATGTGTTAAAATATATCTACAATACCCAACTCTAAGATCACGTATTACACTGTAAATTCTGAAATTTTGAGTTAGCTCAAATGATAGAGTGAGATGGTTGCACAATTTATTTGAGCCATGATAGCTTGCTGTTTTGTGTTATGATAATCTTTATGTTGTTATAACTTGCAAACAACAAGCTATCTTGGCTCAAAGGAATTGTGCAACCATCTCACTCAATCAATTAAGCTAACTCAAAATTCAAAATTTACAGTGTAGCCTACTGTAAGTGCTTGATTAGCTAAAAAAAAATCTTTGCAAAATCCCACTCAAAAGTCACATACTATTAACCCACTTTAAGGTCACATACAATGAGGAGTGCTAGTTTGATTAATACAAACACAAGTTAGCAATTACTTTATTTTGTAATTTAAGAAAAAGTGCTAACTGTCAATTTGAATGTACATGCACGCTATATGGAGATCCCAGGCGTAATTTTGTAAGAAATAATGGATGCCACTTATCTGACTTTGGCACCCGCTTTGGAACCAGATGACAGGTACTCACCTGCAAAAAAAGAAATAACTGCATCAGGACAAAAAAAAAGATAGTCATGACAACACGACACAGAAGATAAATGGCATCAAGATATATGAGGAGCATTCAAAAAAATTCTGACCATTTTTTTAATCAATATATTTCGAATAGATAGCAACATACATGAAACAAGAATGCATAGTATACAAAATCCCCATGCACAAGAAATGTGGATTCAAGGTGGCATACCAGTCTGGACTGCTGCATGCATACAGGGAGGACCTCTGGCGAGCAGATGAGAACAATGCTTGCCAGACACGAAGTTCAATAAGGGTGGTGAGACACTCTTCTCTGGAGTCTTAACTTAGGCATTATTAATTCAATTAAAGTCAAATTTTACAACTTCAGACCATTTGGTGTATACTCTCAAATTTTCATGTGCATACATGGTGTGGTGTTTGTGATATTTGATGGATGCCATATATGGATATCAAAACTAAATCCCCTACAGCATAGCTGCGTGGGGATAATTACTTTTGCAAAAAGTTCATTTGTATATATTACACCGAGTGACATTATAGAGAACCACACAATGTAGACATTGTCAGTGCCATCGTAAAGCCAGCTCCTCTGACCATCATGAATACCAGTACCTCTGATTTTCTGGTAGAACGACAATTTGTTCAGCCGTGAACAGTCCGTTTCTTAATAATTACTGAAAGCCTTTTTCCTGAGTGTGATTAAGCAGTAATTTCATGAATAGTTTCTATAAGATAACATGTCATTCGGTTGATGTAACTGCATGCATTCTGCAGAAACTTGTTTTTATAGAACATCCAAAACAACAATTTTTCCTTCAATATGAAGCATAAGACTTGTGAGGCCTTCTTTTCATGCCTATACTGTGTGGTCACTTAATATTTTAAAGGCTCCCAAGCTCATGTTTGGTATGGCGGTACACTGTATAATGGACCAGAGCTGCTCTCATGTGCTATGATGCTGAATTTGTCTTCAAGTGTCCTTGTCAACAACTCATACATTCATCTTAGGCATGTCGCCCCATTATCAGAAAAGCTCACCAGGAGGCGATGAATGGCCAGTGTGCCATCATGACCAGAAGTGGAGATTAGACAGGAAATGATGTCACAGAGAAAAAGTAAACATTGTGAAAGAAGATGGTGGGAGGTGAGGAGGAATATGAGCAAGATGACAGTATTGAAAAAGTTCTTTAACACGAAGAAGAAATTCCTACAAGCACAGACAAGTCTCATGTCCGTTCAGATCAACCATAAGTTATTTACATGGTAAGAATTTGGCTGTCTAAAAAAAGTGTTTATCACCCTAAATTATGTTACAATGCCCTGACTCCGAAGTGTCCAAAAGCACACCATAGTCCAGAGTGCAAGACAAGAAATCATAACTGGTTCAGAGGCAGAAATGTAAATAATACAGTCATAAATGCCCCTTTTGACATCCTGCAATCATCATTGTAAGAATTTGGAGTGACATCTTCCTGAATTCCAAAATCTCAATTAAATACCATTTCTAATTAAAGTGCTTGAAAAACCATTGCTTTTAAATAATGTTTATTATATCATCTGCTTGATTCTTGTTCTTTCCTCACAATCTTAGTGTTTCTCAAACTTTTGGGAGGTGAAGACAGCCACCATACATCCCCCCCCCCCCACCTCCGGTATGCTAATGCTGCATAGTCTCTCGGAGAATCCATAGGCTCCCAACGTTATTGTAATATTATATCTATTCAAAAACTGGTAGGAACCAATATCTGTCAACAATCACTGATGAATTGAGTTGTCAGAAAGTTTCAAGATCAATCATCATAAATCAATAACAAAAGTATATCAGAAGTCCATCTTGATAGCTATAGCTTTTGTTAGCGCTGTAAAATTGACCTTCCATTTGATGATCTGATGACAGCTGAACCTACTATTAATTCCTTACCTACTTTTTAAATTTCTTGGAAAATGTATTTCGCACCCAAATTCATCATTGTTAAAGCTTGGAAATTCAATAAAACCGTACCTAGTATTGGTAGATGCCATCCCTACACAGGAGAAAGATTCATAGAATATTGACAAGACATTTCAGAGTGAAGACTTTCGATTGTGTTGAAGGATTGTTGCTTAAAATACAGAGACAAAATTTTGTCAATGCCAACATCACCAGTATTTCTTTTTGGTAAGGCATTAGCACAAGATTAAACAGGTCAAATTATTATATAAAATATTTTCATGCAATATTTCTAAAATGTCTTTCAAAATTATTAACCATGTGGCCAAAGGCTTTATGATAACATACTCCCTTGACTTAAAGTTGCATTGGGAATGAAGGCTTTGTAAGACCAAAAATGTGTGTTGCAATATTTACCTTACAAAAACAAACCAAAAATATTTATCAATCTGACTGTGTGCACCATAGCACAAACAAAATTCCCAGGAAGTATGACATTCTAAAAAAACCTGTCTATTATTGTAAGAAATTGCAGAGTATTACGTCTCCAGAAAACCACATGTGCACAATTACATGCAGAACGAACATGGCTTTGTCAATATCATTAGCTGCAGCTGCAATAACAAGGCCATGCCCAAAGTACTTATGTCATTCCTAAGATACTTATGCTGTGGATTCTTCCGGATGTCAACACTGGAGCCATTTATTGGCATTTGTCCCAGTTTCTGCAATTGAGTAGTTGCGATATAGGAGCTCAGACTAACATGATAAGGACCTGCCTCAGCAAAGATTGAGTTTGCACTGCAGCAAAGTTGTATAGAGAACCTAGCATTCATTGCACATGCAGTGGAATTTAGGGACCTCTTTTAACAGCTGTATGTTTAGTGTAATATCCTCTCCAGGCTAGGCTTTTTTGTTCATGGAATTATAGTATTTGCATGGAAAATCATCTAAATCTTAATGACATGCTATATCTGTAAGGATTGCTTTTTACTGATTTTTTTGAGGTTGATGTATTATATCTTGTAAGGATTGCTTTTTAAGTTGATTCATGCACTTATTTTTATTAGGAGTAGTGTTTATTATCAAGTGAATAATGAGCAAATGTTGTCGGGCATAATACTAGATCTCTAATATAGAGAACATAATCTTTGATGGCATAGTCAAATATCCGGTATGAGCAGTTTTGGTAAAATTTGCACCGACTACTACACTTCAACTGCAGAATGGCCATACTAATATACTGATCATATCAATGGTACTCCGGATTCATTGCAAGGGGAAGTATGGGCGATCACGTCTTTGGAACTTCCATCAATACATAAGAAATGTTCTATTAAGAGGTGATATAGAGTGTGTTTTTTTTACGTAATCACTCCGACACAGATTTTTCAAATGAAGACTGCAGTGAACAACTAAAATGAAGTCCATTGACTCCTTTGAGTAGGTGCAGTTAATTTCTTAGATCTTTACTATTATGATAAGATGCACATCCAAACATTGATACCAGTTACCATCCCTAAAACCTGAGTGTCAATCGAAGATCTTTTTTTTAAAAAGAGATTAAAAGCATTAGAGATAGAGGCTGATTTCTTTCTGGTTAGTTACAGGCACATGTGATTTTGTACAAGAAAACTTTATGATCAAGAGAACTATTTTGCAGCTTTGAGGACAATTTTTAAATACAAATTTTAAGTCCACAAACAGAAAGTGGGAATCACAGGGACAATTCTGTGGTGATTGTTGGTCTCAGGTCAGGTCCTGCAAGGGGCCTCACATTGACGTTCAGCCTAGGGCCTCATACCACCTTAATCCGGCCCTGGCTATTATGCATGTATACATATAATTATGTGATAAGTTAACACTGGTTCATATGTTTGCTACTCATTTATCGAAAGTTTCAGCAATCCAATTCATCCAACCCAATTGCTAACTGATTAAATCAATTTGTTTCAACTGCAGAATAAATGCAAAGGCTCCATCAGAAATCTTAACAAAATGCACATTCAGTATTGACTAATTCTATCGATATCAGAGTGAAATATTCAGAATGTATTGACCTCAAATTTAGGTGCAAAATCCTGGAAATGTGTTAGGAGATCTATTTCTCCAAACACAAGCACCAAATGCGGTCAATATTAGCCTCCCATGGTTTGTTGAATGGGTTAAAGCCAGATTCTAATAGGTCGTATCATTACATTGTGAATTTGTGGAAATAACACTCCCCTCACACCATGCTGCCTAAAGAGGTCTATAAATCCTGTAACTCAAAGCTATGGAAGTTCGAGCTTGGGACTGAAAGGGCGACCCAGATGAGTTATAATATTTACCTTTCTCGGCCCTTTCAGATCTGCAAATAGGATCACAACTATGACCTGACACCCCTCATTTCAAAAGCAGCTAAAATTTCATTTACTTTTTTCCATGTGTCTCACAAATCCTCAATTTTTTGGAAATCTGGTTGTTGACTTAATCTTTATTGACAATTGCTATTTTGTCAAGATGTGCATTATCGATAATGTCCCTTTCTCAGTGACTATGAAAGTCTGCTTCAAGGTCTTACTGCAAGAGGAATTCATACAATGGTGACTTCAGATCGAGGAAAATATAACTTTACAATATAGAAGTAGTGATTCATTGTGTACACAATATTTGTTATGAAGACTCTGGAAAAATAAAAATGATGTATTTACTAAGGTTAAGTTGAGCTATACCGCGACAGTCCTTCACTTAATCAAATTACTTTTTATCAGTACATGCATATGCTTTCTAATCAGAAAACAATATTTATTGTCACAACATTTTGCAACAGTTCTAAGAGAATTATTTTCACATCAAACTAGATGAAATATTTGATTACTTGCAACAAAAATCAATAACATAATCCAAAATTGTTGTTTTGATAATTTCAAGCAGTGCCAATTACATCCCAATCCAGACCTTATGGAAATCTCAACTGCTAATAGGAAATATCAACAGAAGCCAAATTCAAAATCAAACAATAACTTAAATTCATACTATCGCCCAATGATCATCAAGCTGATCTCTTTGCTGTCTTTACATGCAGTACAGGGTGGTCAAGAAAAAACTTGTTTGATAACTAATATCCGTGTCTATGACAAATGACAACAAGAGGTCCTCTATTGGTCTTCCTGCCATCATGAATTATCGTTAAACACTGGAGACAAGAATTTCAGACTTATCAAATTTTGACCCATATCTTAGATGTTGCTAGAAATATTAATTCATGTTGTACTGCATTTATGTACTCTTCGTAAGTTCCATATCATTGTTATACATCCTCATAATTGTCTCATGTGGGAACCATCCACCTCAGCAAACCCCCTTTGACCTATTATTTCTCAGAAACATAATTATTGATAACAATGCTGGTTTAATAGCATCTTACACAACAACAAAGAAAAAGGTTTTTTTTTTCCCTGATTACATGGTAACCTTTGTAACAAATCACACTTTTTCACTTCTTTGAATGCCTTTCTCGAAAGTAGACAATATTTTGATGTAAATAAGTAATCAATGGCATTGTAATACTCCTTAACTATAAAACTAAAATAACTTTTTGTGTCAAAATTATTATAATATATATAGCAGATAAATTAGAGGATCACCAGGCACCTATCTTCAATGATTTGTGCTATTAAATGTATTTTCGCTGACGATTCCCATGAAAATAAAGGCAATTATTTGGTTTTTTGCTAATAACTCAAGAAATATTGGGTAAAGGGCCCTAAAATGTATTGAAGGTGCATCTGAATGTGGGTATTCTGGATATTTTGGTGTCAATATCATGTCTCTCCCTACTTTAGTTCTCAAGATAGAGCATTTTATTGGCTAAAAAGAGCATTTTTACACTATTTCTGACCAAAGATGGGTTATTTTTAGGGTTAGAAATGATAGAACTGACCCAACATAAATATCATCCAAGTCATGACTTAGAAAGGAGTAATTAGACACACTTATCGGCAGTAGTCATAGATGTAGGTGGCAAAGTAGGCTCAAAACTAGGCGAAAATGGCGATTTTTTGCTAATTTTCGACATGTGAATTTCAAGAGGCTTGGACCGGCGTAAGGACTTCTCCGATTTTCAAAAAAAAAAATTCATATTGATCTACTAACCAAACCTCATCTTTTGACAGATAGGTGTTAAGATCAGAGAACTTTATCATTTTTTGGTACACCCTATTCCCCTTGTTTGCGATTTGCAGGATTTGTCAGGGTCTTCAAACAAGGACAAGGGGAGTATTAACTAGAAATTTCCTTAATGGGAATTCCGGCTTGCAGTAACACACATTGTATGGTACACTGTATATGTATTTTTATGAAAGCAGAGTATGAGCAGCATGGTGTTAAAAAAACAATGTCAGCCATTTGAAGTGGAAAAAAAGACAAGTTTGCAAACACTATAGAGTATGTAATGTGTCAGCATTTCTATATCGTTTGTTCTTTTATTGTTTCGAGCTTGTTGTCTTGTGTTGTTACCACATTTTAGTATACAAAAAGAATAAATAGACATTTTACAATATGGTCATCATAATCCTTGTAGTGTATATGAGTTGGATTACTGGCCATTCGGAAGAAAATTATATCATTCATGGTTATCAAAATAGCCGTTCGGGAGGCATATCCTTATTTGCAGAAAAACAATGTTGACAAACAATGTTGACATTGCTTGCCATTGAAAGCATTTTCAAAGTTGTCAGCTGTGGTCAGGCAGGACTGATGGCCATTATTTATGGTTGATACACCTCTCAGCTAATTTCATCACACAACAGTCTTCAGCTATGAAGAGCAATCTGTTTTTACTGCAAACAACATTTATCACAATGATGGTCCATTGAAACCTCATTGGGAAGAGGAGGCTGAATCCATTGTATATCTGTATGAAATGCACAGAGCATATCGAATCAAAATGTGATTTCAAGTGTTGACATTGGAGGTCAGTTTAACTGGTCTAAAGATAATTACATTATATTGCATTTGTGTGCCCATGTGATTTCAATTCAAATGTGTTACAGTTGCCATGTCAAAACAGAGTGTTCAACTTGCTATAAATGAGACAGTGTTTTTTTTGGTCATAAGCTGCCTCACAGATGGAAGCCAGTGAGGGTTAAAAGTTCTTTTTTAATGTTTTATTCTCTGCCACTGTCAGGCTTTTATGAGATATTAGAGATATTAGAGATATTAAAAGATGGTATTTTTTTAACCAAAGCACAGGATTGCTGTGTTGGTGACTGACTGCCAGTTATTGACTTGTTCCAATATGTCCCAGGGCACACAGCTGACACACCAACAAGCAAAGATCTCAGATAAGACCAAAGGAACAGTCATATCCTGCCACTGAGTTCATATTTTCATCTGTACAGCATTTCAACAACATCACATTGGTCCTCGCAAGTCAATATTTTGCTTTGGACAAAAAGAATTTTGAATGTAAATAAATGTAAATGTAGACTTTTTTATAGTCCATTACACCGACGAAGTCAGTCTCAACAGACTTTACAATTACACCCTTGGCAGGCCTGTTCAAGCATGAGCCTTTCTCAACTCCCTGGGGAGTATACAGCCAGGCAGCCGTTTCCAGCGCACACAATGCTAAGTCACTCTACAATCGCCATCACTGCCTATAGCCAAGTACCCATTCACACCTGGGTGAAGTGAAGCAAAGAGTTATGGAGGATCTGCTCAGTTCCTCCGTGCCATGGGTGGGAGTTGAACCTGCAACGTCTCAGTTACCAGGCGAACACCTTATGCACTAGGCCATGGCACCTCTAAAAACGAAGCATTCAGGATCTCCCAGATGGCTCCACTCAGCGCATTGAGATGTTTTGCTTCAGTATTTATCCAATGAGTGCATTCTATGGTCACCCTATGACAAATACCTTGTGGTAATTATTGGCAGTGGCCAATTCTGCGCCAATTACAGAAATACATGCAGATGTAAAATTGCCCAATTGTTTTCACTTGGTGTCTTTGTTCAGATATCACTCCGCCTGTTGAATGTCTTAAAAGTAATTGATAAAAGACCATCCACTCAAACTTTGCTTCAATTTGCCCACAGATTTTGATAATACAGTGGACCTGCGTTGCAAGACCCCCTGTTGTAAGACCGACTTGCCTCATGTGACCGCCTTCATCCCGCTCCATATAGTATTTTTAGTGCATTTTGCACCCCAACGAGATACTTACTATTATAATAAGATACTCATCCAAACTTTGATGATGGTTACCATTCAAGAAATCAGAGGCTCAATTTTTAAAAGAGATTATCCTGAGGTAGCAGCCAAAACTGGGCACAATGATTAAAAAACTAAAAATGTTGTTGTTGATGCCAGAATGACAACCTTTAGGTCATTTGTAGTTTAGTATATTGTACATATAATTATGCAGGGAGTTAACACTTGTCTACATGTTAGCAACTCACTTATCGCTTATCAAAAGCTTCACCAATCCAATTTTCCAACTCAAATGCTAACCCGTTAAATCAATTTGTTTTAAATGCATTATAAACACTAAGGCTCCATCACTCAACAAAATGCATATTCAGTATTGACAAAATCCATTGATATCAGAGAGAAATATTCAGAATGTATTGACCTCAAATTTAGGTGCAAAATCCCTCAAATGTGTTTGGGGATTTGTTTCTCTTAATACAGGCACCAAATGATGCCAATATTGGCCTTCCATGGTTGTTTATTGGGTTTATGCCGGATTCTTATAGGTCATATCATTACATTGTGTTTTTATATCATCCTCCTTTCGTGGAAATAATACTCCCCCCTTATACCATGCTGTTTAAAGAGGTCTATAAATCCCTTAACTCAAAGCTATGGAACTGGATTTTGGGACTGAAAGGGTGATTCAGATGAGTTATAATATTTACCCTTCTCGGCCCCTTTAGATCTGCAGATAGGATCACAATTATGACCTGCGCCCCCATTTCAAAAGGGAGCCAAAATTCCATTTACTTTTTTCTATGGGTATCACAAAACCTCAATTTTTAGGAAATCTGATTCTTCAGCGAATCCATACTGATATTTGCCACGCTGTCAACTGGTGCATTATTGACAATGTCCCTTTCTTAGTGACTATGAAGGTCTGCTTCAAGGTCTTACTGTGGGTGGAATTCACACACAGGATCAAAGAGATGTTTACATTTTGAGCTACGTGTCTACATCTTGAGTAGTGATTCATTCTGTAAGTATATGTAATGAAGACTCTAGAAAATACAGAATTATACACTTATACAATAGAACGGGGTAAAGTTGGCAATCCAGGGAAAAGTTGGCATGCTATTTTGACCCACTTAATTAATGGAAGAAATGTCAACTTTCTTCACTGACACAGGTATCTTTGGCAAAGTTGCCATATGTGTCATTGAGGAAAAGTTGTCATTTCCGCCATTGAGTGGGTCAGAATAGCTTGCAAACTTTACCCTGGGTTGCCAACTTTACTACCTCGTTTTACAGTACTAGAATACTGGAACTACACTGCAACAGACTTCAGGTTAATCAATCGGAATTCCTTTCAAGAATAAATAGAGTTACCTTTAATATATATATGTTTTGTGAGTATCTGTTTTCTGAAAATAACGCATATTATCAAAAGACTTTGCATAAGAAGAAAAGCTAATTGTTTCATATTGAACTAGATGAAATATTTGATGATAACTCGCAGCAAAAATCAGTAACATAATCCAAAAGTTTTATATTGGCAATTCCAAGTGGCACAAATTACAGCCCAATCTGAAGCTTATTCAAACTTTCCAGTACTAATAGGAAATATCAACAGAAGCAAATTCTAAATCAAACAAAACAATAACATGGTTAATTTTATAATGTGTCAAAAATGTTCATTCTTTGATACAAGCATTTGTTCAGTTCCATTTTCCATCACCTCATTTAAACAAAACATGGGAACTAACTGTGCTACATCTTCACTAGATGCTATGTTTGTTTTGTACACAACATGGCCAATGATCATCAAACTAATCTCTTTAAAGTCTCTACAGATATGTAGATACATACAGAAAGGCAAGCATAAAACTGACTAAGATGATGCATTATTGGACTGCAAAGTATGGCAGGTCTTCTGAACCACAAGTGCAAAATAATACATGCAGAATGAACATGGCTCTGTCAATATCATTAGTTGCAGTGCCAATAACAGAGACATGTCCTAAGTACTTATGTCATTTGTAGGATACTTATGCTGTGGATTATATTTGTCCCAGTTTCTGCAATTGAGCAGTTGAGATATGATAGGTCAGACTGATATGATAAGGAGTCTCCTCAACGAATGCTCTGCACTACAGCCAACTTGAACGGGAAAGATTGTTTACCTTGCACAAACTTCAGTTCATTGATATCCAGGACTGTTTATAGGCGTTACAGATTTTAAATCCTGGGAAATATGAATTAATAAAGGGGAAAATATAAAAGAATGTAGAGCATTGAAAGTTGTAGAAATAACGCGATAACATAATAATTGGCTCAGTTATATTGTATTGTACCATTAAATTTTATTGTTTGGTCAGGCAACTTCCCATTGTTTCCAAAACCATGTTGAGTTTCTGCAACCTGCTGCTCTGCTACTTTCCGCTCACTTTTTTTTTTCCTAGCCACAGTACTTGGCGTTTGTGATCTGATGTAACATGAGTAAAGAAGCATGTAGAGCATGATGTTCACAAAACATTGTTTGCCATTTGAAATGGGAAAACAGACACGTCCACAAACACAACAGAGCATGAAATCTGCTACACGACATTTCTCTGTTGTTTTCTCTTACATTGTTTGAACATTACTTTCAGTGTAACTGTTCGAAAATTTAGCATTGCAACTAGCAAATGTGATACTTAACTAGTTTCTTTACTACTTGGTTTCATACAAACAAGCTATACAACTTCAACTTCCATACTTAGCAATATTTCGCAGCATGAATATTCACTTAAATTATTCAGACATTATTGAATAAGTTGAAAGACAACTTAAAGGCTGATTTGATGCAAGTCCATAAATCCAACAGTGTGTTTGTTTTGAGAGGCCCTTCTTTGTTTGTAGGATGGGAAAATGGTGTTGACACAGTTTTGCCATATTGTCCGTAGAGTGCTTCAAAGTTATCAGCTGTGGTCATGTAGGGCAGTTGACCATAGTTTATGGCTGATGCACCTCTCAGCGAATTTTGCTATCCAACAATGTTTTGCAATAAGTAGAAGTCTGTTGTTACTGTAAACAACACTTATCACAATAGTGGCCAATAAAAATATCTGTGTCAATACTCAGACTAGCAAATCTCAGTCTAGAGACTATTCGCCTTCCAGTTACAGTATATTCTCGAATGCACCCCTTTTCACACAACCTTGTAATTTCAAAATGTATTCAGAATTTTGTTTATATTTTTAAAATTAATGTAAGAGGTTTGAGAAAATAAAATAAATCTAATCTTATCTGACACATGAACGTTGTCAATGCTGAATGGTCTTTGGAATTGGTTTAACAGGCCTACATACATCTTATATTCATTTTTAGCTGCAATCCCAAATAAGTATCATAGAGCAAGATAATTTATGTTGGGTCAATTTCTGGGTCTCTGTAGAAAGAAGAAAATTTTATGATATGCTGAGATAATGATGTGCCAGATATTTTAGTCAGTTTTATTACAAGAAAATAGAAACACTTTCAATGATATAGTACTTTAATCGTTTATACATTGAGAATTGCAATTTGATGAGATGCGTTGTGCATGAACAGGGGCCAATCTTCCTCCAACAAAGACATCATGAATTATTTATTCTTATTAACTATGGTTTTAGGTCATAAATATCATTCAATTATAATGCATATTCACATGAGATTGTTGTAGCATATGCAAATATACATATTGCATTGAAAACTTTTTCTACATTTCATTAAGGTGGCTCGCTACTCATGTAAATGCGTCATTCACGCACATTGACGCGCAGCCAGGCAGGCCCTATCTATCGTAACGTCACCACAGCAGTTGAGCTCTGCTGACACTTTTTCAGGATCTTTTTTAATTCTGAGAATTTCATGCATCGGCCGCTTCGTTTGCAATTTGCGCCACTTCTATTGGGTTTAGAGACTTCTCGTTTGGAGCATTAGATGCGCTATGAATAGGACTACATACAACAGCTTGATACTCATAATAGAATTTTTTTACAGGTGATTTTCGGAAAGCAGGTCTAATTTCTGGAAAATGACTTTGTGATATAAATAAATTTGTATATCAATTTCGAGTGTGGTAGGAAGGCTTGTCTGTATCATCATGTTGTTCCCCGCTATTTTTGGAAGTAAATGACAAAGAAATACAAAATCCTATCTCGTAAATTTTTTTTAGCTCTATGTTTTATAAAAAAGTTTATGTTTTCAAAATCAAAACTTTTATTCCGAGCCCCTTGGAAATCCCTTTAAATTAAATATATCTTTCTGAAACTGTCATTATCTATTTCTATAAAACTGTCCTCTTTAATTCCATGCTTCATTTATTAACATAGCATGAATGGCCACTGAATGGCATGGAAAACTTGACAGTAAAATATTCACGAAAAATATTGAGTTTTTAAGGTTTGCGTGGACTGACTTTCTTTTACATAACCTGAAATGTATTGAAAGAAAGGCTGGTAGCGACCAATTTCGTTTACATATCCTTGCTATAAACTATATTTTTGATCATTTTAAACTATTTTTAAGAAATCCTATCTTGGAAAGTTCATGAGTGTCGAGCCACCTTAAACAATCATGAACAAATCATAAAAGAATGCCATCTTTTTGTATCATTGTCTGTACCAACATAAGTAATTTGTTTTATTAGCCTAAATAAAACTGTGTGTGAATAGTAAATAAAAACACAGGCAACAAAATCTGACTGCTCAGTTGTGAGAGCAATGAATGTCAGAAAATGAATGCAGGAAACATATGCCAAGAGCAATATCACAATGCCCAAGCCAGATGTTGTTTGGATAAGTTGTTAAATTGGCAGCTCATTGTTTAAGTGTTTAAAGGTCCCTCACATGGTGTTGATTTTGAAGAATTGCCCTGTCTCTCTCACATCACAAATCAACCCTCATGAGCACCCAGAACTGGGTTAAGATGCCTTTACTTGCTATACAAATAAATTGTACCTATTATCTTTCTCTATATAAAGAAAAATGCTACTTCAATTTCAATATTCTCAAATTGAATCAAAGCAGCATCGATCAAATTAATGCATGATCATCATAATTATTATGAAGAAGTACAATTTAGTACATAGGAGATGGCATACTTAATTATGACTTTCATCAATATGTTAGAATTGTTCCATGAATGGCATTCAACGCGCTAGAGGACAGCTTTATCTCCTTAACTAATCACTCTCATATACCGAAAAGAAGACTCAATTTTTTGACTGTAATAAATGAAATTTCTAAGTTTGCCTGGTGGACCAAAATATAGGTCCGAAGCACCGATTTTTAAAAGGACCCATAGCTACAGAAAAAGAAGTAAGAAAACTACTTCGGTTGCACACTCAATAGGCCAGTGTAATATCACATTTCATGCAAACTGTCAACACTAGGCAGGAACTATTATGTACACTCTTTCTATCATTGCTCTAGTATTGATTACTTTATTGAGTTGATGGTCATTACAGAATCCCAAGGTACTAGCTAGCCCATCTGGAGAGGCATTCCTATGGCCAAACACATTGTTGTGAATGATGCTTGTGTAATACATTTACCGGGCAGAAAATGATACTGTCCCGCATTGTCCACTGGGCATCCGATCTGCCTTCTACAATCTACAGCCATGGCCGTTAGTTTATGCTCAGCTGCTATGCTTCAATATGGAGCTATTATTGTGACCAATCATAACAAAGTAAATACTTGCTCAATATTACCCTAAAATCTCAGGAATTGTAATCTTTAAGTATTGGCACGTGTTTTGATAGCCTTTGTTCCAGTTTCTGCAATTTAGCGGTTGAGATCATGACTTCTGAGACCAACACAAAAGGGAATTGTCTCAACTAAGGCTTTGCACTGTCGACGAGGGCCAGGGTGCATGAATGTTAAATGATGAGAGCTCAGTACATCATCTTTGTCATTGAAATTGTTAATTTTTTTTTTTTTAATGCAAATTCTGGGGAGATTTGGGATTAACCACCAGGGAATGTACAGCACTTAAAGTAGCAGAAATAAGACAGTCGCGGACTGAGTTATGTTCTACTGGTATCATTTTCAATTTGTTTTGAGAGCTGCCTGTTGTTTCCAGTGAGATTATTGAGTCACCACTACGTGCTACCACACTACTCTCAACCCACTTTTTAATTTTTGCTGCTCAGAGTGCATGCCGTTTGTGATCTGAAGTAAAGAAGCATGTACAGCATGATGTTCACAAAACAATGTTTGCCATTTGAAATGGGAAAATGACACGTTCACAAACACAACGGAGTATGAAATCTGCTATACAACATTTCTCTATCGTTCTCTGTCGTGTTGTTTTAAGCATTGTCTTTTGGTGTTATTGCTCGACAATGTAGCATTTCAACACACAAATAATATGATACAAGACTACAGTACTTTTCAGTTTTAACCAAACAAGCCAAACTACTTCCATGTGCAATTGTTCATGAACATTGTGCAGCATGAATATTCAGACATAACTGAACTTAGTGGACTAGCTGAAAGACAACTGAAAGGTTGATTTGATTTGTTGAAGATTATTTGGTTCTGCAACTCCATAAATCTAACAGTGTGTTTGTTTTGAGAGGCCATTCTTTGTTTGCAGAATTGGAAAACAGTGTTGACACAGTTTTGCCATATTCTCCACGAAGTCCTTCAAGGCAATCAGCTGTGGTCATGCTGGACAGTTGACCATAGTTTATGGCTGATGCACCTCTCAGCTAATTTGCCGTTCAACAATATTTTGCAATAAGGAGAAGTCTGTTGTTACTGTAAACAACACTTATCACAATAGTGGCCCATAAAAAACTGTATACCAATACTCTGAAGAGTAAATCAATACAATAAAGAGTTGCAGATTTGTAAAGACTATGCATTGAGTGCACAAGTATGAAATTGGATGCCGTGGCCTAATGGATAAGGTGCTCGACTCATGCGCGCAAGGTCGTGGGTTCGAATCCCAGCCATGGCATGGAGGAGTTGGGCAGATCCTCCTGAAACCACTGCCTCACCCTACCCAGGTGCAATGGGTACTTGGCAATAAGGCAACCACAGTGATGGTGCTGGAATGAGCTCTTAAGCCCCTGCGGTTAACCCCATGTTCAAGGCTGAATACTCCCCAGGGAGTTGAGAAAGACTCTGGATTGGCCTGCCAAGGATGTAATTGTAAAGTCGGCAGAATATGTCTATAAGACGTAGATGAAGACTGTAAACCCACTACATTACATTACATAAATTTGATGTTTCAGTTTTTAGCCACTTCTCAAATTAATATCAGTATACAAGATAATTTATGCTATGTCTACATCCTAAACCCGAAGAATACAATAAGCTTTACCCTAGAATATAATACACAAGCTATTTGCTGGCATTGAGAAACAAAATACTAACTAAAAAATATTTAAAATGGAAGCTATTTTAGATTACTAAATAAAAGAACCACTAAAAAATTCATGATATAAAATGTACAATATATTGAAGTTTAATTGAAAGTGAATACAGCACCTATGAATTTTATCTTTCTTTTATTGCAAATTGAGGACAGCCATTTGATGAGATTTTTGGTGCATGAAAGGGGCCACCTTCTTAAAAAAAAGACATCACACATTATTCATGCCTTTAACTGCCGTATGAACTCATAAACATCACTCTATTATTATGTTTATTCACATGATATTGTTACTAGCACATGCAATTATATGTATTGCATTTTTAAACTTATTCTACATTTCATTATTATCAATCCAATAACAGTTATTGTGTATCCATCAATTTTTTCATTGACTTAGAACATGGTGTCATGCTTCAGCTGTTTGTGGATTAACCTTGTGTTTGGCAATTAAGAAGACATTCAGGCTTACAAGTTACTATGCATCCAGTCACAAACAATTATTTTAAGCCTGTACATTTAATCACTGCAGTTTATGTTGGTGACCTTCAACTGTGAATTACCAAACACAAGGATGATCCACAATCAGACTCACCATGACATCATGCTATTTGGCAAGGAAAGAAATTGAAGGATATGTACATAGTTTTTTGGATTGATAATAAGCAAGTTGTTTTATCAGTGTAATACAATTGTGTGTGGACTGTCAAAAAATTGGAAACAAAATATGACTGCAAGTGACAGCAATGAATGTCTGAAAAAAGAAGACAGCAAAGGCATGTCACAGATGGTCAATTTTAATTTCTTTTAAAACCTTGCCCTCTTTTCAAGGAGCCAATTTGATTGTTCATTGTGTGAAAAGAGATACAATTATTACACATCTTCACGATATTTCTGATAATGATATGGAATATTTCTTGATCTCTTCAGTATTGACATTCTGTTATTCTTACTGACGTCTATTTCATCTGTCACATATGATCAGCAAGTCTTACATACTGATTGAATTCAGAAATTCTCATATTGAACCAAGTGGCAATGATCATATCAATGCAGGATCATTAAATGAAGAAGTGTATGGGGGATCACGTATTTATGACTTCCATCAATATGTGAGAATATTCTTCCATTGGTGCAGTGTGGAATTGCCTTTCAGTCATCACTTTGTACAGCAGACTCAAAAGATGATTAAATCTATTGGCTATAGTGGATTTTCGAAGTTCATCATGAGGGAGGCAATTAAATGTAGACATGGCAGTGTTGGAGGTCTCGAGGCCGGCCTCGTCCTCGAGGCCGGCCTCGGAGCCATATTTTGATGGCCTCGGCCTTGGCTCGGTCTCGGATGCCAAATCCTTGGCCTTGCCTCGGTCTCGGGTGTCTTTGGGTGAGTGATGGAGGCCTCGGGACTGGCCTCGTCCTCGAGGCCGGCCTCGAGGCCACATTTTGATGGCCTCGGCCTCGCCTTGGCCTCGGAGGCTCATACCTCGGTCTCGGTCTCGGCCTCGGATGTCCCGGCCTCGACTACATCACTGAGACATGGCATGCAGGATGAAAAAATAATTATCAGAGTACAGATTTTAGTTTCTGGTCAATAGCAGACCTTATAAAAGAGAGCCAATAGAGACCTTTCCTTCTACAGGGACAGAGCAATGAGAAAACTGCTGTGGTGGCACATTTAATAGGGTATTGTAATATCAAATTTAACAGAAACTGTCAATGCCAGGCAGTGAGTATTATTTACATATTACTCTCTGCTATTGTCTACCATTGTCCTTACAATCGAGTTGATGGTAATCTCAGAATCCCAAGGCACCAGTTCGCCAATCTGGAGAGGGATACCTATGGCCAAACACATTGTTGTGAATGATGTTTATGTAATGCTATACCACACAGGAAATCATGCTGTCCCACATTGCTCACAACAATTTGTCATATTCGTTCTTCACTCTGTAGGTTAGGCATCTGGCATCCTTTTATCATCATTATGCCCGAGAAATAATGCAATCTAACAAAGAAAATAATAAATCTAAAATTCGTAATGAATATCACTGAATGATATGACCAAATAAGCAATTTCTGTAATAGGTCATCATTATTGAGGCAGCGTTGCAAAAAAATCTGATTTAAATTTTTTTTAAAGGAATAATCGGATTTATTTTATTTAAATCAGATTTTTTATATTTAAATCGATTAAAATCAACCTGATGTATTTTTTCCAACAAACTTAAAGATAAAGAAAACAAAACAATAGAAAAGTAATTCAGAATTGGAATTGCCACCAAATCCGATTATCAAATCATAGCAGCTGTTGAAATTATCATTAATTTTACATTATGATATTTATATTCTTGTTGCTTATTATCCATCCAATAACTATGTATCCTTCATTTTTTTTCCTCAGACCGACAGCATGATGTCATGCTAGTTCAGGATAGCTATTGGTCTAGCAGCTCTGCGTGATGTACAGCTGAAGAGCATGACAACATGCTGACAAGCAAATCAAATTGGCTGGTATAATTAGCAACAACAAACAGTTAAAGCAAATCCTTAACAGTTTCATGTCACTGGAATTTTGTTGGTTTTTGTTATTCATTGCACCTGAGTATCCAAACAGTTGGTCAAGTTTCAGTTATAATTTTGGGTTCGTGGTGATTGAGCATGGTGATACACTGCATTGACCTTCAAGCTGGGATTCGACTGGCTGTGAGACTTGGTGAAAGTCTTGTTTGTGTTTTACAGCTATCCACTAGACTCCTTTTCCAGCTGAGTGACATGCATTCTGTTACTGCATATTGAGGACAGATATTGGAATCAGATGTTCTGTTACATTTTATAAAACCTTCCTCTTCTACTTCCCATCTTCTTCAAATAAGATTCCAAATCAAGCCACCCTGGCATCACATGGCATGCTTTGAGTATCCATGTATGCCATTGACCAAATGATAATGACACTGGAGCCTTCACAATGCTAATTTAGTACAATTTAAGAGCAACTGGTTGATGTCAAGCAGTGGACTCTTCTGACCTATGAGAATGTACAAATAGCTTGACATCACCGAAAAAGTCTTGCATGACATATAGTTTTTCTACTCATACCTCCACAGACCAATAGCCACATAGTCTCAGCATGACATCAAGCTTTCAGTCTATGAAAAAAAACTTTTTAGCCGATCACTAGGTTAGTTTAATCGACCCATTGTTCGGTAAATTTATTTTCTAGTCTAACTTGATGTATCTACTCATGCACAAGGTGTTTTATACAGCATGAAGGCAAGATCGACTATGGGGAAAACGTTGTATAAAACTATTCGTCAGGATTGAGAGGTGAGATGAAAATAAGTTTTATGGTGCCAACCTTCCATCTCCTCCCAATAAAAACTGAAACCTAATATATAATTATAATGCTGTGATCTAATAATGACTCAAAATCTAAGGTTCCTGAATTTGAAACGACTATACATGGACCTGAAAGATCTATATAGGAAGTTAAATCCTCTTTTTTTGGCAAAAATACCCTATGCATAAAAGATGCACGGGTGCAGATCAATGTCATGCATTGAAGTAGTCATGTATTCATCAAAGCTAGTGCATTAGCTATTATTCTTCATTAGCTTGTGCTGAAGTTACCACAGGAGCATTGATATCTCAGATCAGCTGTTCCGAAGCGTGTTCGTCAATAGCAGTAGAATTCTTCTTGATTGCTTTGGCTTGTTTTTATTATCCCAAGTCTAACATCCGTCCCATACCTAAGGCAAGGCACATAGGAATCCCCAGTCTCCTGCCATTGTACACTTCATGCATGGATCCTTGGTCACAAGACTCTCACTTCTAAAAAAAGTCCTACCTTTGCATCAGATCTTTTCTTACTTACAAGCGTCATAGATTGAGATGAGAGTGTGGAGTAATAATTGAAGAATTGATCAATGCAATAATTATGTATCAAGGGAAAATATCAGATAGTACATTCTGATACACCTATTGCATTATTAATTACATCAATCACATTTAATCTAAACATTGCTGCATCAAATGTTCTAACCTTCTAGCGAACAAGACTCTGGACTCTCCATTGCCAGATGCGCACAGGATCCAAACTCCATGAGTCCCTCTAGTATGTTTGAATTGGATTCTCCAAAAATGTTAACTGATTGGTTATGTAACTTATCTAGAGATTGCTTTTTGTTTTGTCCAAAAACGCCTTGTGTGATTAATTGTCAAAACTTGTTATGTCACTTCGTTTTGATTCTCCCATTGTCCATTGTATAACTGGCAGAGACACTGATAACTGAAAAGTTTAAACATTCATTTTGTTATCCAATACTATTGTTATTAGCCTATAACAATTAAGTTTCCCACAGTATCAAAGAAAACAATTAGGTAACATGTTCACTCCGCTATATCTTGCTCATTTGCATGCTGCTTGTGGTTGTTTACATGGCCAGTTCCTGTAGACTGCACAGGGTCCATTGTGCAATGTACATGACATGTGTGACAGCAAGCTAACAGGCGTGAGCAGCATGATATTCACAAAGCAACGTCAGCCATTTGAATAAGAAAAAAAGAGACAAGTTTGCAAACACAACAGAGCATGTAATGTGTCCCACAACAACTCCATCCCTATTGTTCTGTTGTGTTGTTTTAGCTTTGTGTGTAACATCATTCTCTGCATAACACATCAATTGAAACAGGATAAGTATGACGGAATAGACATTTCACAAAAATGGTTATCACCAAGAAAAAACATGTCAGTTGTAAAACTTCTCTACAAAATTTGTCAGGAAATGTGATATTTTATAGTTATTTTGCTATGTTCCCAAGTGGGGTGTCTTTCAAATTGTGGGATGCCACAAATCAACTCAAGCAAATTATAAATATTATAATTTTTTTTTTTGGTATTTTGTTTAAGTCAGTGGCGCCATTTTACTGATATTGATCCCTAGTATAAATATTTTTTTCATGGTGAAATCAGGTGTTGAAGTTTAGCACACTGAATTTGAAATATCAAGCCAATTCAATTCATTTGTAACAAATTATAAATGAATCATATGTATGATGCTCTATTGATTGCCTTTATACTTATCTGACTCGAAGTTCAACAGCAAATTAGTCACCAAATTCAGCCAACACTCACCTGCAATTGGAAGAGAAAACATCATTAAAGAAACAATCAAAATAATAATTAATGTATTTATAGTTTATCAACATTGACAGTCTGTCACTTTGATATAGAAAAAGAGCGGACTGTTGCACCGTGAAAATGGCACTCCATGTGTCATCATGCTGATGATTTGTCATGATCATACCCAATACTTTCAATGTTAATTTCATTAAGGAGACTTAAATTGTCATTTTCAATGTGCAACAGTCCTCTCTTTTTGCATATAAAATTTCCTGGCTGTAATATCGAGCATGACTCCACTTCATAGTTCTCTCAGATTAGATCAATCAGATCTGAGGGGATGTGTGATAATCTCTTTTCTGACAAACATGATTTTCTTGGACTAAAGAGCAGGACAGGTCATTGTGCAAACTTCCCTTCCATGGGTAATAAATCAGCAATTACAGAGTAGACTAGCCCCTGGAATTGCGATGGGTGCAACCGGTAGCTTTCAGATTGTGCACCAAGGCAAGGGCATGTGTAGTACAGGAACTATTGGTAAATGAAACTAGAAATGTCATAACCGGAAACCGGTGAATGATGCGCTGCCCGGACTGAGTCCTAAGGGTGAATCACACATGTATCCGTAGTTAGTGTATATCCCTCCGTGTAATATTTCAGTTAAATCTTGGCTCACAGGATCAATGCTGTCTTGGCTAAATACACATTTCCTGGCCATCCTACTGACCCAAACTATCCACCTGTCTTTGATTTTACTCTCCTTTCTTTCTGCCCAGGTGTAATTTACAAGCTTGTTATTGCTCTCTCATTTACGATTGGCAACACTGCTATTCCTTTAAAAAAAGTGCAAGCACTTTTAAGAGTTTCTTGCATCTATCTATCTATCTATCTATCTATCTATCTATCTATCTATCTATCTATCTATCTATCTATCTATCTATCTATGTGTTTAGCTGTCTATCTATCTGTCTATCTATCTCGAGGCCTTCCCCTCCTTCCTCACTACATTCCTCCCTTCATTCATTTGTTCATTCCTTTGTTCATTCCTTCCTTCATTCCTTCTTTTCTTCATTCCTTCCTGCATCCTTTCTGTCAAATTTGTAAACACTGGATCTAGCTGGCACCAGGATGCTTTTAGGAAAAATTGAGTATAAACAAGTTGTTGATTACAGCTAACTTTTACAGTTAACATCAAACAGGACTGCTACAAGGTGTGTCATGTTTCTAACACATGTTGATGTAACCTAGTTCGATGTGATAAATGGACATTCTTGAAGTGTAAAGTATATGCTGACAAGCTTTTTTTACTTCTAAGGGAATACTTGATATGTGAACAGGAATTAAGATATGTTTTTCTTTAGGCTTTCTTATCATTGTCAGCTAATAGTAAATAACATGTCACATGAAATATTGTCCATTAGATTTTTGATATGATTAGCCATAGTCTGGTGCCCTGCTATGTGAATGCATACAGGCCAGAAGACCAGGCTAATGCAGCCATAGCCATGCTGGGAGAGCAGTGTGTGTAGAACTGTGGAAGAAATACTTTCAAAATGTCACAATAAAGCCACTAAATGTTAGTTTAAAGATCCGGGGACAAACTTTATGACAGTAACGTAACATACAGTGAAGAAAGGCTGTGAAAGTAGTGGCAGGTGCCCAGTAGCTGTTACATAAAATTAGGCCTAAATGTTAACATTTCAGTGTGTGCAAAAAATCTTCCTTACGAAACCAAGGCACTGCCCTGCCACCTAGTTGGCAGGCAGCGCAATAAGAATAACTGAAAGGACTGAATGCTGAATGGAAAGCTTTTTATTTTGCAAAACTACAGGCAAATTTGTAATATTAACCTCGGTATCCATGTGTATTAAATTAAAAAGTATCCCAGTTTCCTGAGTTGGCAGTATTTGCAAGATTATTATGACCAGTTCCAATATGTCATGCAGCACACAACTGACAGACCCACCGACAAGCAAAGATCTCGGATAAGACCAAAGGAACAGTCATAACCTGACACTGAGTTCATATTTTCATCCACCCAGCATTCCAACAACATACTGTTGGTCCTCCTGAGTCAATATTTTGCTTTGGACAATAAGAATTGTGAAGCATTCTGGTTCCCCTGGATGGCACCACTCGTTGCAGTGACCTGGGACTGGGTTCTGGTTTCTCTGCATGGCATCACTCTTGGCTGTGACCTGCAGCCCCGCTGCCCCAGTTACACATTATGCCATGTTTACCATCTCTGCATATATTTGCACTGTCTTTGCGCTATCATAATATTTTGACTATCATCTCTGTACAATATCCTCATTTGGTTTATATGTGCTAAAGCCGAAGCCAGATGGGCACTTTGTATGTCAGTGGGGTATCAATCAGGAAAATAAAAAAATTGCTTTTAGTAATTAAGATATTTGCCTCAATATATACAATGAACCATAAACTAGAATGTATTTGAAAAACTGACAGGTTCACAGTTTGGTGAATGTTAAAGGCACACAATAGTGCAATTTTTTTATTAGTTGAGAGCTTTATATTTACCATTTACAGAAACATGACAGTGATCCTTTTGAATTTCTCCCAAAATAAACCCATGAAATAAATTATTTTAGTTGCTGATTTTGGCCAAAATGTTGGCACAAGAAAAAGCGACTCCTGTTGGAAGAAACTGAGCTTGTCACATAGGACTGGGTAATGAATAAACAAATAGATGACCTTTTATGACCTCTGGAAGCATGAAAGAATGGTGAGGCCTAGCTGTGAAATGTTTTATGAACAAAGGGATGAAGCTTAAAAAGCTGACAGTATACATATTTGAGAAAAACTGAAACTGTGGAAAATCTTGCAAACGCTTGTGATAACTGATAAGGTCTATCGCACAGCCAACTCAGCCCAACTGTCAATCATATAAGAATAACTATAAATTCTGGTGAGCTGATTGGCTGGTTCTTGTGACTTGGCACTGGTTAATTTGCCTGGTATTTGCCAAGTTCAGAACGCATCTTTTGATTGCAGCAACTGGTATTCTAGATAGACAAGAGTGTCAAGATTGAGAAATATGTGTAGACAGACAGACAGACTGTATAGATAGACATATAGATAGATATAGGCAGATATAGATAGATAGATAGATACATAGATAGATAGATAGATTGAGATAGATTGAGATAGATTGAGATAGATAGATAGATAGAGATAGATAGAGATAGATAGATAGGGATAGTTAGGGATAGATAGATAGGGGTAGATAGAATAGGGATATATATAGATAGATAGAGATACACAGAGATAGATATATAGATAGATAGATAGATAGACAGATAGATAGATAGGTAGATAGATATTGTGTATTTTACTTGAAAGCTGCATGGGGGTGTTGCTTCATCATTATGCTTTTAATTGGGCCCTAATTGTACATTTTGCGGTCTGGTCTTGCAAATTGTGGTCCAAATCAGTCACTGCTTACTCTCTCAATCTTGAGAAAATCAACCAATCACATTTCAGTGCATGGCTGAATGATTGTAAGTTGTAAATTGTTTTATTCTGTTTTTTAACAGCTATTGTCATTTGCACAAATAAAAACTTCATCCCAAGTGTAGCAAATTTACAGTTAGAATTATATGAAGTCATGTTTCTTTTAATTCCTTGACAATTTGTCACAGGCATAATAGGGGACAAAATAGCAGGACTCCACACCTCAAATTTGTTCAATTAATTGGAGGAGAGGGGGAGGCACATTGGTCAATTAATTGGAGGAGAGGGGGAGGCCCACCCTACCCTACGTCACTTATCAGCTGACTGAACATGCAGAAGGGACACAAAATATTGCTCAAATTCCAATTTCATATATTTTTGTTCATCTGGGGTTAAAACCGATTTTTTAAAGGTTGATAGGATGCACCTGCAGTATTCCATTCTTTCATGAGGAAAAATATGAAAGAAAATCTCATTTTGGTGAGTGTGGCCCTTTAAGTCCTGTCAAAATGCATAAAATACAATAACTTGAAACATGGTCACCCATTGACAGTGTTGAAGGTCTCCAAGCGGGTCTCGACCTCGAGGCAGGGCTCAGGCCAAATATTTGGCCTCGGCCTTCGATGCCCATTAATTGGCCTTGGCTTGGCCTCATTTTTCCTCAGGTTATTGTTGGAGGCCTCGAGACAGGCCTCGTCTTCTAGGTCACATTTGATGGCCTCGGCCTTCGTCTCGGAGGCTCATGCCTCGGCCTCAAATGTCCCAGCCTTGACTGCAACACTGAATGTTGCATATGGAAATTGAATTAAACTTAAATAAAGCTGGACAGAATATTTCAGTATCAAGCCAAGTCAATGAGCCTATTTAATCGTCAAGGAAGTGTACCAAATTTGTCATCATGTGGTCTTCATGAGATCGACAATCCTTGCACAAAGATTACATGATACGAAAATTAATAGTATACATCACTTCCAAGCTGAGATAGGGGAAGACCACAATATGGGAAGACCACAATTCATCCTTGCATGAACCGACCTCTTCTCCAAACAAACTGTACCCCCCCCCCCCCTCATCATTATTATTAAGCAAAAAAAGAATATTCGACACTCGACAGTCACTATTGTTTGTCCTAACGAGGAAATGGGAATACAATGTGGAGACTTTAAGTGCTCCATGTAAACTGATACATGCAACATAATTCATTGCACAAGTAAAGTTGTTATATTGAGCCAAAGCAGTAATTGGACCATCACAGCATGATAACAAGAAGTATGAAAGATTGCATATTCAAGACTTTAATCAATACAGCCATTATACAGGCAACTGTTCGAAAGTCATTAAAGAAGTGATCTTGTTCTGTTTGATGCCTTTATGTCATTATAATTCTCACACTACACTCAATTATATTGATTGACAATGAAATTCATAGATCTTGCGAATGGTGCGTAATTAATTTCTGGAGTCATATATCGGCAAAACGAAAAATAAGGGATATGGCTCTGCAGTTCCGACAAGTAGATTTTTGGGGACAATGAAAGCAACGATCATTCCTTCGTCAATGAGCTAGACCCACATGTACATTGTCTAGGAAAACTATTCATTGATTGCCTAAAACAAGTATTGCAATCTCTCTGCTCATCATCTCATCTGCACAATACACATCTCCATTCAGACACTCTTTTTATTATATTGTTGTAAAAAAACCCTGCTGTGCCTCGTTAGAATTCAATCTGTGATAAATGAATTTGTCTAATGCTTAGACCAGGCGTCCACTAGGGCCAGGACAAGACCAGGAACCATCAGGAAAGTGAAATTGACAATTCCCCATCCCTTCAGCATGTTGTCCTGGTCTTCCTGAAGCCTTCCTCATGCTGTCCTCGTCTTTCGTGAACGCTTCTTGGTGCTTCAGCGCCTTCAGCAGAGGCAAACATTTCAGTGTTCAAATTTTGCTCCAGAGCAAAATTTGAACGTTGAAATTGATTTCCTAGTACCTTTAGCGACTTGTCCTTGTTGTCCTGATGATGTCCCGAAGGGTTCTTGGCTTTCCTGATCCCTTCAGGAACCCTTCAGCATCTTCTTGAAGCTGTCCTGGACCCTTCTGCGCTACTGACAGCTTCAAGAATGTTCAGGAAGGCTTGCTGAAGGTATGCTGAAGGCATGAGGAAGTATTGAGGAACCAATGCTGAGACTAACAAGAAACTATTGGGAATGATGAGGAACACAAGGAAACTTTGCAGACAGCTCGCAGAAGGTGTCGGGAAAGCACAGACAACATGCAGAAGGTGTCAGGAAGGTGCAGACAACAAGCAGAAGTTCCCTGGAAAGCACTGAAATATGTGCAAAATGGCTAAGAACAAGATGTCATATCAAGAAAAATGAGAAAAAATGACATTCAATCTGCCCCCAAATAACATTCCTCATGCTGTCTGGAGGGTTTCCTGATTGTCCTGTCCCATGTTTTTACCCTTCCTGGAGTGTTCTGCACCCTGTCTGCAGACAGAATGCAGAAGGTCTCAGGAATTGGAGCATCTGATGCTGAAGATACGCTGAAATGGCCAAATTTGCTTCCCCAACCGTTTATGGTCTTGTACTGGCTAGTGGACGGCCCCCAAAATTTAAAATTTTGATTTAGGGGGTCTGTATCAAACATATGTATAGTCAGAATTTAAAAAAAAATTAAAAAATTTATCTCGATATCAAACTATTGGCACTCTAAGCTATAAGGGATTAATTACTGAGTACTATGAAGGACAAACAGTCAGTTGTACTATAGACAAACAGCAAAATGATCCTGTTTCGTCCTCAAAACAATTCCATTGGTCATCAGCAGTGTCATTGGTAATTCCCAAGTCAGTGCTAACATTTCTTTTACGACCAAAGACTTCTGGCTCCTCGTTTACCGATGAAAGAAACCACAATAAAATTCCTTCTGTTGTCTAAGACCTGTTGCTCATTCATACAGGCCATCCTTGTAAACAGCTCCTAAGAGTGACCAGCTGTGCAGGCAATTTTTAACCACTTGATTTGAATTTTAAAATTCACACATATCAAAATGAAATTTAGTTTCAAATTTGCTCTGCATTTTGCGGCTCATGTGTATGTCTTATAGAGTCTGCGACTGTTTGACCCTAAGATGGACCGTCTTTGATCATCCAGCCAGATAAGATGTTTATTCATAATTATGGTGGTCAGATGTGGTCAGCAGTCACCCAAAGCTTTCACAAAGACAAACAAGTAAACTGGCACTCTGTACAGGCCTGCCTCCATTAGCAGGCTGTAAAAAGAATTTTCGTCCCACAAGGTAAACAGCGGCTCCAACTGTAGCCGGCTGAATAAGGACCAGGGATGCACTTTCGCTGAGGGCTCAATCATGCGTTGCATAAATATGAGAAATATAAAACTGTATCCGATAATTGTGGCGTATCCGCTGGACGGATCTTCAACAAATTCGAATCAGTTCCTGCGGTGGGCCTGACAATTCCATGCTAATGGTGCATCACTGTCTTTGGAGGCTGCTGTATGTTAGGTAAAAAATTAACCCTTCCATTGGACTTTATATAAGTTATACGTGAGTTGCTAAGTACCTCATAGCAGCCTTTTTGCCTGAGAAATCTCGACATGATGATGGGTAAAAACAAGTGATATATTACAGTGTATTTTTGTCTGTTTGTCAGTCAACAAATAATGAAAAATTATACATACAAATGGTTGGTTAATATATGACATTACAAGACCCGTAAGTAGGCCTAGTGAAGTTTTTCAGGATAAGGGAACTAAGGTGGCTTCTAAGAACTTATGCCCATTAAGGCTTAGTGGAGGTCACTAAGAGGGGGTAATCGAACCGTTTTATGCTAATTTTTTTCATAATCTTATTAAATATGTGTGCAAACATATGTTTCGCTTGAGCAAACCTGCAGTGTGATTATTATGTAATGCATTACAGAGATCATAACAAAAGCATTTAAGGGGACATTCTTAGTAGCGACCTTAGTTCCCTTATCCTGAAAAACTTCATTGGGTGTTCTAAATCTAAGGTCTTACAATTTGCACTTTCGATTTCTTGAAAATCTTAGAAATATTATAGCCTATACCATATTCTACAGATTTATCAAATATATCATTTTAAGACTCTTCCTGACATAAAGATGGTCATTAATTTTGATGTATGTAGATGGATGGACATCTGGTTCATGCAAATATGTCTTTCAAGAGGCATAAGAGACTTTAGCCGGACATATTATGAGCTTTTGAATGATCAATTTTAGCTTGTTTGAAAACATGCCAAGTTCCACGCAGTTTGTATAACTTTGAGAAGTTCTTATATAAATAATTTAAGAAGTGCATTATTATCTATTATAATAACCTCTCTTCAATGTAAAATAAAGACTAACACCATCAGGATATTTATCATAAATATGTCCCAAGGTCTCATCCATAGGAAGGCATACAATGTTAGTATGTTACAGATGATTTCATATTTGTAGACTCTGATCCAATAACAAAAACATTTTGCAATTTTTGTACTGACATAAGAAAATCCTGCCAGGTGATTGGTCAAGCTGCACATAGCATGTCACTTTTCTTCAATTTGTTTCAAGCAAGTGATGTTGGCTTGAAAAATAATGTCATATTTTTTACCAATAAACTGCAAAGGCCAACTTAGTATTCTGGCAGTTGTTCACACGCGTCAAACCGCAATCCACATGAACTCTCGTATTTCCTCGTGAACTGTTGTATTTCATGTTCTTGTGTAACTGTTGATTGCTTCAATTGGTATTAAATCAGTGGGCACTTCACATATTGAAACTTTACATCAGTCTACGGAGCAATAAATCAATTATAAAGTTGTTTAAAACCTGGTGTATGTCTGAAACTGCATTCCAGGCAATATACAATGACTACAAAAGTCTCTTGAGTTGAAATTATGAGGTGATTATTGAACGAATGGTCTCCGAATACAGGACATAGTTTCCACAATTAGAAGACATATAATCTACTATATGCACAGTGATGATTGCCTTCATCTGCAAACAATTAGTTAGGTATTGCTAGCCATATGTAAGACAGAATTGGATTTTAATGTCTCCAATGATTAATGTTTTGAGGATTTTTTTCTGAACACTTCATAGCCGAGATAGTTGCAATACAAACAGGCGGATAGATGCATGCTTTGGGCTTGGTTAGATTTAAAGTGAATCTGCAGATACTAGTCATTCTAGAGCTTCAAATAGCTCACTGGAAAGTCTGGCATTTGCTTCAGAGACTGAAAATTCACTTTTCTATATCTGCCAATTGCGAAAAGTCACAAGTTCCCAAGTTCCAAATGCAATATTTGCACATTTAGAGATGCATTCTGGAAACTTCATAAAGTGAATTCTTCTTCGTTGTATCAGGCAATTTTAAGACTCCATACTGAGGAGAATACAATTCCATTTGTCTGGCATCCAGATAGATACATGAAAATGATATTTATTGAATTTCATTTTGTAACTGGAACTAAGTACTATCATTGACAGCTACCATCTGTCTGGTTCAAACAATCAATTGAATGCAACAAGTTCTTTGACATTTTGAACAATTCAATTGTCTGGATTAGACAATCGCTTGATCGGAAACATATTAGACATTAATTGTCTGTTATCAGACAATCCTTTTTTTCAGTGAATTAATTCAGTATCATTTAATTTTGTGGTGCAGTGATTTTTATTCATATTACAGCTTTTATGACATGATAAAACCTTTGTATGTATTATATATAGTAATATTGTATACATACATTTACCCAATCAAGGGAATTCAATGTTAAAGTAGTGAAACCTCCATAATGTGTCATTTTACTTCCCACATCATTCAGCATTTA
Organism: Platynereis dumerilii; assembly: GCA_026936325.1. NCBI lineage: Eukaryota > Metazoa > Annelida > Polychaeta > Phyllodocida > Nereididae > Platynereis > Platynereis dumerilii. Next base: position 60,114,058 of record JAPTHN010000002.1, read on the forward strand.
CAGTATTGATAACGGTACATGTGGCGACACCTAGCCATAAGGCCATAATTTCGTCCAATTGCAAAACAAAAAAGTTACAAATAACAACAAAACAATTATTAAGACATGGTATACAAAGCATTAGTAGGCCTATTCTTGGTGACTAAAGAAAATTATATATCCTTTCAGATTGCTAGCTTATTTACTCCAAAACTGCCTGCACTTCTGTTTCTGAACCAAGATCTTACATTACATTTTTGTGAAGGTATATATAGCAAGCTGATGCTCTTTGATGCAGTTGTGTGTGAGTGTCTCTCTCTGTAAAATTTCAAAACAAAAAACAAAAAAACAGTATCCTGGCTATCACGAAAATGCCAAATGGCCGAATCTGAACAGATATTGATGACGTGAGTCACTTTCTTCGTTAAAGGTGTAGAAGAAATATAAGCCAGGTTAGGAAAAGGCACTGCTTAGCAGATAGTAACTTCTGTGCTCTGGATCTGAGGTGCTGATTACAAAAAGCATATTATGTGCATATTGTTGGGGATAATGTATGATGTTGTAAAGGTGATTTATGTCAACTTCAGTTGTAGCAGTAAAAAAAACAAATACAGTGTGAAACACTGAGAATTGACCAGGAAGGAATAATTTATTTACAACGTACAATTATCTTTTCGAAACTTTCTAATGGCTGTGATTATCCAGTAATTGGTCTGTTTGTGAGTTGAGTAAAATTGCCTCATTACAGAAGTGCAAAAACTAACCATTCTACAACACGGAGTTGTTGACTGTTGTCTAAAAGTACGAAGAGTGCAACACACCAGTTTAGAAAATTAAAAAACAAATGAAACCAATCATTAAAATATACTGTGCATAAAATCAGATTTTCCATATTTCATATGTTACAAAAATTATTAAATTAGTCCAGCATAAATCTATGGTTTTCAATTTAGAAAATTAAAAAAAAAAAGAAATAAGTATTAAAACATACTGTACATAACATCAGATTTTCCACATATTTTACGTGTAACAAAAATTATGAAATTAGTCAAGTATGAGTCTATGGTTTCAGTTTGTTTGAGTTTTGATGTATATAGCACATTCACCCATATGGGATTTTAATTCTGGAGTGAATTTGAAGCTTATGCACTCATGTTCCAGGCACCAGAATGAGCAGAGTTTTGATGATTCCATTTTTTGAAACAATTTTTCATATGTGTATCTGTTTGAAGTAAATCCACCTTGTCGATAAATGGCAGATGATGGCCCAGAATATGTCATCTTCATTTCTATCAAATCTGAAATTTTGAAACATACAATTCCTTTATTCATACTAACTTTCAATGATAAAGTAAGCTCTTTTTTAAATATTTAATAAATATCGACACATTTGTATAGCCAGTCGCGAGCCTGTGCTCCACTGTGATAACTCCTAGATATTCTTTCTTGTCCACTTATCGTCTCATGTTTGGCTGTTTGACTCATGGTACGCTATGTAAACTGGTTGTTCACCATGGGATCGGGTATGACGGTATGTGTTTATCACACCTCGGGCTAAAGCCCTCGGGTGATAAATCACATATCCCTTCTCCCATGGTGAATAACCCATACATATCAGCCTTAGAACATTTTATATTCCATAGGTTCAAGGCAAACTTCACGAAAAATTACAACACTGTTTATATTGAAACACTTTACAAGGAAATAGATCAGCCAATTACACTAAGTCTTCAGGAGCTGTTTTTAAATTTGGAATTTGCCAAAATAAGCTGAAGATTTTGATGCCATAAATAATCCAAAAACGCATATCTCGTTCCTTTTAATAAGATAAAAGGTCTTTCTCCATATGGGCATTACGACAGTGATTGTGGGTATGTGGCAGTGGCACTAAGATAAGGGAGTAAGCTAATTTTGTCTTTTGCCCACCAGTCATATTATTTGGTTTGATTTCAAATTAATAAATGATATCCTGTCACCAACAGTTCACAATAATCTAGTTGTTAACACATTATAATTCCCCAATCTACATGTATATGTATAGGTTATTCACCACGGGAGATTGAATATGTGATTTATCACCCGAGGGCTTTAGCCCGAGGTGTGATAAACACATATTCCTGATCCCATGGTGAATAACCGGCTTATACCATGATGAGGCCAACACTCTAACAGTCAAACATGAGAGGATAACTGGAAAACAAAGAATATGATAATTATTTCCCTGAAATACTGGCATGTGATTGGCTGACAGAGGTGTCGAATGGTATAAGACTTCTTACACTTTTCTTTTGAATTGCTGCCTTTAGAACATAATTACCAGCTAACCCAACAATCAACATTCAACAAACACACTCATTAAGTTTGACTCCTTGGCTTGGTCAACAACACAAATCACCTTGTTGTCTTGAAAAGCAAAGGGGATTCCAACAGAACTCCTATTGCTTTGATATGCCACCTATACATAAATGCAGGACTAAAAATGGAGACAGACCTATTATATAATATATCTGTTTTTACCTGGGCAGGATTTACGTAATTCTCTGCATCTTCTGAGGCGGATATTCATTGTTCCTGGATAGTGAGTGACCCAGCAAAGTCTGTCATCACAAGCCAATGGATTACTCATAATATTCAATGTTAGGTGTTGGCAAGCCCCTCCGGAGCACCAGTCATACAGGTTTGTCAGACTTCTAAGTTTGTTGAAATCGAGTAATAAGGATCGCAGTGATGATTTGTTTTTCAGGACTTCTGAATCAAATGATACCATTGAGTTGTGTCTAGCATTGAGCAAAGTCAGACCTGTCAAATTGGAAAGATCACTTGCTCGAATCGTTTGGATTCCATTACTTTGAATCGTCAGATCGTTAAGTGAATGACCAATCGTATTTGCAGCAGATACAGATGTCAGTGAATTCCAGTTTAGGTTTACTATCCTCAAGTTGTGGCAGTTCCTGAAATAATCCTTCGGGAGAGAGGTTATTTGGTTTCTCGACAGGCTCAATTTTTCTAACTTGGCGCAGAATCCGTTAAGTTCAGGAGCATGTTTTATGCGGTTTTCATTAAGGAGAATCTGTTCCAACAGTGGATTGTTTTGAAAGTAATCGGATGGAACCTCAGTGATGTTGTTTTGTTGAAGCTGAAGAGATCTCAGCTTCGGCATCATAGAAATAATTGGAACTGCAATCAAACTGTTGTTGTTCAGATATAAAATCTCCAGCAACGGGAGATTCAGAGCAAGTGATTCGGTACCCACATTTCCCGCCTCACATCTCTCAACGGAAAAGTTGAACATTTGGTTGGATTGTAGTAGCAACCTTTTCAAGGACTGCTTGTTTGCCAAATCTCGGTGTTCCACACATCTTATGACATTTTCTGTCAGTTGTAACTCGCTTAAACCTGAAAGATAAGGAAGATTCTTGTTTAAGAAAGAATTTAAAATTTGAAATAGTTATATTAAAATATTGTGCTTCCTTTCATTCAGTTAAAGCAAAATCATTTAATTTAGTCATTGAGAGGCAATTGTACGTGTAGCATGTTGTACGTAAATTTAAAAAAATATATAGATGATATAGAAAAATTATGATTTAATGCAAGCATATGAGTGTCATTCATTTCTTTTTGCATGGACAATTGGACATTTTTAAAAGTAGGAATTTAGCCTTGATTGTGATATTTGACTCAATGTGCAATTCTAATCTGAGTACCCAAATTCATACAAATAAGACTGAGATGTGAACTCACCTGCCAAAATATTAGAGAAATTTGCTGGAATCATGTTGTAATTTGTTCCAGAAATGGATAAGTGTTTCAAGTTCTCCAAATTCTGCAAGACCGGAACTGTCGTCAATGCAACTGCATTGAGCATGTTCAATTCCGTCACATTTTTCAACACAGAAAATGTGTTTTGGTGAGTGCTTTGAAGAAGTGTATTATTTCCCAAATAAAGCTTCTGTAGAGACTGGAGGCCGGTGAAGGTAAATTCATTAAAAATTGTGAATTTATTGCCATAAAGATTTAATTGTTCCAAGTTGATGAAATCCGCGAAAAATCTCTCCGGGATCGAATCAAGATCACAGTTTGACAAGTTAAGCAATTGAAGAGAGCCTTTCAGTTTTGTCATGTCTGGCAATGCTCCGATAGGATTAGAATTAAGGTTAAGTATTTGTAAATTATCATAGTTCAGCATGTGTGCAGAGGAAATGTTTGTGATCAAACAATTTTCCAAGTTCAAGACCAGGAGATAACTTTTTAAGTTGATCAGATTCGGAATAGTGGTCAGTTTGTTGCCATTAAGATGAAGTTCTTTCACCAATGTGCCATTGAAAGCATCTTCAGCTATGGATGTGATCTTGTTTCCGGACAAGAACACTTTCCTCACATTACCAAGTCCTTTGAAGTTTTCAGAAGTTATAACTTGAATTTCGTTTCCCGACAAATTAATGACATTTACAGGGTTTGGGATACCGCTTGGAACAGTTGTATAGCCCAATCCTAGTCTTGAGTAGGTATGCATCCAAACAGATTCTAAATTTAACAGAACGAGCAGAACCACCAAGAAGGGTGTTGCCAAAAACCTCAACATTCTCATGTGTAAGTTCCAAATCTGCACACAACCAACCAAAGTGATGCTATCCTCGCATCTGAAGTACGACGCAACAGTAAATGGGCAAACGAAAAATATCTTGATGTTACAGAGCTGTTTTGCTTAATTACTTAGCAACATTCCTGTTAATAAAGATCAACTCTCTTTTCAGCTAGTTAACCAGTGTTAACGATTGACTTCTCTCTACTTAGCGTTAAATGTGCTTCCGGAACTAAATCAATACTACGATTAGTGTTTTACTAGCATTTACCCGTGATAGAGGATATATACAAATGGTAGGCAGACAGGTATGTGTTAGTGATGAGAATGAAAGGATTTTGCTACAAAATGTGAGAGAGGTGATACTGATAGTCACTGGTAAAATGAAACTAATGCAGATGAAATATTTCCATCTGTCCCTGTTCGTGTATCTGACGATTTGTGCCTGTCATAAATTAGTTAGTTTTGAAAGTGCCAAATTAGAAAGAAAACCGGGAAAGAAAGGTCTCCGAAAGGGATTGTGAGAGTTTGACTTCAAGCAATGAAAATATGAAGGTGAAAACCACGATGGCCCCTTGTACATAATCAATCAATCTATGTAAATATCTATCTATCTGTCTATCTATCTCTCTATCTACCTGTAGTTTTATTAATTGTTGATCGTTCTATCTATCTATACCTTAATGAATTTTTTGTCTTTCAATATATTAATGTATCTGTGTTTTAATAGTATAATGTGTTGACTTGATTAGTTACATCAGCAGTATGTCTGAAAAGCATTGAGACATGATGTTATTTGTAATTTACATAATTTATACATTTTGTATGTCCCACTTGCTATAATCACTTGAAACTCGGGGGGAAAATAGGTTGCAGGTAATGTTCTTGTAAAACTGAGTGGAAATAAATTGTATTTGATTTGACTGCCGTAGTACTTGTAATGTTATAAATTGCATTCAAGCATGATTGTGGATATAGGTTTTGATGTTGCACTTCAATAGCAATGATGATCAATCTGAGCCTTTAGAAGTCGTTTGGCCTAATACTAGTAATAGCAATCAAGCACTGTTGAAATGTCAATTAACAGATCTGTTATTGTTAATAGCAATCAGAGACACTTTGTTACTGTCATTCACAGTTCTAAGTTCTTGCAACTGCATATAGGGACATGTGTCAGCCTGAAAGTGTGCATAGGCCTAATGGCGCGAAGTTGGATCACAACAAAATAAAACATGGCGGCTTAGACGCTCGATAGAAAATGCATCTGCAAGAGAGCACAAAGGGGAGAGGATGGGTAGGGTCATATTTGGTATTTTTGGAAAGAAGAAATCGTAATGTATGCAGATGGCTATATTAGAAATAGAATTGGAAAAGATAAATATGCGAAAATTAAAGAAAACGGCGATGACGTCATGCTATCCCAGAAGCTTTAGAGTCACATATTAATATATAAGATGTTTCTGTCAAGTAAATTTTTAAGCAAGTGATTTTTTTATCAACATGCCAAATCATGCCATTATTCATGTCGAGCCATCTTTCACCAATACAGCCACCTTAGCTTTTCCAATAAAATCATATAATATGTTGTGTTAGGTCTGAATTTTAGATATTTTAGCTCTTGACCAGCTGCAAGAGGCAGACTTAATTATTAATGATGAGGTGCAAGGTACTTAATGTTCAAAAGGTGGGTTTTCTCTTGCCTCAGCATGGAGCAATGAGTACAGGGTACCCTCTGGCCTTTATGTCACATTTGACTCACATAATTATTATCCATCCAATAACTATGTATCCTTCAATTTTTTTTCCTCAGACCGACAGCATGTTGTCATGCTGGTTCAGGATAGCTCTTGGTCTGGCAGCTCTGTGATTGAGCATGCCAATACACTACATTGACCTTCAAGCTTGGATTAGACCAGCTGTGAGATTTAGCGAAAGTCTTTTTTTTATTTTTCAGCTACATGTATTAACTAAACTCCTTCCGTAGCTGAGTGACACATATTCTGTTGACGCGTAATTATTGAGGACAGATATTGGGACCAAATGTTCTCTGTTTCATAATATAAAACCATCCTTTTCTATTTCTCATCTTTTTCCAATAAAGTTCCAAATCAAACCACCCTGGCATCCCATCGCATGCTTTGAGTGTCCATTTATGCCATTGAGAATTTTTCATATATCATATGCACGAATGGTATGGGCTTGTTTTCTTGTTGCACCAAAACATATTATTGAATCCTGACTATGCACAGCTTTAATGGATGGACCTTTCCTATGAGTGTCTGCATATACCATTCACTTTAGATAAAGAAACAGCCTCACTGACACAATAATATTGTGAAGAGGCTAGAATCAACCTGTAATCTTATTATCACAACCAGTGTCCCAAGACATCAAATAGCAGTAGTTGGGGTCTGGAAGCCACATTCTGGTCTCGGGGGCCAGTGTTGGAGGTCTCGAGACCAACCTAGTCTTCGAGGCCTGCCTTGAGGCCACAATTTAATGGCCTCGGTCCCGGTCTCAGTCTTGACCACAACGCTGTGTAATATAACCTAAAGTTAAAACTATTCCACTTAAAACTTTGCACTATTGCAACACCACCTGCAAGTCATACTTCACATTGCCTTGATCTATCACTGAAACTTACAAAACATGCAACGGGAATGCAAATCTATTTGGTTATGATATGCATATTGATACTTCTTGAGAACCATTGTGTTTATAAATCAAATGGCATGTTTGTTAGGCTGAATGCTATACATGTTACGAGCAAGGACATCACATGACAACTAAGCTTAACACAACACAACAGAACAATAGAGAAATGCTGTGAAAGACATAACATGCCGTTGTGTTTGCACTCTTTGTCTTTTTTCTCTCTTTTAATGGCAGACACCATTTTGTGCACATCATGCAGCACATGCCTCTTTGCTTTCAATCACTCACATTATGTGCTCTGTGCCCAACTGTGTTTTTGGAATCCCCCTTTTGGAAAAGCTCCCTTGAGACATCCTCTACTGTTCGTTCGCTGCTGGATTACAAGCCTTTCTCCTGACAAAGGGCATTACATATTCCCCTTTTGGAAGTATATGTCATACAATATAATAAGATAAGCTTTCTAAAAAAGGGTCATTTGTTCATCACTTTAATTTCTATGACTGTTATTACAAACACCAAAACTGGTTAAGGACACTTTGGATAGTGCGAGAAATCTGCTAATTTTTGTAATTAAACAATCAGTAGTTTGGTCGGAGTGGTGTGAGGGGTCCATGAATCAACAGTATGATTTGCTGGAGCTTTATTTGTAAATATAAGAAAGCAGAGAAACTGTTTATTCCTTTTTTTAGTAAATTAACCAAATAGGAAAGTATGTCGTTACTAAACTTTATTGTTTAGACATAAAGCACTTCAATGATAACATCACCAACCGATGTAATGTAAAGAAGACTTTCTGTCATTTTCCGGTCATATGCCATTTCGTACTACACCAATTGAGATAAAATAGCAGAAGCCACGTCCACTAACAGAGCTGACAGACAATGGCAGATTAAAACTGTCACATCCAGCTACTATGTTTTGGTCATGTGACATTTAAGCCCTTGTTGTCACACAACTTTGCCAATGCAGGTCATTCCCTGAATCAGGTCAAACAGATCCAGCGCAATTTGGTACAAACAGGGTGCTTTTTATTATCGTTTTCATAGATACGCGTTTTTCCAGTTTGCACTTTGCTTTATCTCAAAACTGTGATTTCACAGATTTAATTGCATAACTGTATATTGCAAGCACATATTTCAAGAAACTGACCAAATGCATTCACACATGGATTATGTATGTTCAGCTTATTTAGCTTTAATACCTGCATAGGTTGATAGATACTTTAACGAAATGAAACTGAACTAAACAGACCACTTATCCTCAAAGGAGAGTTACACTGCTAGTCAAAAGTTTGGAAAAAACAATAAGCTGCCTAATCAGTGTTGCAAAATGGTATCTGGTTGTTTGGAACTTCGGATTCTTATACTTGATCAAGCCAAAATAGTGGATTATTAAAAATAAATTTATTAAAATTAGCATTAAATTTCAAAGGTTGCTCTCAAAAACGGGGATGGATGATTGATGGATGATTTGGGCTTTATGTCCTGTATTTATGCACTTGGTAGGATTAGGACAGGAGGAGGAAATGGCAATGAGGCAAATGATGATTGAAACAGCCGTCCAACATAGGCAAGAGCTGGAGTTGACCCCTGGACCCAGAGATTGGCAGCCCAACACTAGGGTGTCCCAAAAAAAGTGAAAGTCTGAAATTCATTGGGGCTAACCTCTAATTGTGTTCTATAGTCCCTCTCTGACTCCAATGTAAAATTTCAGCTCATTTCAAGGTGTTTTAGATGTTGCTCAAGAGCCCCAAAGATACATAAAGGTTTAACATTAAATTTTCATGCGAAAATTGCTATTTTAGCCAACAGTTCAAAATTATCAGTTTCAATCCACCCAAACACATGGACAGTTCATACAAAGATGTATAAATTATTCTGGACACTGTAGTACCAATTTCATATCTGTACCTCACTTCGTTCTTGTGTTATTGTCAAATATATACTATTTACATGAAAAATTGACGTCAAGACAAGGCACCTTTCTTAATGAAGATTAATTGCAGTCTAATTTTGAATTTAAACATGGGACAATAACATATTGGTTCCATAGTGTGACAGAGACACAAAAACATCAACCAATGTCTTACAATCTGTTTCAGACTATTGAAACAATCTAAGAAGTTTTTTTTAAATCACAGAAAATCGCGTAAATAAGTATTTCCCATATATGTAGATTTTCTCAATACCCAAGCAAGTTATGAATATAAAATTGGTACCAAAATGTGCAGAATGATTTATACACCTTTGTATCAACTATCCATGTGTTTGGGTGGACTGAAACCGATAATTTGTGAACTATTGGCTAAAATGGCCATTTTCGTATTATAATTCAATGTTAAACCACCATCTATCTTTTGGGCTCTTGAGCAACATCTAAAACACCTTCAAATGAGCTGAAATTTTACATGGGAGTCAGAGAGGGGCTATAGAATACATTTAGAGGTTAGCCCCAATGAATTTCAGACTTTCACTTTTTTTGGGACACCCTACCCAACACGCTACCACTTATTCTTGACCAACCCTCCCCCTCAAAAATGGGAAGTGTCAAAGTAGGTAAGCATTGGCCATTGCAATTTCATTGACATGCCTGGCAACTTGTTTGGGGCCATCAGTATTTTTGAAAGCCGCAATCCATCCACACTCAAGCAAATTTGTGTAACACGGATCTTATGGCAAGCAAAATTCTGCTTCCCAACTTTTGGCCTGCAGTGTACAATGACTAAAAACAAATGCGACGAAGTGATTTGAAATTGTGAAGACGAGTGTCTTGTGAATAACAATAAAACAGGCTTTGTTTGTTAAACATTGAAACAGAGACTCTTCTGTCAAGGTGTAATAATCAGCTTGGACAGAAGTAGTTTGTTGTGGTTGTACAAAAAGAGTAACATTGCCTGGCAGTTTTAATTTCCTTTGTCATAAACTGTGATGTCAAACTCTGTACTGATATGTCACAGATTGAAGATTAGACCAATCACATTCACAGATACCCAAGGCCTAATGATGTCACGGTTAAACTGCAAAACGAAATGTTCAAAAAACATGTAGCTATGAAAACGATAATAAAAGTACAGCTTTGTTGAGACATGTATTTCGAAATTCCTACTGAGAGGAATTGTAATAATGGCCAAGATGTTCATCTTCAGCTAGATAATCTTAAACATGATGTAAGTACTTTTGTGATATCCCCATTTTTACAGCTGCAGTTAAGGGTTAACACATAACTGTGTCCATAGCTGCTCACTATTGTTAGTAAGTGCTATATGTGCTACAAGTCAACTTCTGACAAACTATTGTGTCTTATCTTTCCTTATGCAGTGCAAGGAAACCCTTATTTTGCAGTAGCGGATCCAGGGGGGGAGGCTAGGGGGTTTAGTGGCCTGTACATTTTAATGTAAAAAAAATAATCCGCATATTTTTAGTACATTTTCATTCGTAAACCCCCCCCCTAAAACCCCCCCCCCCCCCCCCCGCGTACGCTATTTTCTGGATCTGCCTCTGTTTTGTCTGCAGAAAAAGGCAACTTTTACAAACGTAGCATCTTAAACATGATGTAAGTACTTTTGTGATATCCCCATTTTTACAGCTGCAGTTAAGGGTTAACACATAACTGTGTCCATAGCTGCTCACTATTGTTAGTAAGTGCTATATGTGCTACAAGTCAACTTCTGACAAACTATTGTGTCTCATCTTTCCTTATGTAGTGCAAGGAAACCCTTATTTTGCAGTAGCGGATCCAGGGGGGGAGGCTAGGGGGTTTAGTGGCCTGTACATTTTAATGTAAAAAAAAAACAAAATTCCTCATATTTTTAGTACATTTTCATTCGTAAACCCCCCCCTAAACCCCCCCCCCCCCCCCCGCGTACGATATTTTCTGGATCTGACTCTGTTTTGTCTGCAGAAAAAGGCAACTTTTACAAACGTAGCATGATTTGTGCAAAATCAAAGATTATCAATATTGCTCAATGTTCAGATCATTACAACAAGACTGGCTGAATTGTGCATCACGAAATAAAAGCAATCCTAATGAGTCATGCAAAAGTTTAAATATGTTTCATAATAAATTTCATGGCGGTAAAATTAGTTAGCTTATAATTGTTGTTTTAGAAATACATTTTTGTGATCTCAGTTAGCCAAATAATAATATCAGTTTATCTACATTTTATGACAGAATTAATTCACTAGCATTTTCATGACATATCTAATCTATAATAACACACAATTAAAAGAATATTAAATGTTTCCTTGCAATTATATGCTGCTTTGAAAGAGATACATATTAGATTTATCTTCATTTGAATACATACCTAACTGAATGAGGAAGTAATTGGAAGTTTTTGAAATTAACCCAGTAGCTGTTTGTTTGATTTTGGAATTTGGCTGCTGTTGAGATTTCCTATTATTGGGAAAAGTTTGAATTAGGTCTGAGTTTGGCTGTAATTTGTGCTGCCAGAATTATCCAAACAACTCCTTTGTGGATATTGGTATCGACCAAGGCGGCAAGTAATCAACTATTTGATCGAGTTCAATATGAAACAATTACATTTTCTTTTTAAAAGAGAAGGTTTTCATGGATCAGCATTCTGCTTTTGAAGGTAGGTCCTAGTCAGTTTGTCTGGAAATTAACTTGAAGTGAATAATTCTGGAATGAAAAGGACTGGTGTCAGTGATTGTAGTCCTGGTGTGTTTTCTTCATTGATAAGAGACAATATTAAATTTTGTGCTGGATTTCAGCAGGGTAAAAGAGCACTATTCACCAGGTACAATAGAATTATTATAATCAATTTTTAAATTAGGAAGCTTCAGAATCCTAAAATAGCAAATGTTGTGAAGCCAAATTCAGCTTCATGCACTAAAAAAAGTAGACAAGTCTATAGTCTGTGATAAACCATTTTAGCCTCAGGTCAAGATTGCAGTGATGGTAGATGGATGGATGACTGGGGCTTAATGTCCTGTATTTATACACTTGGTACACTCATAAGGACAGGAGGAAGACACGGTAATGATGTGAAGGATGATTAAAATTTCAATTCTAGGGAGTGTACAACAACTTTAATAAACAAAATTAATGTATCATTTTAGGGCTCCACAAAGAAGCAGTCTGGTTCCAATTTTTTTTTCGTAGTTTATATATAACTGTATAATTGTGTTGTAATATGTATATATTTTACACAAAACTGATAGTTACAAATCCCATTATGATTAATAATGACACGGCAGATTACCTATTGCCTTTAATAAAATGTTGACTATAGTAATCAGACCACCTCGATAAACTTTAAAGAGTATTAAGAGCAAAAGCAGCTATAAGTTATAACCTAGTTATTGATCAATCACAGTGTACAGCGGTCTAGAGTTGCATATGTTGAATGAATTAAGGGAGATTTAGACAAGTGGTCATCTCACATTACTGGTGATTGTTGACAATCCAGATTAATCATGTCTGTGGATTACAGCTGTCCAGTCTTACCCACTCCAATAATACCCCAAACAGCTTAGTAATATGGCATATCTGTTCCATATCAGAATTAACATACATAAAACAAGGTCCAGTTTTGTCAGTCCATAATTGAAAAAAAGGTAGGAATGAAGAGGAGATGTAACCCCCACTTTTCTTCATGTTTGATATATAAAAGTAATGATAACTACATGCATGAAAATCATTTGTATATGCATTTCAAATGCAGAGATGACTTCGCACTCCTTACTACTGTTGATTATGATATAGGCCTATATGTGCAAAGAGGGTTGGATATTTGCCAGAAATGACTGCAGGTCGCCAGCTTATCTCAACATTGGTAAAGGAAAGTTTGATGTCATACAGTTAACCCTATGTTATACATGGACATAACAAAACTGACCGATTACTGGTCTGAGTAAAAGTTTTGTTCTTGAGTGCAAATCAAGTACTCATAAAAGCTTTATGAAGCTGGGAGAACCAATCTCGAAGACAATGAACTGACAATATCACTCGGACTTAAACACAGTCGCAAATTAAACCTAAAAAATAAGGGTGTGTACAAACCTTTGGCACAGAACTGTATCTGCATCAATTCTGTGGTCTCTTTGCATTACCTTTAAGTACTCTCAAAGCAAGACTTACTTGAAATATTTTATTAAAATCTCGTAAAGCCAAACGTTTCTTTCTCCAATGGGAAAGCAATAATTATTCGAGTGTCTTAGATTTAGCTCAACACTAGTCTCAAAGCTTCTGAATTACCTCTCTTCTTTATCACAATTACTATGCCACGTGAGAAAAAGAAGTCGTGAGATACAATGTTCCCTCTGAAAACTTGCCCTGTTGCCACCACATGTGGAGCCTAGCTTAAGGACAGACAACTGATTTTGCTTGTAGCAACTGCTGTGACCCAGGTACTGAATAAGGACAAAAAAAGCCCAAAGGTGTTTGAATTAGGCTGTGGACCACCGAGGGCTATTTGTTGCAATTTATGAAAGAACGGAGCAATTTTGTGACCGTACACTACATCTACATCCAATGTCATCCATAAAGACTTTGAAGGACATAAAGAGTGGTCTCTTTCTTTTTTTTTATGACTATTGGCTTCGAAGATTTTTTAATACACCATAGCCAAGACCCCAAGAGTGATAATGCAACGATTGACAATTTCCGTAGTGACAATAATTATTGATTAACGGAAACCAGCATATTAACCTGTTTAAGCATCATACTTTCTTTCAAAATAGCCAATTTTGGTTTTCGCAACTGAATGAACATATAAAGTATTAACCACCTCTAAAGGAAGGTATTTTCGTTGTTCAATTTTAGTTTGACAACTGAGAGCAACTGGAAGATGGCCTTTAAACTTTTTTCGCCTCTCTTTCAAAGGTACGAAGTCACTCTATTGGAAACACCATAAATATTGTTGTAAATTTTACCACTGCAAGTGCTGACCATGTTGTAGATATCTATGGAGGCATCACAAGTAAGATCAGAGTGAGGTAAAATATAACTAAGGAGAGAAGGCACAGTCAGACAATAACAGAATGTAGAGCCAAAAGATAACAGAGCAAATGGCCAGCAACTGATCATGCAGTCTCAATGTCAATTTAATGCATAAAGAAGTTAATTAAGAGCAATGGCTGATGCACCACCATAGATGAATGCTCGCCTTTCCAATTCTTATCTCATTCTGAACCAATGCTTTAAGTTTGTGCCGCGGGGCTTACCATGTTTTCCATGTCATATTTATTGCCAGGCCCCGCAAGGAATCTGCATTTCTGTGTCAAATTATTGTTTTCAGTCAAAAATATGTCACACAAAGCTAAAGGGGCCACCATTTAATCTCAAGGAGGGGGGCTTGGAGTTTTTTTTAAATAAATTATTTCTTGCTCACTTTTGGTTAAATAATAAAGTCTTTTGGGGCAGCCTTGAAATAAATAATTTCTGGAGGCATACAAGGCAGGCTAATAGTGGCCATCTTAAGCAGCTCAGGTCTCTTGGCCTGGCATACAAAGCGCCCGTCCCATCACCTCTAAACCCAAAGCAAGCAAAGAGGCTCTAAGATTCCTTCCTTTTTGCCAAACATGAAATGTCCACTCCAAAACAAAGGCCACTTAGTCCAAGCAAACATGAAAGTCAGTTTGGAAATGTTTGCTGTTAATAGAGATACTTCGACAAACATACAGTGTACATAACAGCAGCAAGTTTACAGCCTGCATCTTGGCTTGTTCCCGTGAATCCAAGAGCCCAGAATCTTCAGGGCTTCCTATAAATATGTTAGTACAATTGAAAATGGTTAGGACAAATTCCGGTTATACATAAACTTTTAGATCATAGCATTATTATTTACTATACCATCGGCCAGCTGCTTAATTATTTTAAGAACGATTGACAGTCAAACACCCCATCAGTAAAAGATGCAAATTAAGGAAGAATAGAATCAAAGTGCACTCTGGTCAACAATCGTTTTGATTATGTCAAATTTCTCTTCTTCCTCAATGCTCACGTTGCAAAGGTCGTTTACATAACAGTTAGTAGTCCCCACTGAGTCAGCAAATTTATGAATTTATCTAAAGCTGTCTTAGATCCAATTAAAGCTAAATCTTCCTCAGATCTACGATATTTATAATCCAACGTTTGTTCAGCTGATTTAGTCCAAATATATTATCTTGAAATATCCTTTGTCTTTACATAAAAAATATCATTATTGTTGGCTTTGGTGTTTTCAGGAGTGATGGGATTAAATAGACTCTTTCCCACTTAGTAGGAAAAAAACAATATTTCCACATTAACGATTATTTATTTCTTTGTCAATAGTAAAGACTTATATTATTGATTGAACTATGCCCGTGCTGGACTAATGACATAAGGTGACTGTCTGATGACACCCATTGAGGCCGAGATTTATCTACATCATTCATTATTATTATACCACAACAATATTACTGTATCTCCTGTTTCACTCCATATGTGACAACAAAGAATTGCAAAATGCTGTAAAGTGTACCTAGATTCAAATGACAAAGTAGGAAGCAACAATATATTATATGCAGAGGAAATACAAAGCAGTGAGGTGGAATTACTATGTCAGCACTCAAGTGACTGACTGCAGCCCACAAGTTGCAATCATGATCCATTGCCAGGCCAGTACAGCTTGTAATTGCTGATTTACACAAAGGGAAGTCCGCACAAGCACTGGTGTAGCTCTTTTGAGCAAGTAAACCATATTTTTTCTAGACAGTAGATTATCTCACACCTCCCTAGACCTGACTGATCTGATAGAATTACCAATTAGTATGGAGTGGCTACACTGTAAAATTTGAAATTTTGAGTTAGCTCAAATGATTGAGTGAGATGGTTGCACAAATTGTTTGAGCTACCATAGCTTGATGTTTTGAGTTATGATAATCTTTTCGTTGCTATAACTTTAAACAACAAGCTATGATAGCTCAATGAATTGTGCAACCATCTCACTCAATCATTTAAGCTGACTCAGAATTCAAATTTTACAGTGTACCTTCTCAGGTCATCAGATAGATTAATATGATTCGCTTGTAATTTATGCCACAGCATGTAGAAATCAAATCACCGATTTATCTAATTATGTACTGAAAATATATTAATATATTTTAATCTTTTAATTATAAGATCCATTTTGATATTGACATCTTCAAGAATGGTTCACATGAAGTTATTCGACTAATTGAGCGACTTGTATGCTTTGGACTGAAAGTTTTCCAAGCAGTTACAATGACATATTCAAATTTTGTTTAATTTATGGGCCATTAGCTATGAAACTTGTGTTTGTGTTTAATGGCTGCTAAGACATTGACAATGGTCATGGTATTATTGATTTATGTTTCAACATGGAATTGTGACGTGACAACTGCAATGCAGTGACATAATAATTATATACTTATCTATATATAATTATGTACTTATCTTAACTCCAAGCAATTTTCTGAAACCATTTTGAGTACTCACCTGAAAAGAGAGAAGGAAATGTCATTAGAAAAAAAGAAACATATTTGAAAGAGAAAACTATTTTCAGATACTTACATTTTACATATATTTTCTGACTTTTGAAACCTAATACCACAGGCTTATATACAAACAATAATGCACAAGCACTTTTAGCAATGTCTGATTTGTTTAAAGTATTTCTCACTGATGCAGAAGAAGCATTTTCTGGATGCACTACTCTGATTAGTACATGTAGTAGCATGACCACTGCCCAATGTCTGTCTTTTAAAGGGAGTGATTGAAATAGGAAAATTTTGGTTGGAGGAGCTCTTGGCCATGGGTCTTGCACAACCACCATTCTGGATTCATAGTATTTAGTCCTGGAGCCAAGGGGTGTTTGCATGCATAGAGGGCCACAAAATCACCCACCTGATTTTGATAAAGGACCACCTGGAACACATTTTCAGCAAGGGTGGACATTCTCAAACCCGGCAGTAAGTGAGATATTTGACGTTTTGTCGGATATGCTCGGAACCAAAATTACGCCAAAAATTAGGGGTAGGGGAAACTTAAATCAATGTAACTTCGCAACTACTCAGCCGATCACATCGTATAGCCACTCAAATTAAAGGTTATTAAATCAGCTTTAAGACGAGTGCAAATTCAATATGATTGAATGAGAATGGGGGTCACCAGAGGTCAAAGTATGACATAATCTGACATGTGCTTGAAATTCGGACATTTTGAAGAGTCAAACTGCAATAAAATTTCTCAGAATGATTGGATTTATTATTGGTTGGTACATATGATTGGAGTACAACATAGGGAAGTTTTTAAAACAAGTTTGAATAATCTATCACATGTCATAATCCTTTGGGGTCCTTTTAAAAAATATGCCATATCGACAAAATCGGTCAAATTACAATGTTCGGCAATATATCTTACAAACACTGCCACACATCTCATAGAAACCAATAATAGTGGTATTGTAGGGAAGAGGTTAATCCAATTTCATTCAAATGGTAAAAAAACTATTTATTATATGATGTTTTACAGTCTTTGTTTGTGTCGCAATAAGGACAATATTTGATGCAGATTTCCATACACGGACAAAAACTTGCAATACAAGCTGTACATCCGCTTAAAGGAAATCATTGGGAATAAACACCTGCTTCAGTTAGCCAGGAGGGGACTATCTTGCTGACAAAGGCCATACTCCAGTTGGTTTAGTATACTACTCTTTTTTAGTCAGCATAACTGCAGGAGTGCAGGTTCGTTCAGTTGAAAACCTCAGTATGTGAAGTTGCACAACCGGTTGGAGAAAGGTCCTATCGCATTTCTGTTATAGCATTTTTACAAGATACTATTCAGCTGCTGCTCATTTCTGAATCTGAAAGATTTTGAAAGATGAACACAACATTTGAATAATTTGACTGCAAAACTTCTGTGTGAGCTCCACAAATTATGATATTCAGGGGACAGGATATGTGGGATCATTCTTCAGTGTGGACATCCAGTTCAGGTAACTGTAGTATCTGGCGCCTGTATTCCCAGTCTGAATTCTTGAAGTTCAATCAGACTCACAATAATTATGATTGCCATAGTTGACATTTGCCAATCTTATATACATGTATGTCTGGAGTTAACAATTCAGGCTCGGCTTTACATGTATTCACAAGGTTACAGGTAATAATGTCCAAGGCAGCACATTATTAAATATTCATGTCAATGGGATCGAAATTGCATCTCCTGGCCAGTTCACCAGCTTTAACTGTACCTTCGACTTGTTGGCAAATAACAAAGTCAACACAGAGAGAATTGCCGCCAACATTTCATGTGAGCTTACATTCAATTAAGCGCCAGGTTGCTTCCTCATAGTTCTGCAAATGATATTGGTCAACAGTGCTCTTTTGGGACAGAGTTGTGGTATTCCCAAGACAGATATCTGACCCAGCAGAAGTGTATTGCCTCCCTGTCCTTTTTTTACAACAAAATTAATGTCCCAGGCCTAAACTTTTCCAACAAAGAGGGGCATCTTGTGGTTTTTTCCGTCATATGCTCCAGATGAACAGATCCAGTGAATCTTATCTATCCACCAACAGGAGAAGACATTTGTAGACACTTTCAATATTAACATTTATTTCCCTCATCGTCAACCCTTACTTTCTGATGCATTACATTTCTATGACCTGAAAGCGCTGAAATCTTCAATTGAATTTGACCCAAGTTTAACCTAATGCCTCTCAAGGTCACTCAGCTAGATTAAATGCCTGCATCTTGTTTCTTCTGTGATCCAGAAAATTTCACCACTTTGATGACAGATAAGTCATGTATGATTAGACATGTTTGGTTCTAAAGAAGTCTGCCCACTGCAACCTCACCATCCAGTCATTGAGAAACATCAGTCCCTTACTGATTTATAGTGTAGGCCAACCATCAAGCATTGATCCCACAATGTTTTGCGACAAGGTATTTTTTGACAAGCTTTTAATGAAATAAGCTCTGGCAATGAGGCTGAATTCAGCATTGCAGCAAGGTTATCTTTCACGCACTGGTGGACTGCCTTCTCACACATAACAGAGAAGATGTGTTACTGTTGTCTTGGAAGCTCTTGACCGCTGCGAGTAGACAACAGCATATTATTCCGTTAAGAATGGAACTACTGTTTGCCTCCTCTCACTAAACTCTGTTGGTAACATGTTGGTATTTATCTACAATTTTCATTATTTCAAGTGTGTTTTGTACCAAGTTTCCTATGTCAATTGATTTAAAATTGACTTATAAGCATGAAAGGCTTGGCGACTATATCACAATTTATAGTTGTATCACACAATGAGGCCTAAGACCCTTCATCTTGTCACAAGTCAATGAAGAATTTCTAATCCAATCTAAACAGTTACTTGATAGGGTAGAACAGATAGAAAACCTAGGCCTTGTTGGTCATATTAAAGAAGGCACCTGCTGTTCTTCATTTGTTTCGTGATGACTTATTTTTATATATAGCTAATCTATCCACCATCCATGCAGAATCTTTCATTCTTAGTACCTTCTTCTGGTACTCATCCACTCCATGCAATCCCTCTGGAATCCAGAGATGTAGCAATACTTTCTTGGCAGGTTTCATGGAATTGTTTGCAACCCGGCCACCAAGAAATTGCCTTCTTTTATATGTGATCCGATACCAGGATGTGTTTGGTTTGCCATTTGACAATGAACCAGTTGCTAAAATTCCCATGACAGGTTGACAGTGGATGAGAATGGATACAACATCTCACTGCATTATCGTGCCTGCCACCAATTCCAGGTGCCATTGTGTATTCCTCATGATCAAAGTGGTGAAATGGCCCAATGATGAATTTGCTTGGGTTAACAGATTTTGGTGGTGATCTGTACTCTTTATACCCTGCTCCGGCCATGGGCAGAGGTTATCACTATAATGATTGGTATGACTGTCGTGAGTGCGGTGAGCACATTTATCTGGAATGGGCATTATATAAAATCATACTATATCATATCATATATCACATAGTTTCGTCTGAGACGAATGATGCCATATCACAATTATTGTGAAAAAACTTTTTGAAACAAATTGAGGCTCCAGGTGAGTACGAGAACCTACAAGCATTATAAAAGTAAATTAATTTTGCTTCCAAATCAAACATTATGTAGATGAATGCACATTCTGACAATTGACTTGATATACTGAAAGATTCTCTTCGGTTTATATACCCGCAGGGATGCCTGGGACCTAGCTCAGAGGTAGTGTGTTGTGCTGCTAGGTTAAACCCTATCACCTACCAACAGTCTCCCTCTTACCCAAATCAAAATCTTTATAAGTTGTGTCATTAGACTTCTGTCACCACATTAAAAGGAAATTTTTTTACCTATTTCCTATGTGTGTTGTATAGACATAACATACACACTTAAGCTTCCAATGTTCAGAACACATTTGCAGTTAAGCTGACAGAAAAAGGCAGAACAAAACCAATTGGAGTTAGGTCTTTGTTAGCAAGAGAGTGCCCTGTTACTTAACTGAAGCAGGTATTTATTCCTGATGACTTGCTTTGAACAGATGTACAGCTTGTATTGCAAGTTGTTGTCTGTGTATGGAAATCCGCACCAAATATTGTCCTTATTGCACATGCCACACAATAAACAAAGACTTAAAAACACCATATTATAATATTTTTTTACCATTTGAATGAAATTGGATCAACCTCTTCCCTACCATACCACTATTATTGGTTTCTATGAGATTTGTGGCAGTGTTGGTAAAGATATATTGCCGAAAAATGTATTTGACCGATTTTGTCAATGTGGCATATTTTTTAAAAGGACCCCAAAAGATTATGACACATGATAGATTATTCAAACTTGTTTTAAAAACTTCCCTATGTTGTACTCTAATCATATGTACCAACCAATAAGAAATCCAATCATTCTGAGAAATTTTATTGCTGTTTGACTCTTCAAAATGTCCGAATTTCGAGCACATGTCAGATTATGTCATACTTTGACCTCTGGTGATCTCCACTTTCATCCAATCACATTGAATTTGCATTCATCTTAAAGCTGATTTAATAACCTTTAATTTGAGTGGCTATACAATGTCATATACTGATTAGTTGCGATGTTACATTGATTTAAGTTTCCCCTACCCCTAATTTTTGGTGTAATTCTGGGTCCGAGCATACCCGACAAAACGTCAAATATCTCACTTACTGCCAGGTTTGAGAATGTCCACCCTCGCTAAAAATGTGTCCCAGGTGGTCCTTTATCAAAATCAGGTGGGTGATTTTGTGGCACTTTTATGCATGCAAACACCCCTTGGCTCCTGTACTAATTCAGACCATCTTGGCCTCAAATAGCAAGAGGCTGAACAAGTTAGCAAGATAATGGTACTTTCATCACTGATCATCGAAGGCGCTTCAGTACTACTAGGACTGCACAATTCCCTTCAGTCTTTTTTTTTTTTTGGTCAAAGGAGCTTAGCAGCTCCCCGAGTTCCCACATCTCTGGTATTGATTGTAATAAAACAAGAACCAATAAAGTTATGTATTGAAGTTTTTAAAACATTAAGTAGCCCTTAGTATTCGTTGTGCCTGGCATATTCTGTAAATTTAACACTTCATTTAGGTTACTGTTGGACGTAGCCTCTTGAAATCTAAAATTGCCAATAGCTTTACACTCCTCATGCCGCCTGAATCCGGCCCTGATTACAATAGAAATAGTGTACCAGCTATTATATTTTGACCATAAACCCTGATTTATAAAAGACTACTCTTAGAATCTACAATGGTTAAGAGGGAGGCTGTCACATGGTCAATTTAGTTCTAAATGAGTCAAAGTTATTGGATGACCATCTTTAATCTGCCATGAAGATGTTTTTATCCTATAATGATGATGATGTCTATTTTAGTACAGTACAATAATTGTTTTATACCACAGTCATTTATACTGCATGTCGTTTTGCTGTTCAATTGAAAACTATGGACACTGTGTCTGTTCAAGATTGGGGAAACCGTCATAGTTTTGAGAATTCAGTAAAACACACTGCGTTCACTCAGGCGTGATGCTTAAGTCACTGCCTCCAAAAACAAAGGGAATCTATATTGCCGTATAATAATATCTAAAGTAGATCTGGTCAGAATGCCGTATCCGCTGCTAAGATCTTCATGAAAACTCAATTGGTGCTTCATATGTACAGTTGAGGTCAAATTTATTCATACAGCGTGGGCTGCTGTTTTCAAAGTTATGTGGCATCTTAAAATGTGCCTATATCGGAATGAAAACACTTCAGATTATTTGTTGTGATTGTTTTTCAACTCATGGCAGTGAAAAAAAAAACCAGAATCAAATATGATTTGCAGTTTTTAAGAGGCTGTGAATTCAAAATGTCCAAAATTTGGTGGGTCAAAAGAAATCATACACTTGGATTTTTCTCCAATATATGCAAAATAAGCATTGGTAAACCAACTAAACAATGTAAATTGATGTCAGAAAGTGATGCCTCAATGTCTGATGAGGTTTTGTTAATTTCTGAACAGCAACAAATTGACTGACCTAGTTTTTCCCGCGGGATGTGACAAGTTACTGCTCACATATTTTATTTAAAATTTCAAAATATTTTAAAGGGAAAACAAACATGCAGAAAATACATCAAAACAATGTGGTATGTGAACAATTTAACAGGCCAATGCCTTCATGTAGATGACCATCGAGGGCTCTGCAGCCTATCTGTCAAAAGAATTATTGCATAAGTAGGAAATAGATGGGACCTATCTTCAAAACAAGAATGCATTTTGGTCAGAATATTGGATCACACCCCAAAATTAACAAAGAAGGGAGTTACAGGCATATTGGACATAGCTGTGAGCATGCATTGTCAAACACACTGCCTCTACACATCCTGATGGCCTTCAATGCAATAAAAATGTCACTTAATCTGGTTTCAATTTTAGTCGAGATTCATAACTTATCCCAAAAACCTTTCTACTACTTCATGAAGTTATTAGAGGTGAAATTGGATGTTTTGTTTTGGTGCATTGGCTCTTCTTTGCATTGAGACCTCTTAGAGGCCATGTTGGTGAAATGTTAATTTGTTAGCACTTGTTGACAGCTATGTCCCCTGTGTCCATAATTCTCCACAGAGCTCGTCCATTGTTAATTTGGGTTGTTTGTTATCATACTGAATAAAATTCACTCTTGTCTGACAGACAGCCTCCATCCAATTCCCACATGGGCAGTGATTCTGTTGACCAATTTTCCATATACAGTACTTCCTCATGGTGGTGTACATGGTAGACCTTGGTGTGTGTAATTGTTCAGATACTGCATGCAATTTGTTTTCTGACCATTTGAACTCAATTATTCACCTTCTCATGTATTTGCAACATGCTTTTTCCCTTAAATAAGTTTTGAAAAATTGAAATTATATGTGTAAGTCGATAACTTATCACATCCATTGAGAAAAAATTCGGCCAGTCAACTGTTTGCATTTCAGAAATTAACAAAACATAATCAGGAATTGAGGCATCCATTTCTGAAATCGATTTACATTGTTTAGTTGGTTTACCAATGCTTATTTTGCATATGTTGGAGAAAAATCCAAGTGTATGATTTCTATTGACCCACCAAATTTGGGACATTTTGAATTCAGAGCCTCTTAAAAACTGCAAATCATATATGATTCTGTTTTTTTTTCAGTGCTATGAGTTGAAAAACAATCACAACAAATAATTTGAAGTGTTTTCATTCCAATATAGGCCGATTTTATGATGCCACATAACTTTGAAAACAGCAGCCCTTGCTGTATGATTACCTTTGACCTCAACTGTATGTTAAGTTTACACGCAAACAAAACCAATTCTTGCTGTTTTAGATGTGGGAGGGAACTGCAGATGAAATAGAGAAAAATTCATCCTTAAAAAGGCCCCTAAGTAAACTTTGAGGAAAAGGTGTCTTATTTGTCCGAATTTGTTTTTTGTTCAAGAGTCCATTAAAGAGATTCTAATGTAAACACCTTATACCCACAGATTCCTGAGGATCCACCATAATGATTGAGCTCAAAATAGATGTCAAAATAAAGATTTGATGAAAGTAAAATGCTGAGTTAGCATTTTCTGCAAACTAATGATCACTTTTTGGAAATTCATGTCTAATATAAGGTAAAAGCGTGCTCTCAACCTGTCTGTCTGTCTGTTTGTCTATGTTTCAAGCCCAATAAGAGGCACAGATTAAAACTAAACCAAACCTATAGCTATGTTCACATGATAATGACATGCAGCATCCTACCATACGAGCATGATAAGCCACCTCTTCATAATTTTAAAGGTCTTTGTTATGATAAGAAATCTTCAGGGTTAATCTGATTGCTGAGTAACGTCTAACCAACATCGGAGTGATCAAAGAATGCCATGAAAAGGATGCCTATCTGAGGGTCAAGGAGTCACTGACCTGACTGCCAATGTCCAGTGAATTGTCCATCATTCACCAAATGAGATGAAACAATGAGCTGCTTTTACAGCAAATTGATGAGTGGCAAAGCTAGACTTTGGATCTGAAGATGACTGAGGCAAAGTTCGATCTGTTCTGTCACTATTTTATTAGCTGATTAGAGGTAAACTTGCCCATTCAACAGAGTGTTCTATCAGTCATTCAATGTCATGTCAGACCTGAATACACATGTTTATTTTATCGTTATCTAATAGTATAGTTACTAACCTATATTCAGCAGTTCAGACTAGTCTAACTAACTAATGTCTTGAAGTCAAACATGAACATCTGTTAACTTTGCTATAAATAAACCTGTCTCTTATATGAATATTAGTCATCTCACAAAATATCTTATTCTTCCTTCTACACCTTCACATTAAAACTTATTTTTATTTTGTCAAGAATGGGTCTTGATCTTTTTTTTACCCAATGGAATACAATCTCCTCGAATACTAGCTCAACTGAGCTAATGTTTATCATTTGTAATTGTTTCGAGACTAAATAAAACTTATTCTTATTCTTATTCTTAATTATTTATTGTGAGAGTCTTTACTTCAATCACTCGCATTATGTCCTTTGTGTACAATTGTGTTTTTGGAATCCCTTTTTTGGAAAACCTCCCTTGAGACGTCTGACATCCTCTCCAGTCCCTTCCTTGCTAGATTGCACAACTTTCTGCTGACACAGGATATGAATTGTACCAGCTGAGAGAAATGGCAATAAATGGCCAAGATGTTCACATTCAGCACATGTGATAGTCTTAAACATGATGTAATCACGCTTGGGATGTCTTTAGAGCTGCAGTTTATGATACAGACATATTGACAGTATACGGCTATACGCTCTATCTGCTACAATTCGACTCCTGATAAACTATTGCGGCTTGCCTTTCCTTATACAGAACAACGAACTTGTTACTTTGTTTGTAGAAAACTGCAGCTATGACTAACGTAGCATGATTTTTAAATCAACGATTCTCAATTTTGCCACATTTCATTGTGTTACAGAATTAATACATTTTCATGATATGTATAATCTGTAATAACACAATAATGCTCTCTCTGTATTAAATATTTCCCTACAATTAAATGCTATTTTATTATCATTTTTAAGAGATTCATATTGGAACTGTCTTCATTTGAATACATACTTAACTGGATGAGGAAGTTATTGTAACTTTTTGAAATTAACGCAGTAGCCGTAGCTGTTTGTTTGATTTTGGAATTTGGCTGCTGTTGAGATTTCCTATTATTGTAAGAGTTTGAATTAGGTCTGAGTTTGGCTGTAATTTGTGCTGCCAGAATTATCCAAACAACTCCTTTGTGGATATTGGTATCGACCAATGTGGCAAGTAATCAACTATTTGATCGAGTTCAATATGAAACAATTACATTCTCTTTTCAAAAGAGAAAGCTTTCGCGGATCAGCATTCTGCTCTTGAGGGTTGCTCCTAGTCAGTTTGTTTGGAAATTAAGTAGAAATAAATTTGATTCTAAAATGAAAAGGACTGGTGTCAGTGATTGTAGTCCTGATGTGTTTTCATCATTGATAAGAGAACATTAAATTTTGTATTTGATTTCTGCAGGGTAAAAGAGCATCACTCGCCAGGTACAATAGATAATCATAAATCATATTATTAGCTAAAGGAGGCTTCGACACAATCTTGAAATAGCACATGTTGTGACTACAGATTCAACTTCATCTGCCAGACAAAGTAGACAGGTCTATAGTCGGTGATAAACCAATTTTAGCCTCAGGCCAAGACTGTGCTGTTGGATGATTTGGGCTTCAAGTCCTGTGTTTATGCACTTGGTAGGTTAACTAAGACAAATTTTACAGTGTAGCCACTCCATACTAATTCGTAATTCTATCAGATCAGTCAGGTCAGAGGAGGTGTGAGATAATATACTTTCTAGAAAATCTGGTTTACTTGCTCCAAAGAGCTACACCAGTGCTTGTGCGGACTTCCTATTGTGTAAATCAGCAATTACAAGCTGTACTGGCCTGGCAATGGATCATGATTGCAACTTGTGGGCTGCAGTCAGTCACTTGAGTGCTGACATAGTAATTCCACCTCACTGCTTTGTATTTCCTTATGTCACCTTATGTCATTAGTCCAGCACGGGCATAGTTCAATTAATAATGTAAGTCTTTACTATTGACAAATAAATAAATAATCGTTAATGGGGAAATATTGTTATTTTCCTACTAAGTGGGAAAGAGTCTATTTAATCTCATCACTCCTGAAAACACCAAAGCCAACAATAATGATATTGTGGGTAAAGGAAATAAAGATATTCTAAATATTTTCGGAATTATGGCAAAAAATTATCGCTGCCTAATAACTTGGCACTCGGTGTATTGTTTAATTGAGCTTAACTGCCACAATTCTATGTATGTTAAGGACAGGATCACACCAGCAGAGCATGACCACATTCAGAAAACAGATCATTTTTCATAATTTATTTTGGAACATCACAATACAAGCCTATCAAAAATAAATACCCTTTTAAAATGTCTTGTTTCTGAACTTATCTTCTTGCTTTTTGTACTAGTATATATGTTACAAATAAGCAATAAGTACAAAAACCTTTGCGATCTGGAGGTGCATACCGCTCTGTTCTGACATATTACCTTTGAGAAATTGTTCACTATTGTAAACAGGCCATCTCTATGAACTTGTGAGTATTAAGAGTCATTGTCAGAGAAAACTGCAGATTTGGTGGCGCGGGGGGGTCAGCGGATCTTGATGAAATTTGGTGGACTTAATACTTATACTGAAAAACTAAATTACCCCAAACAATTTTTTTCTAGATGCATTTCCCTTTGAGCTGGAGCTATTAGAATAAATTGAGCAAATGACGGCCAAGTGACAAAATTCAACTTTTCGGGATCCTGAAATTTAGACATTTCCGCTCTTCAATTTTTAGCAAAGTATCTAAGTTATGGCATTAATGTTTTACCCGGGGCAAGACTAATACTTGGAGATACTTCAGTACAAATTTCACCTCATTTGGATTTTTTACTAAAGTTGCAGTGGACGCTGATACAGGGTCCTTTTCTCAAAATTGCCAATTTGCTGCATGCTCGGAAATTGGCAAAATATAACTGGATATGGCTAACTTGAGCATCCGTCCCTGGGTAATCTGGTATAACTGTGGTGAAATATAGGCACTGTCAACCAATTTGCAAAAATAAAACCGTGGTGCACTCTGTAAACTTTTTTTTTACACCATCTTGAAAATGGGGTGTTTCCGAATTTTCCAAAAAACATGAAATTTCAACATTTTGTCCGTTTCCGCTGTCCATTTTTTCTCAAAGTACATAATCTACATCATTCTTTTTTTGCACATGGCATAATGTATGCTTTGGGATACCCTAACAAACAATTCAGCTTATTTGATATTTTAGTTAAAGCTGCAGCAGCCACTGAGCAGTGTTATTTTTCTCAAAATTGCCAAATTGTCAAATGTCCGCAAATTGGCAAAATATAGCTGCATATAGCTAACTTGAGCATCCTTTCATGGATAATCTAGAATGACTGTGTTGATATATAGGACGTATCAACCAATTTCCAAAAATAAAACAGTGGTGCACTGTGTAAACTTTTTATTCACATCATCTTGAATATTGGGTGTTTCCGCATTTTTTTTAAAATATGAAATTTTAACATTTGGCCATTTCAGCGAAATATAACTGCATATAGCTGACTTGAGCATCCCTTCATGGGTAATCTAGTTTAACAATGTTGAAATATAGGATATATCAACTGATTTCCAAAAATAAAACAGTGGTGCACTGTTTAAACCTTTTATTCATGCCATCTAGAATATTGGGGGTTTTCGCATTTTTCAAAAAAACATTAAATTTCAATATTTGACCATTTCAGTGAAATATAACTGCATACAGCTAACTTGAGCATCCATTCATGGGTTATCTAGTGTAACTGTGTTGAAATATAGGATGTATCAACTAATTTCAAAAAATAAAACAGTGGTGCACTGTGTAAACTTTTTAATCAAACCATCTCGAATATTGGGCGTTTCCGCATTTTCAAAAAAACATTAAATTTCAATATCGGCCATTTCAGTGAAATATAAATGCATATAGCTGACTTGAGCATCCCTTCATTGGTATTCTAGTATAACTATGTTGAAATATAGGATATATCAACTAATTTCCAAAAATAAAACAGTGGTGCACTGCGTAAACTTTTTATTCATACCATCTTGAATATTGGGTGTTTCCGCATTAAAAAAACTAACCATTAAATTTCAGTATTTGGCCATTTCAGTGAAATATAAAAGCATATAGCTGACTTGAGCATCCCTTCATTGGTAATCTAGTATATATATGTTGAAACATAAGACGTATCAACCAATTTCCAAAAATAAAACAGTGGTGCACTGTGTAAGCCTTTTATTGGTGCCATCTTGAATATCGGGTGTTTCCATATTTTCAAAAAAACATTAAATTTCAATATTTGGTCATTTCAGTGAAATATAACTGCATACAGCTATATTGAGCATCCATTAATAGGTCATCTAGCAACTGTGTTGAAATAAAAGATGCATCACCCAATTTCCAAAAATGAATCAATGGTGCACTCCGTAAATTTTGTGTGCCAACGCCTTGAAATAGTGTGTTTCCACATTTTTTTATAAAAGCACAATATGTTGCCAAAATTCTTTCTATACGGTTTTGTTGTTCATTTTTTTCAAAGGAACTAGACCATTGGTTGTGTGTTTTCAAAATTTCAAGACTTACATTTATTGTGATATCCTTGTGTAAATTTCAATTCATGCATGTTCTTTATCTGTAGCACGTACTTGTACTCATACTGAATATAGACAACTGAAGTGCCAGTTAAATGTCATGGCTATGTGTAACCGCATTAAAGCAGAATTGAACACATTCACTGGGTAATCGAGGGAATCTGTGTTGAATTATAGACATAGATAAAGACATATATTTTAAATATATGAAGACATATCAACTATTTTGAAATTGGATACTGTAGTGCACTCACTACACAGAATTTTGAAAAGGGGTTGGTCACAGATTTTTTAACATCACATAAAATGTTTTTGCCCTTTTTAATTTTCTGGCATTCCTCAGTTTCAGGTCAAAAACGTTTCTTTCCAATTAACTTGGAGACACCTTTGAACATAACCAAGTACAAAATCAGGGAATGCTGAATGGAGAGAGAGAAATATGTTTTGATAAATTGCTGTGTATTTACCAAAACCGACTGAAAATCATCATTTGTTAATATATATGATTGTATGTACGACCAATATTTACTGCAATTTCAACAAGTATGAGTTGCTTGTAGCACTTGCTACGTAGTTGCTAAGCTTCCTGTAATTGGCTGATGGTCAGTTAAGGACCAATCAGATTAAGTTATAATGCTACGTAGCAAGTGGTCTTGCAACTCATACTAATGGAAATTGCAGTAAGATCCGTTATTGTGCTCGCACTGGAAAATTTCCAGTTGCAAGATTCGTTGTTGAGGATGCAAAAATATAAATTTCACAAATTAATTTGTATATATATATGTATATATGTTTATGATCTATATTTAAAATTCATCCTTGTGCTGGCACTGGGAAATTTCCACACGGTGGCACGAGTGACCTCAACCAAACTGACAGTGAGGCTCTGTAGCATCGCCATAGCAACCCTTTTATTCTCCACCCATCTCCTTCAGTAACCTTTTTAAGAAAAGGTGAATGCTAACAATAGGGTACCTAAGTAAAACGTGTTGAGTTCTTATAGAGTCAAGTATGGTAAATCCTCACAGGACAGGTTTACCAGCAGGGTTGAAAGATTTCGGTGCCTTTACCTTCAATTTTTGTTGTCATGTTTTTCGTCAAACTGTACGTATGATTGGTTTCCTTTTTGGCATGAAATGATGGAAGGAATGTGCCCTTTCCAATGGACTAAATAATATTTTTGTACCTATTCCAATTTTCCAGGAAATACATCTTTAACCAAAATTGAACGGATTTACCCTCCTTGACTCTAGTATTGTCAGGCCAATTTATGCGGAAAACATTGACTTGACATGCGTCAGATGCAGTTTTCGCATGGAAATAGTTGTCCTACAGGGCCAAAACCTATATCAAAATGTAGGAAATTGAATTTACAACATTATTGCACTAGACCTAATTAAAAGTTGCTGCACCCTAAATTTATGGTGCTGCTATGGTAGTACTACATGCATTATATTTTTTTTCACAGACGTTTTAGTAGAAATAGGATTGAATGGAAATTCAACACTACTCCGCTGATACCTTGCCACCATTGCCTCAGAATGGCATTTCATTTACTTAGAAATATTTATACTTTGTCTTATTTTTACACCTGAGTGCTTTCATGTAGAGCTTTGTAAATATATAGAGCTTGTCTTGGATTCAGAAATTCAGCTTTAACCAAAACATGATAAATGATGCGTTTATGTATTTTCACTCATTTTCCCGACTTTTGCTCACAAAAATCTCTCTCAAATTGGATTTATACTCAAAAAATTATGCCATGTTAAGATAAAATATCCAGAATATTGTTTTCAACAACTTCTTAAACTTTGAAAATGGTCAGATAATTGAGAGCTGAATTATTAACCTAAAGTCTGACACCATTTTGCAATAGTTAGCGTCACGTTCTCTGCCCAGCAGGATGACGTCACGTTTCAGCAGCATTTGAAAAATGTGATGCAGGGCCAACTTTGAGGGTTCTTTAAGACCATTTATATTCCAACAATTGGCTCCCATATACCCTCATTGTAAAGGCTATGTTTTCTAGTATTTGCTAGGACTATAGACTTTCAATTCTAATCATGTTCCTTGTATTGGTATTTTGTTAAAGTTATGGTATTTTTGCATTTCATGAAAACAAGGTTTACTTATTCACATCTCACACCTTAGTTTATGAATTGCACCACGATTTTATTTTTTTTTTTTTTTGTACTAAAGTAACACTATTCACCAGTATATCCACTTTTTTATGAGAGGGATGCTCAAGCCAGTAATATTGAATCAAAAGTGAGTTATTTTCGTTTTTTATCACAAAATTAAAAAAACGGGATTTTAGCATATTTCAAAGTGGAATAAAATGAAACTCACAACAGATATAGCAAAAATAAAAAGCTATATGTAAAGTACAACTCCTAAATGTAATTTACCCAAAAGGTCAAACTTCTATGTTTTATAGCTTGACTGCTGGGAATTTTCAAACATTACCTCAAATTCAAAGCTGAAAATTGCAAATCGGCCAGAATCGGTCCAAATTGTCAATCTGGGTTGCCATGGCAACCAGGCAATATATTAAGAAAATTACCGTACCATGGAGTTTAGTTACCCTTGGGGGTAAAATGAGCCAAGTATCGCGGAATTTGGTCGACCACCCCGTGCCACTTTTTTCTCAAAATCTGCAGTTTTCTCTGACAATGACTCTTAAGAGCATCAGAGCTGCTATAACCTAGTTATTGATTAAGTGCAAAACACGGTGATCTAGAGTTACATATGTTGAATGAATTAAGGGCAATTTAGACAAGTGGTCATCTCACATTACTGGTGATTGTTGACAATCCAGATTAATCATGTCTGTGGATTACAGCTGTCCAGTCTCACCCACTCCAATAATACCCCAAAAAGCTAAGTAATATGGCATATCTGTTCCATATCGGAATTAACACCATAATATTATATAAACAAGGTTCAGCTTTGTCAGGCAGATATCATTATAAAATTTAAAAAACAGAAATGAATATATATTTTAAATTTACGTTTTTCCTAAATTTCAATTCAAGTTTGAAAAGGTAATAACAACAGGTCTGATAATCGTTTGTATAATGCAGAGATGAAAGAGCGTTTGATGTTTGGTAGAAATGACTGCAGATCACAAACTTATTTGTGCATACGAACAGGAAAGTGTGATGTCATGCTGTCTGCCTGATGTAATACTACTAATCACTGGTCTGTTAAGTCATGTTCCAGAGTGCAAAATACCATATCTTATTTTGTATTTATAGTACCGAGTCACCCAAAATTTCTTTTACATTCCCTGCTGTATTCTCCCCTCGCCTCCTCCAACAAATTTCAAATTTTGCACAATCACTCCAAGGAAATTTGACCGTTGATTTTCAGTCCATTTCTTGTGTTTTTGTTTTTAACTAAATGTTAGGGTGGTTCAAGACTTTTGTGCAGTGCTGTATCTGACTATCTGTATCAATTCAGTGCACACTGTGTAGTTGATGCATATCTTTTAGTACCTCTAAGTAATATTAACTTCAAATATCTTATTAAAATTGTCGTCATTCTGCCTAAATGTATACATAGTACTTGTGTCGAAGTGTCTTAATATTAGCTCAACACAAGTCTCAAAGCTCTGACCAAGGTACTAAATAAGGACAGACAAAGGCCCGATGGTGTTTGAATTAGGCCTGGGACCACCAAGAGTTATTTGTTGCGATTTATGAAAGAACAGAGCAATTTTGTGACCGAGCACTCCGTCTACATCCATGACTTTTTTATAGTTGTGTGCTTTAATTGAAGATTTTCATTTTTAGCCAATAAAGCCAACAGCCATTATGCCATGATAGACAATTTCCATACAGACAATTCCTTAATGGAAACCGTCATTGTTTCTTGATGGCATCATTTAATGCTGTATTTTCACTGGTGAATCAATTCAAAAATTCACAGCCAACTGTAGACTGTGAGTCAATCATCTGTGTGAACATTGTGGGACGTATTAGAGATTATACCAAATAGTCAGAAACTCAAGACCAGTCAACATTGCTACTACATGTACTATGTGTAGCCCTGCCGAAGTGAATTAATTCACTTGGATTTCCATGACATATGTATTGTTTCTTGATGGCATCATTTAATGCTGTATTTTCACTGGTGAATCAATTCAAAAATTCACAGCCAACAGTTGACTGTGAGTCAATCATCTGTGTGAACATTGTGGGACGTATTAGAGATTATACCAAATAGTCAGAAACTCAAGACCAGTCAACATTGCTACTACATGTACTATGTCATGTGTAGGTAAGGTGGCACTGTTGTTGCACTTCCTGTTTGATCATAACAATGTCTTGACAAAAGCACATGTCTCAAAAAAAGCCAAATTACTATAAATCTAATTGTTGTCAGCAACATAACACCAGGCAGAACTGTCTATGTAGTCATTATTGGCTATATCTATGCAAAAGTACACCTTCAGATTTCTTTGTTACTGAATTAAAGGGTTTCAAAATTGCCAGGTGAATTGGCAAAGTTTTCTGTGTTGACATGGTTTTGGGAGAATTTCAATCTCTTACCTTGCATTTTATCATCTACAGGGCAATATGTTTAATTTGCCCTCTCCAGGTATATCCCTTGCAATGAAGGTTTAGTAAGTAGATAGTCCCATGTCAATAAATGGATGTAAACATGTCCAATTAAGATTTTCTTTGGCAAAAAGTTCATGTCTCTGACACATATTCTTATGTTCTGACAGTGTTTCAAGAGGCCCTGTTACAAAATAGCAGGCTGGATTATCTTGTTTAGCATTGTTTGGCATTGACTGTTTGTTATAATCACCTGTTTCGCACCTCAGGTCAACAGAGTTCACACTTGAAACGTGATTGCCAAAGCAATAGGTTGTGTGACCATGTATGTGTAGCCCTGCCGAAGTGAATTAATTCACTTGCATTTTCAGGACATATATTATATATTATAATCTATCATTACACAATAATGCAACATTTGTATTGAATATTTCCTTGCAATTAAATGCTGCTATTAAAAAGATTCATATCGGATTTTTTTTTCTTTATATGAATACCTGCCTAACTGGAAAAGGAAGTTATTGTATGTCATTGAAATTAACCCAGAAGCTGTTTGTTTGATTTTGGAATTTGGCTGCTGTTGAGATTTCCTATTATTGTAAGAGTTTGAATTAGGTCTGAGTTTGGCTGTAATTTGTGCTGGCAGAATTATCCAAACAACTCCTATGTGGATATTGGTATCGACCATGGCCGCAAGTAATCAACGATTTTGATCGAGTTCAATATGAAACAATTACATTCTCTTTTTAAAAGAGAAAGCTTTCGTGGATCAGCATTCTGCTTTTGGGGGTTGCTCCTAGTCAGTTTGTTTGGAAATTAAGTAGAAATAAATTTGATTCTAAAATGAAAAGGACTGGTGTCAGTGATTGTAGTCCTGATGTGTTTTCATTAATTTTTGTATTTGATTTCTGCAGGGTGAAGGACCATCACTTTCCAGGTACAATAGATAATCGTAAATCTCTTTTTTTTTTTAATAAAGGAAGCTTCAACACAATCTTGAAATAGCACATGTTGTGATGACAGATTCAACTTCATGTGCTAGACAAAGTAGACAAGTCTATAGTCTGTGATAAACCATTTTAGCCTCAGGTCAAGATTGCGCTGTTGCATAATCGGGCCGTTAAGTCCTGTGTTTATTCACTTTGCAAGATAGTAAAACCATCTTTAATTTGCTGTCATACATGTATTCTAAACTATTCAGAATAATTTGCTGTAATAGTATTCTTTCAGCCTGCCTGAGGGCGAACAAAATGGTTCTCCCTTTTAACCTCTAAGAAGATGCCAAGAAGATGGTCTTCAATGATATAACAAAAAGATAAGTATCAGAGAAATCCTGTGCATTAACTTTAAAAAAATTGAACATATGGACATAGATAGAATGCACACAACACAATCATTAAATTATTCTAGAGCTTAACGGTCACAATGGCTATTCCTGTTAAGGACTGGATCACACCAGCAAAGCATGACCTGACATATCATTTTAGATAATTTATTACAATACAAGCCTTCAAAAAAGAAATACCCCTTCAAAAGGGGAAATTACAAGTGTTGGTTTTCAAACTGATCTTGTTTTTTTGTGTGAAGTCCATTTTGACACAATGCAAAAAATTTAAAGACACATCTTTTATGGCAGTCGGTTTTGGGACTACATTGAAAAATAAAAACTTTCTTGGGTCTACAGCTGTTAGCGCCACAGATCAGCAGTGAGCAGATTAATTCAGGCTCATGGTTACAACAGTCTTGTCAGCCAATACAAATGTATTTCTTGTTTATATTACCATATGAGTTGGTGCTATTATGTGTATTTAACATGAAAATGATAGGTACAATAACCCATGTAATCAGGAGGTGCATACCGCTCTCTTCTGACAAGGCAGATTACATAATAATTATTACCTTAAGAAAATGTTCACAATTGTAAACAGACCATCTCCATGAACTGTTAAGAGTATTAAGAGGATTAGAGCAGCTATAACCTAGTTATTGATCAAGTGCATTGTACGGAGGTCTAGAGTTGCATATGTTGAATGAATTAAGGGAGATTTAGACAAGTGGTCATCTCAGATTACTGGTGATTGTTGACAATCCAGATTAATCATGTCTGTGGATTACAGCTGTCCAGTTTTACCCACTCCATTAATACCCCAAAAAGCTAAGTAATATGGCACATCTGTTCCATATCGGAATTTCCATCGTTTATAAACCACAGTCCAGCTTTGTCGTTCGGACATCATTATTGAAGAAAAATAATAACAGAAATGAAGAAGAATTGAACTTTCACTTTTCTGCAAGTTTGATAAATTAATGATAACTACAAAACTACATGTATGATTATCATTTGTATATATATATGTATTTTACTACAGAGATAACTTTGCTCTCCTTGTTACAGTTGATTATAGTTATGTAGAAAGATGCTTTGATGTTTTCAGGAAATTAATTGCAGTTCATCAGCTTATCTCTGCATTAGGACAGGCCGGAGAATGTGATGTCATGCTGTCAGCCTGATGTAATACCAGGCCAACTGACCAATCGGTATCACTGGCCCAGAAGACTATGCTACTATACTAAATCCAACCGAAAAAAAAAGGTGATGGTTTAAAACCTTTGCAAAGTAATGTATCTGTATCAATTGAATGGTTGTTTTGCATTACCTTTTATCACTCAGAAGGCATGATAAACATCAAACTTTTTCTTTAAAAAATCTTCCTTTGCCTAGGTACATAACCAGTGGTGTAACTGGTGAGTCTCGAGCGAGGGGGCACCTGGGGGGCACGCGATTCCCTGGGGGGGCACCCTCTATACCAACTGTATATTTTAGCCAGATCTGGAAAGTTCATATGGGGGGCACCTGGGGGGGCACAGGTCCAATATGGGGGACACGTGCCCCCCGTGCCCCCCCCATAGGGATGCCACTGTACATAACTTGTTTTCCGTTAGTTTCTCCTGTGGAGAAGCAATATTCATTTCAAGTGTCTTAGGATCAGCTCAACACAATTCTCAAAGCTTCTGAATTACCTCACTTCTTTTTTGCAGTTACTATGCCACATGAAATACAATGTTCCCTCGGCAGACTTGCCCTGTTGCCACTTCATGTAGTCTGTAGAGCCCAGCTTAAGGGCAAACAACTGATTTTGCTTGTGGCAACTGCTGTGACCAAGGTACTATATTAGGACCGCAAAAACCCAATGGTGTTTGAATTAGGCCTGGGACCACCAAGGGCTATTTGTTGCGATTTATGAAAGAACGGAGCAATTTTGTGACCATGCACTGCATCAACATCTATAAAGACTTAAAGGGACATAAAGAGCATTTTCTTTCTTTCTATATCCGGTAGTGGGCTTTGAAGATTTTTCAACCCAAACTAACCAAGTGTCATAATGCTTGATAACTTCCATGCTGACAATTACTTAATGGAAACCCTATTGCTCCTCACCGGCATCATACATATTTTCACAAGTGACTGACTTCCAATTTATAGCTAACTGTACATGATGTAGTTGTATTTGTATATTTATAAAAGTCTCACTCTGCAAAGAGGCATGAAACATCATACAGAATCAAATAAACTGACAGACCACTCTGCAAAGACGTATTAATGAAGTACTTAAGGTACATGTATTTTTTAGGATCATGTTCACAAGCAAATCTCTGAGCAACTGACCTTTCAACACCATAATCTCTACCCTTCTTCTGCTTTTGGAGTCTTACAATGTTTAAATTTTGTTTGAAGTCACTTTCTGGACATGACAACACACCAGCCACTTCAACCACTCTAGTTGGTTTTTCTGATATTCTTGAGACTTTCGAATGATGTTTCTTTGGTGATTTTGTTTAACCTGAGAAATGTTTCTCTTGTAAGATAATTAACTCAGGTCTCTTATAATTAACTCCCATCATCTCTAAACCCAAAGCAAGGAAAGAAGCTCTAAGATTCCTTCCTTTCTGCTAAAAATGAAATGTTTTCACCAAAATATAGGCCACATAGTCCAAGCAAACATGAAAGTCAGTTTGGAAATGTTTGCTGTTAATAGAGATACTTAAGCAAACATGACAACAGCAGTTTCTGGCCAGCATCTTGGCTTGGTCCTATGAATTAGAGCCCTGCACGGTCAGACCGCAATGCGGTCGCCCGCGAGGACCGCAGCCTGCGGGATGGTGTGGTCACAAATTTCTTGACCGCATGCGGTGCGGGGCGGCCGCGGTAGGGTTGACACCTTTGCGGGGCGGTGCGGTCGTGGTCACACTTTTGGCTATGCGGTCGTGGGGTGGGGCGGGCAATCCATGCGGTCAGAATGTGACCGCAATTGACCGCAAACTGCAGAATCTGTCAGTATTAGGCATATATATCTTTTAATTTAGGAAAAATATAGTGATACAGATGACATTCAGTAATTGGCATATTTTACATAATTCCTAAACTTGAGCATATCAGTTTATGTAACATCAATAATATGTGTAGACCTATTTCTTATTTGTAAATCATATTTGTTATTCTTTTTCCAATTGAAAATTAATATCCAAATTTATTGGACCTTTATCAGTCCTATGTCTTTAGATAGACGAAAGTTAGAAAAATCAACCCTTTGCATTTTCGTAGAATTGTGGAAATATTCTGGAATTGCATTTATAACATTAGGATATGATATTAATAGGCCAACATTACCTAATAGATAATGAAATGTATAATATAGCTGCATAAGGGTATCTATTGTTGGACCACCATTGTTGTCTCAAGACAAAGACAATGCAATTGGGTCAATGCCCCTATAACAGGTGGGAATTCACCTGCATTTTGACTAATCAAGATTTAGTGTTTTGTTTAAAACCTGGTTGAAATATTATTAATAACATAAGAATATCACACTAAACCATGATTTC
Source organism: Platynereis dumerilii (assembly GCA_026936325.1). Classification (NCBI taxonomy): domain Eukaryota; kingdom Metazoa; phylum Annelida; class Polychaeta; order Phyllodocida; family Nereididae; genus Platynereis; species Platynereis dumerilii. The sequence continues at coordinate 60,152,913 of JAPTHN010000002.1, forward strand.
ATAGACATGTGTATCATGAAATATTTTATCTGTGCAGATATTGTATCAATGCAATTTCAACAACACCTCCACTTAAAATGGTCTTTAAATGCCAAATTTAGAAATTTAGAATGCAGCCTAACAGGTAATTGGTAATTATACATGCACTGTATTACATGGCCTTTCTCTATTCAAAATTCTTTTTATCTACAATCATGTCAATCAAGTTAAGCAAATTAATGAAATCAAATTAAAGAACATTTATTTCTAAAACTTGTTGATTTTTTTAAATAAAAGACTCTGAAGTGTTGCTTCAAACAAACATCTGAATTAGTGGAAATGATTATGCATATATCTGTGTGAATCCAAGAGCCCATAATCTTTAGAGCTTTAGTACAATTGAAAATGTTTGTGACAAATTGCAGTTAAAACTCATGATGTCTTTCATAGATGATAATTAACATACTTTACCAAGTACAGGTATACCATAATTTATTATACATATAATTAGATTGATTGACAGTCAAACAGTCCATCAGTAAACGAGGCAAATTAAGAAAGAATTGAATCAAAGTGCACATTGGTCTAGTCTCTTGGATTTTGTCCTTCAGACTTCGTCTTCATTCTCTCCAATGCTTTTGGTGCAAAGATGGTATACATAACTGTAGATCTTTTTCTTACCCATTCAGTGACTAATTAACAGTTTATCACTAACTGAAAGTTTTTGACAAACTAACAGTTTTGACTAACTAACCATTTTTGACTAACTAACCATTTTTGACTACTAAGAGTTTTTTTACAAACAGTTTTTGACTAACTAACAGTTTTGACTGACTAACAGTTTTTGACAATTAACAGTTTTGACTGACTAACAGTTTTGACTACTAACAGTTTTTGACTAACTAACAGTTTTGACTAACTAACAGTTTTGACTAACTAACAGTTTTTGACAGAATAACTGTTTTACAAACAGTTTTGACTAACTAATAGTTTTTGACTAACAGTTTTTTTTTTACAAATTAACAGTTTTGACTGACTAACAGTTTTGACTACTGACAGTTTTGACTAACTGACAGTTTTTGACTAACTCACAGTTTTTGGCTAACTAACAGTTTTTGACTAACTAACAGTTTTGGCTAACTAACCATTTTGGACTTACAGGTTTTGACTGCAAACAGTTTTGACTACGAATAGTTTTTGACTAACAGTTTTGACCAACTAACAGTTTTGACTAACTAACAGTTTTTGACTAACTAACAGTTTTTGACTTACTAACAGTTTTTGACTAACTAACAGTTTGACTAACTAACCAGTTTTGACTACAAATAGTTTTTGACTAACAGTTTTGACTAACTAACAGTTTTTGACTGAATAACAGTTTTTCTACAAACAGTTTTTGACTAACTCACAGTTTTTGACTGACTAACTGTTTTTGACAAATTAACAGTTTTGACTGACTAACAGTTTTGACTACTAACAGTTTTGACTAACTCACACTTTTTCACTAACTAACCCTTTTTACTAACAGTTTTTGACTAACAGTGTTTGACTAACTAATAGTTTGTGACTAAATAACATATTTAGTGACTAACAAATAGTAACTACCAAAACAATGGACTTAATGACTAACAGGTAGTGACTAACTGATGAACAACAGTTATATATAGTGACTTACTAATTAATAGTGAGTCATATTGAACCTATGCTCCCCAATATGAACTTGCCAACTCCAGCTAAACTGTCATAGGAATAAAAATAACAGTCAATACAATATACCAGTTATTAGTGTAGATCAGCAGATCAGGTGTAAGAAGCTATAAGAGGATTTATAGATGAACCCATGATATGTGTGTGTTCCAGACCTAGTCAGTGAGAGATATAGAAAAAGTATAGTTGGTGTCTCCGGAGTACCGCATGCCCCCCTTGGGATGAAGAGATAGAGAGGGTGAGAGATAGACAGATAGATAGACAGATCTATCATGGGTTCATCTATAATTCCTCTTATAGCTTCTTATACCATATCATGGGTTCATCTGTAGTTTCTCTTATACCATATTTTAAAATTCTTTTGGCAAAACATACTCTTATTGTAAATTTTGAAATCGTAATCACTACAGCCAGCATATATCTTTTTTTTCAAAAAGATTTTCTTGTTATGAAGTTGTCTGATGCCTTTTTAGCACTTAATCAAAGCAAAATATCCCTCAGATCTATTACTTTATCATCCAATGTTGGATCAGCAGTTTTAGTTCAAATAATGATCTTGAAATATTCTTTGTCTCTAATAGAAATATCTTTATGTTGGCTTTAAAGTTTCCGACAATGATGCTATTAAATAGATATAAGACTATAGTAGGGCCATTAGAAATTATTTATTGCTTTGTCAATGGAAAATACTGTTATATTATTGATTGAACTAATTGAACTATGCCCTAGCCTGACAAATGACATTAGGTGACATTCTAGTGACATCTAGGGGGAACGGGGACACAGTGAATCAGCAATGTTTATTTCCTTAATATCTCAAAAAGTTTTTAATCCACATTCTCGATGTTAGGCTTGATTGAAAGCTTAATGTGCCCCCTGTACACCTAGGGTATCAAAGTATTTGCAGAGTTTCAGCATTTCCTGTTGTAATCAAAATTGTGAAAAAAAAAATTTCGATTCACTGTGGCAACATACGGGGACACAGTGAATCAGCACCCGGGGCACAGTGAATCAGTGTTATAAATATAATGATCTAGTGCAAAGACAATAAATAAAACAAACTAGATAGTATCTCTGACCAAAGTTTATTTTGCCATTAACATTTCCTGAGGTTTAACAGCCATTAACCAACTTATTATTTCAAAACAAAATGGCATTATCATAAGATTGTCAACACTTAAAAATAAATTGACAAACAGAAGGGTGAGGTATATTTTTCTGCATATTTGACGATTGGGTATTTACACACAGTTGTTTATTGCTGCTTAAAAAAAATTACAGCTATAACCTATTCATTATCCTTACCTGGGTTGTAGTGAATCACTGAATGCAGTGATTCACTGTGCCCTGTGGCAGCCCCGGTTCACTGTGGCAAGTGTGGTTAATTTAACTGAAATCCTTATATCTTGATAATTGCTTTTGATTGATTGCAACCATGTGCTTCTGAAATACCAATGCATTACTTCCATTACATGTTCCTTTCACATATATTATAAGGATGCCAGTTAATCCTGGATAACCTGTACTATATTACAAAAGTTCATAATCCAAAATATCAGGATTTAGACCTCAAAATCATATTTTACCCCAGAACTCCAGTACAACATGAGCAATTTTGGATGTCATGCTTGAATAAGTATACTGGACTAAATAGCCACCCTGTAGATGGCACTTTCTAGAAATTTATTGTTTCAGCATCTAGAAATAGCCACTGATTCACTGTGTCCAGCGATTCACTGTGTCCCCGTTCCCCTATACTAGTCAAGGTTTTGATTATTTTTCTGATCATATATTGTTGACATATGAAGTAAATATTAATTTTTCATCTATCAACTGCTGATATGACTATGGATTAGGGTGCCAATGAAATACCAACTTTGGAAATGTCAAGGTCTTACCCCCTGAACTTTTTCCTTTTGGTCTTGGGATAAACTGTGCCAAATTTCAGGAAAATAAATTGATATTTAGAGGTTGCTCAACGGCACTGAAGTTTATAATGCAAATCCAATGGGGTTCGGAGTCAAAAATTAACTTACAAGTCACAGCAGACACACAAAAGTGAAAATATATTGTAATTATTGTTTTTTTTACCCTTATAGTGTCCTTTCATCAAAACAATTTTGTTTCCACAAAAATAATAATGACTAGGGCTCATACGGCAGCCGTTTTGAAAAATGGCTGCCGGCACCAATTTTAAACCAGAATTTTGACTTAATTTGTCATAGACCATCATATCTTTAAATACAAATATTTTTTTTATGTATATTTACCACAATTAATGTGTCTTTGTAACTTGTAATAAAAATGTTGTTAGTTCAAGGCCAGTTAGAGGCAAAATATAGGCAAAAATTGGTTTCGGAAGACATTTTTCAAAATGGCTGCCATTTGTAGCCTATGGCATAACACCGGTCAGTGAAAAATGTCATTTTGATAAAAGGACACTATTAGGATCCCAAAACCAATAATTCTAATAGATTTTCATTTTAGTGTTTCTACTGGAACCCGTAAGTGAATTTTTGACTCCAAACCCCATTGGATTTACATGATAAACTTCAATGCCATTGAGCAACCTCTAAAAATCAATTGATTTTCATGAGATTTGGCACATTAGGTAAGACCTTGACATTTCTCTATTTTTATTTTTCCAATGCATTTCATTGGCACCCTACTATGGATAGATATTGAAAGATGTTGTTAACTTTATCTACATTCAAATAACGAATAACAAAGTAACAAAATATTGAAATTATTGAGAAGAACATAAAGAAAGTGATAAGTGGAGAGCTTACAAAGTTAGTAAGTAGGTGACCATCTGCAACCCACAAGTTGCAGCCATGAACCATTTCCAAGTCAGTCCGTCCTGTAATTGTTGATTTACAAAAAAAGAAGTTTGCGCAATGACTGGTGTAGCTCTTTGGAGCAAGTAAACCATGTTTTCTCACAAATAGATTACCTCTCAGCTCCTCAGAGCTGACTAATCCGATCAGAAAAAACAGCCAAATGCCTACCCTATGGGTAGGGTGCTCCTTCTGCCCCCCAAAATTGAAATTTTTTCTGGATCCAACCTTACTTTTTTTTGGTGGTGAGGCTTTTTCTGAAATTTCATGAAATTTGAAGAATTCCTAGGTGTAGCAAATTGCAATTGACATTTGTCGTTTTTCATAATTTCGAGAGAAAAGAAAACAAATAGCCAATCAAGAGATAACATGGTTTGCATGATAAATAAGATTTAAACATACATAATGAAGTACAGACACCATTTGGGAAAGATAGAGGTCAGCTAAGTACTAGGTACCACTTGCCAGGGTCATCAATATGATAGGTGTACAACATAAAGTTTGCTCTGTTTTCTGTGATTTTGGCGATAATTCAGTAATTGTCGACCATACTTGTAGTTCATTTTGAAATCGATCTTCCTTTCTTGATCTTAATAATATGCTTCCAATTTTACTCTCTTTCTGCACAGTCATTTGTAAAAGGCACCTCATAGCATTAAATATTTCCAAAGTCGTCTTATTTTGGGCTGACAGGAAATATGTGCTCTCTCACAGAAAGATAAAACAAGTTCAGAGTATTTTTTTTCCAAATATCTTCCCTATGACCTATGAAGCTCAAGACCATGCTTCCTTTGGGAAGAATTGTAGACACAGTCTCTTGTAAAACAAAAACCTTGATCCTAGTGTCTTATCGTGACTGAGAACGCTGTGCAAAAGGGGTATCCCAAGGATCTGCTGAATTTGATGATTGACATCTTTGCAGGCCTTTAAAACTTCAGAAATGTCCTTCACACTTTTACCATATGAGGTACTGTGCAGCTGGTCACATTACATAACTTTAATTAAGTGACTACTAGTGTCACAAGTAAATGATTTAATGTGTAAATTAAACACTGCATCTTGAAACTCTTGGCAATTTCTTATTTTTCGACTCATTTAAATGATTGAAATTCTAGTTTCCATCAAGATGCAGCCTTATTTTGATAAAGGCATTCAAAGAAGTGAAAAAGTTTGATTTCTAACAAAGGTTACCATGTAATCAGGGGAAAAATAATTTTATTTGTTGTATAATATGCTATATATACTAAACCAGCCTTGTTATCAATAATTAATGATAATGTTATGACATTATGAGACGACGCAATCAGTGTTGCCACCTAAAGTGCCTTCCTGAACCTAAGCTGAGCCTTTAATCTGATGTTAAATTTAGAAATGAGTAAGATATGGATGGAAAATGCTGTTTTGACACAGAAATCTTCTTAAACAATATTCAAGGCTATTGAAAAAATATGATAGATAACCTAGTAATTCACAAGAAATCGCACAATTTTAAGGAAATTTGACAAATTTCAATCCAAATGTGCTACACCTAGGCATCAATAAAATTTCTTGAAATATGGCATGATTACTTCTATTGACTGACCTCACCCAGAAAAAAAAAGTATATGGGGTTCTGAGCAAGTTGGGGCAAAAGAAGCACCCTACCTCTGGGCATGGAAAGATTGATATGATTAGATTGAAATTATGTCAATCTTGTAAAAAAATCAAATTAGTCTAATGACGAACCAAACTGACATAACCAACAGCATTTAAATTTTGGTATCTACAAAATAGTCAAAATTTAATTATTCATTGATAACTCATAGAGTTGTTAGTTTCTTTTATGAAGGCTTCTCGGCCAATAGCCCTACTAAACCTAATGTTTTCTCTGTTTAACCTTTCCCGATAAATAAACTAACACATGAATCTTGGATCTTGAATATTGAATCTGGAGTAACTGATATGACATTGACACTTAAGTTTGCAAAACTGTAGCAACAAATCCAAATAGTCAAAAGCTCACAAAATATAAAAACCGCACCTCGCGGCCAATAACTCATCCTACATTTGCACCTAGGCCTCCAATTCTTTCACCATCTTCTTCTACTACCTCTAAACGACATACCTAGCCTTTTAAATTTTATTTCTATCACCAATATAACTCTAATTCAGCCAATCTACAAATTGGTCTTTTTCTGGTAAGCTTGCCATACACTCTAAAAAATTTCAGACAAAATTGGTTTTTTAGATTCAAAATGGTTTTTTGAAAAACCAAATTTCAATGAAAAAACCAACATGGATTTTTTTAAAAATCCATGTTGGTTTTGCATTGAAATTTGGTTTTTCAAAAAACCATTTTGAATCTAAAAAACCAATTTTGTCCCGACATTTTTTAGAGTGTAACATCTGAATTGTTTCACAAAGAAAATTTAAAAAATCTGTTTGGTAATTCAAAATGATTGAATAAAATGATTACCTTTTTTGTTATGTTAATTGGATGTACTTTTTAAAAGTTAAAATAATAACATATTTGTAGTCCCATTTGTTTTCATTGTGAATGGTAATGGCACATTTAAGAATCAGGTTGACTAAAAAAAATATTTAGTTTCATTTAAAAATTACACTTAGTTGGTATAGGCCTCGGGACTATATTAGCGTTTTTCGATAGTTAATGCCTTCATTAAACAAAGGGTGTTCATTAGTCAAATCGTTACTGCACCCCTTTCACTGATAAAACAATTATACCCTAGATGGAGACACTAGTCTGAAGTTATGGATTCCTTTGGATAGCCATGGATAGATTGATAGGTTTGGCCTGGTTTAGCTTCATATAGCCATATATTCTGCACCAAAATTTGTGAGCCAATCAAGTGAGCCTAGATCGATCACGTGCCACGCCAATAAATAACGATATTGGCGTGTGGAAAGTGTTATTGGCGCCTGAAAGCTATATTGGCGTCCTCAGTGCACATGCACTTCACTTATTGCAGTGGCAGAATGTCTTTCTGACTCTTTCATTGCATTGACTGCATTCCAATCAAATTCTCGATTGTCATTGAAGGATACACAATAACTCCTCAAGGTGCTAATTGCGATCAAGGATAATTGGCCAAATTCCAATTGAATTGTCTCATCCAAAGTGAAACTATTTGTAGTTTACAGAAATCAATCCAATTGAACAATCAGCAATTAAAGTATTGTGAGACTGAGTACCAACTTGCTGCTGAAAATATAGTTTATCTTTAAAAATGTTTAAAGATAATTCTTAAAAATACTTTAATCATTAAAATTCTATACCAAAGTAGCTAAAAACACTCATTTGAAAACTTTTTTTACATACTAAGGGAAAAATAATCAAGGGTAAATGATAGATATACGATTATAGCAAAATAATAGCTAGATAGCTCTAGATAGATAGCTAGATAGCTAGATAGACAGCTAGAGAGATAGCTAGTTCAGATTAGAAAATGTTTTTATCTTTTTCTATACATGTTTTTATTGATGAATATTAGAGAATATCAAACTAGAAACAGACAACTCTTTTATTTAAAAACATGTATAAGCCTGAAATTTTGGTGCAGAATATAACAAATAGTAGATGTTGAGTCGACCAATATTGAGTTTTATTGGCCTCAGCAGGTAATATTGGTCTCGGCCTCCGGCCTCGACCAATATTACTGCTTCGGCCAATAAAACTCAATATTGGTCTCCTCACCATCCACTATCTATATAATATATGTAGCTAATAAGACTAGATTGAAAGTGACAGGCCACTTTTAAAATTTGTATAGCAGGGTAAGTTTCTTTGAGAACAGAGAGAAGTGTTCACACCTTTTTTTAAGTTAAGGGAGTGGAAAGGAAGGTTAATGGATTAAAAAAACGTTATTGTTTAGATGTTAGCACTTCCATGATAACATCACCAACCGATGTGATGTAAAGAAGACTTTTCGCCTGTCTCCAGTTGTATGCCTGGCTATGCCGTTTCGTTTTCGTGCTCCACCAATTGAGAGAAAATAGCAGCCATGTCCAATGAAAGACTTCACAGACAATGGTAGATTGAAACTGTCACATCCAGCTACCATGTTTTGGTCATGTGACATTTTAGTCCCTTGTTGTCACATGACTTTGCCAATGCAGGTCATTCTTGGAATTAGGTCAAACAAAGCCAGAGCAATTTGCAACAAGAAGGGAGCCATAACTAAACAGTTTGAGACATATCATGTCTTTTGAAAATCAGAATTTTCTTCGTAAACTAATTTGATATTACTATGTAAAATGTATACCTCATAGTGTATGAATAAAGATATGCATTATATATATTAGCTTACCCTTAATTATTTATTAATTGTACCAATTGAGAGAAATTGCAATAAATGGCAAGGGTGTTCATATTCAGCATGATAGTCTTAAACATGATGTAAGTACTTTCGGAATGTCCCTGTTTTACAGCTGCAGTCAATGATATAGACATAGCTGTGTCCATGCTGCTCACTATTTTCAGTATGTGCTCTATCTGCAACAATTCAAGCTAAACAAACTATTGTGGCTTGTCTTTCCTCTTGCAATTATTTTGTCATTAAAAAAAATCAAAGATTGCCAATATTGCTCAATACCAATATTACTCAATGTTCAGATCATTACAACACGACTGGCTGAATGTCCACTTTGATAATAACAGCAGTCGTAATGATATGACATAATTATTTGCTTTCATAACATATTTCATGGCGGTAAAATTAGTTGGCAAATAATGGTGGTTTTAGAAATATGTTTTTGCAATCTTAGTTAAACCAAATAGTAGGGTATATATTTGTTTATCCATATTTTTTTTATAACCGGAATTAATTCATTCACATTTTCATGACACATGTAATTAAATCTATAATAACACAAAAATGCGATGGTTGTGTACTTTCCGTGCAATACAATTCTCTCAATCACATGTGAAGAATAAGTGAAGTGAGTTCCAATTATTGTGTGGCAGGTTAATAAAGAATGTCATTGTTGTTATCATCGATTAAATGCTGCTTCAATGTTATTCTTAAGAGATTCATATTGGATTCTCTTCATTTGAATACATACCTAACTGAATGAGGAAGTTGTGGAAACTTTTTGAAATTAACCCAGTAGCTGTTTGTTTGATTTTGGAATTTGGCTTCTGTTGAGATTTCCTAATATTGAGAAGAGTTTGAATTAGGTCTATGGATATTGGAATCGACCATGGCTGCCAGTAATGAACTATTTGATCGAGTTCGATATGAAACAATTACATTTTCTTTCCAAAAGAAAAAGTCTTCAGTTGATCGGCATTCTGCTTTTGAGGGTTGCGCCTAGTCAGTTTTTTTGGAAATTAACTTAAAATGAATAATTCTGGAATGAAAAGGACTGGTGACAGTAATTGTGTTTTCATCATTGATAAGAGACCACATTAAATTTTCTATGCGATTTATGCATGGCAAAAGAGCACCACTCATCAGGTACAATAGACATTAATAAATCACTTTTAACATTAGGAAGCGTTGACTCTATCCCAAAATAGCACAGGTTGTGAAGCCAAATTCAGCTTCAAGTACTTAAATAATTAGACATATCAATAGTCAGGCATAACCATTTTAGCCTCAGGTTAAGATTGCAGTGATGGTGGATGGATGCATGATTGGGGCTCGATGTCCGGTATTTATGCACATGATAAGCTCATTATATTAGGACAGGAAAAGGACCAGCAATGGCGCGAAGGATGAATAAAATTGCAATCCAATTTAGCCCAGAGTGTCCCAGCAAGAGCTGTATTCAAACTCAGGACCCAGCCATTGGCAACCAAGCATGCTTCCATTGAGCCAGCCCTCCCTGTTGGTGCTGTTGGTTAATACCAGCCATGTATGTGACAATATAGAACAATCTCTTTTTTTTAATGTATCTCTTATTTTGTTGTTAAACACAAAATTGAAAATCATCAAGAATTCTAAATCTCATTTAAATTACAACCAGATATCTAGAATTCTTTTTTTAACTTCACAATACAAGCCAACAAAAAGAAAAACCCCTTTAAAGTGGGAAATTAGAGCAAGTCTTGGTTTCCAAACTTACCTTGTTTTTTTTAATGAAGTTAATTTTGACGAGATGAAAAAAAATCTAAAGTGGAAAATATCATTGCCAGCAGCTGATCATGCAGTCTCAGTGTCAACTAAATGTATAAGCAAGTTGATGCACCACCGTAGATGAATGCTTGCCTTTCAAATTCTTATCCCATTCTGAACCACTGATTTAAATCCATGCCTCTGGGCTTACCATGTGTTCAATGTCACATTTATTGAGAGGCTCTACAAGAAATCTTTGTTCCTGTGTCAAATCATTGTTTTCAGTCAATGACCAAAATATATCGCACAAACCTGATAGGGTAACCTAAAGCAGAAAACAACAATCATACAGATAACATTCAATTGGTTATTTGCATATGAATCAATGGCCATGGTCATCACTATTGAGTAGAATGATCTCGTTCTTGGAGTTTCCTCATTCGTAAATCCAATTCACATTTGTGATCATTTTTCAAATGATATGTCTCAAGAGCTCATGTCCATCAGGATGGAAAATTCCGCAATAGTGCAACAGGACTGATTAAAAACCTAATCTGACTTCTGTCTGAATGGTCAAAGGGAATATGAGAGTCAGGAGGTAACTCACCTAAATTCCAATGTCTTTGGGGATGGTATATACTGCATCAAATATTATCAAAACACCAAACTCCTTTCAAAATGTCTCATGCAGTTATCAGTTTCTCTTGACATGAATTATTTATTGTCAATGTAAGCCTATGACAAAAAAAAATCTTCCACAGACTAGGGGGAATTAAGTCAATTTTGACAAAGTTCTAGAAGTCAATTCATCTAATTTTGAGTTTATTTTTAGCTTACAGATAGTAGGGTAACTTGTCAATAATGGTGCTCAGCCAAATCTGTAAACATTTTCTAGTACTAATGAATATGATCCTCATAGAATTGAGATGGCACAATAAAAGTAGGTCATTGCCCTTCCTCTGTAAATATTGCCTATTTAGAACTGTGGTGAAGGTCAGGACAATGAGTAGGGTTGTTCAGGGTAAGCTGTATGCTTCACAATTCTCATTGTCCAAAGCAAAATATTGACTCAGTAGGACCAATGGTGCATTATTCAAATGCAGGGCAGAGGGACTCAGTGTCAGATTTGGTCCTTTCAAAGATATTTTCTTGACTGTGAGTCAGTCATCTGCGTGAACATTGTGGGGAAATATCAGAGATTATATCATGTAGTCAGCAACTCACGACCAGTCAACACTGCTACTACATGTACCATGTGTAGCCCTGTGGTTGGGAAAGCAGGTCCAATGAATACCCCATACAAGGCCAGGCTAATAGTGGCCATCCTAAGCAGCTCAGGTCTCTTAGCCTGGAATACAAGGCATCCCTCCCATCACCTCTAAACCCTAAGTAAGCAAAGAAGCTCTAAGATTCCTTCCTTTCTGCCAAACATGAAATGTCCACACCAAAACAGAGGCCACTTAGTCCAAGCAAACATGAAAGTCAGTTTGGAAATGTACGATAACTAGTAGACATACTTTGACAAACATAACAACAGCAAGTTTACAGCCAGTGTCTTGGCTTGGTCCTGTGAATCCAAGAACCTATAATCTTTAGGGCTTTCTTAAAATATATTGGTTCAATTGAAAATGGTTAGGTCAAATTGCAGTAATCATAAACTCATGGCATCTTTTAGGTTGCAACATACTACATATACCATATGCCAGCTACTTATTATAAGAATGATAGATGATCAAAAGCTGTATCTGTAAAAGAGGCCAATTAAGAAAGAATTTTTAAATTATAGTGCACATCGGTCAACAATCTATAAGATTATGTCCTTGCTCCTCTTCACCAAAGCTTCTGGTGCAAAGGTCACATACATAAATGTTAGTTTTTTTTCTCACTTATTCGCCACTGAGTCAGCAAGGACACTTTTTATGAAGTTGTCTAAAGCTGTTTAAGCACCTAATCAAAGCATGATCTCCCTCAGATCTATTATATTTATCATCCAATGTTTGTTCAGCCATCTTAGTCCAAATAATGATCTTGAAATATCCTTTGTCTCTATATGAAAATATCATGAAGTTGGCTCCAAAATCAAAGTCTCCAACAAAGATGAGATTAAATAGACTCTATACCACCTTGGCTGGAAGAACAACAATATTTCCCTATTAGGTGTCCTTTCTTGCTTTGTCAATGGAAAAGACTGTTATATTATTTATTATTAATTGAACAATGCTCTTACTGGACAAATGACATTAGGTAACAGTCGGGTGACACCAAATGGAGTCAAGAATTTGACTATTTATTGACGTTATGCATTTCAATTATATTATGGTAATATTAATGTATCTTTTTCCACTTCAGATGTGATTGCGAAAAAACAAAAAAGTAAGATGCCCTGAAGTGTGGGCTACCTATTGTACATTCAAATGACAAAGAAGGAAGCAACAATATATTCTGAAGTGCACAGAGGAAATATGAAGTGGTGTGGTGAATCACTATATCAGCTCTTGAAAGTGACCATCTGCAGCTGACAAGTTGCAGCCATGAACCATTTCTAGACCAGTCCGGGCTGTAATTGCTGATTTACAAAAAAGGAAGTTTGCGCAATGACTGGTGTGCTGTAGCTCTTTGGAGCAAGTAAACCAGATTTTCTAGAAAGTAGATTATCTCACACCTTTTTAGACCTGACTGATCTAATCTGTGAACATTATGAATTATTATTAAGTAGCTACCACAGGCATTTCAATCATTTGCCAACACAGCTCTATGGCCTGCATGATACTGGCCTCCTTAAACAGTACAAGGAAGGTGGGAAAGTCTGGGCAATTATCTTGAATCAGCCACCCTGCACCCCATTGGCATAAAATTACTGCAGGGTGGTCGATTCAGGAGACTTTTCACCCTTGGTGTATCTGTACAACTGGTAGTGGTCTAGTGCAGAACTGTTGTGAACAATTGTGATGCCTGTGGTAGCTACCCTCTCGGGTCATCAAAAAGATTAATAGATGATCAGTATGTTATTCATGTCTAAAATGACAAATTAATGTAATAATGTACCAAAATGCCACACTGTATAACCCGAAGCATTTAGATACTGATATCATCAAAAATGATTCTTGTGAAATTTATATTCAATGAGTAACTGGTATGCTTTGGATTGTAAGTTTGCAAAACTGTACAATAAAATATTTAAATGTTTTTGCATTTGTGGGTCATCAGTTATGGAACTTTTGTACTTGTTCAACTGTTTGAAGGACATTTACAATAATTTAACCAAGTTGTACATACATTGTTGCATAAAACATGAAATTGTGATGATGAAAACTGCAATGCAGTGACATTATATGTACTAATTGTACTTATCTTAACTCCGAGCAATTTTCTGAAGCAATTCTGAGTACTCACCTGAAAAGAGAGAAGGAAATGTCATTAGAAAAAAGAAACATATTATTTTTGAAAGACAAAATCATTGTCACATACTGGATAGATAGATAGATATGGTAACTGCAGCCCTCTAAGCACAGTGCTTGCCACTCACAAGAATTGATTGGTGAGATGGGAGACGATCGGAAGTCTTGACATGTTATACATTAACCCCATTTGAGGGAGCTTTTACTTGCCAAGCATAGACACTGATAGGAGGGGCCGCCAGTTTTTATCATGTAGATCCACTGAAAATTTCCGATAAAAATAGCATTGGATCATCATCATTCTTTTGCATAACATGCAAGCCTTACCATGAGTGAAATAATTGAAGTAATACTATGTCCTGTACCTAAATCAATGACCAATGATTATTGATCAATAATAAATGAAACTGATCCTTTTCCCCCAAGTAGCATTTCACAACTATACTTGAATATAATCTGATTTACATAATTCCTCTCTCTTTTTGTCACTGTATTAAATTATAATAATTTGTGGGAAATAATTCTTCTTAAGAAATTTAAGCCAAGGACAGTGCATGTGAACGCTGCTCTCATTGTAAGGGGGTAACCATTTGATATCAAGGGGGGGGGGCTTGAAGCTTTTTTTTAATAAATAATTTCCAGCTCAGTTTTGGTGAAAAAAATAAATTCTTGTTGGCCAGTCTTGACATAAATAATTTCTGGTAGGGGTATTTCTTAACAAGGTGTTGCTTGATTTAGGAATTAATATTTGGCGACTTAGCGCGCTCAAAATAAATAATTACTGCTGCTGGTACCATGAAATAAATAATTACGCGCCAAGGAAAACTCCAAGCCCCCCTGGAAAATAAATGGTCGCCTCTTAAATGGGTCATTGTTAGATTAGCATTCAACGTCATAGTTATCATGGGTGTTTTTTTAATATCATATGCTGTCACAGAAGAGAGGCAAACAGATATAGAATATCTGCCCAAAAAGATTATTGTTGGCAAATCTCTTTTAAAATGTGAAACAGATCTGCTTCACAAATGGTCATATATTCATAGAGCTCTAAAGATCTTGCCAAACGGGAAAATTTACAATTGCAAATGTGTATAACCTATTGAAATTGATCATAGCCCTTGTTGTGATAAGAATTTTCTGAGAATGTGCCAGAGGCCGTCATATGACCATTATAACCATATTTGGCCAATTGAGTACTAAAGAGGTCAAAGATATTGGATGACCATCTGTAATCTGCTATCACGTTCCCCCATTCTGCTCTGAATATTAACTGCGATCAATAAATTCACTTCCATGCCCTCCCAAAACACAATGGTCTTTCTGATAGGTCCCAATAAGGTGTCATGAAAATGTTTGTTGCCTCTATAAAGTACTATGATGACTACATCAGGTCAACATATGAACAGGTTTTATACTACAGTCGTTTTTATTGCATATGTCCTTTTATCATTTAATTGAAAGCTATGACTGCCCTGCCAGCACAAGATTCTGAAAGTTGTCATAGTTTATGGATTTCAGGTTAATACAATGAGTTCACTCAGACATGATGCTTTTAAAGTACTACTTCCAGGGACAATATTGTGTACATCTGTATTTTGAAACTGCATCTGGTTAGAATGCAGCGTCTGCTGCAAGGATCTTCATGAAAATCAAATTCGCTCTTTATATATTATTCATTTTAATAAATAGTTTGAGCCATAGCTTGGTAACTGACAGATGGACGAATGGACGGACAGACGTATGGCTAGTAAAATTAGTTGGCTAATAATGGTTGTTTTAAAATATGTTTCTGTGATTATAGTTAAACCAAACAGTACAGTGTAGGCTAATATTTGCTTATCCAAATTTCCTATTATTGAGGGAGGGTTTGAATTGGGTCTATGGATATTGGTATCGACCATGGCTGCCAGTAATGAACTATTTGATCGAATTCGATATGAAACAATTACACTTTCTTTCAAAAAGAAAAAGTCTTCAGTGGATCAGCATTCTGCTTTTGAGGGTTGCGCCTAGTCAGTTTGTTTGGAAATTAACTGGAAATGAATAATTCTTGAATGAAAAGGACTGGTGTCAGTGATTGTGTTTTCATTGTTGAAAAGAGACCACATTAAATGTTCTATGCAATTTCTGCATGGTAAAAGAGCACCACTCTTCAGGTACAATAGACAATAATAAATCACTTTTAACATTAGGAAGCTTTGACTCTATCCAGAAATAGCACAGGTTGTGAAGCCAAATTCAGCTTCATGTACTAAAATAATTAGACATGTCAATAATCAGACATAAGCCATTTTAGCCTCAGGTCAAGATTGCAGTGATGGTGGATGGATGCATGATTGGGACTCGATGTCCGGTATTTATGCGCATGATAAGCTCATTATCTTAGGACAGGAAAAGGACCAGCAATGGCGCGAAGGATGAATAAAATTGCAATCAATATAGGCAAGAGTGTCCCAGCAAGAGCTGTATTCAAACTCAGGACCCAGCCATTGGCAGCCAAGCATGCTTCCACTGAGCTAGCCCTCCCTAATACCAGCCATGTGTGAGACAATATATAACAATCTCGTTTTTTTTAATGTATCTCTTATATTGTTGTTAAACACAAAATTGAAAATCATCAAGAATTTTTAACATCACTATACAAGCCAACAAAAAGAAAAAACCCTTTAAAGTGGGAAATTAGAACAAGTCTTGGTATCCTAACTTACATTGTTTTTTTTTTATGAAGTTAATTTTGACGAGATGAAAAAAAATCTAACGCGGAAAACATCATTCCTGTCAGTTTTTGGACCACATAGAAAAATAAAAACTTTCTTGTGTCTACCACTGGTAGTGCTGCCCTAGATCAGCAGAGCGCAGATTAACTCTGGTTCATGGTTTCAGCAGCCTAGTCAACCAATATGTCATGAGCACATATGCTTTTGTACCAAATGTTTTTCAAGGATTATTATAACTATACAAAAATAAAAGTTACAGAAACACTTGTGATCAAGAGGTGCTTACAGCTCTCTTCTAACAAGGGAGATTACATACTACCTTTAAGAAAATGTTCACTATTTAAAAAGACCATCTCCATGAACTGTCTGGAGTATTAAGAGGATTAGAGCAGCTATAACCTAGTTATTGATCAAGTGCATTGTACAGTGGTCTAGAGTTGCATATGTTGAATGAATTAAGGGAGATTTAGACAAGTGGTCATCTCAGATTACTGGTGATTGTTGACAATCCAGATTAATCATGTCTGTGGATTACACTTGTCCAGTCTCACCCACTCCAATAATATCCCAAACAGCTTAGTAATATTGCATATCTATTCCATATCGGAATTTCCACCCCACATAAAACAAGGTCAAGCTTTGAAGAAGAATGGAACTTTCACTTCTCTTCAAGTTTGATGAAGTAATAATGATAACTACATGTATGATAATCATTTCTATATATGCATTTCAAATGCAGAGATAGCTTTGCTCTCCTTATTACAGTTGATTACACGAATGTTAGGGTGGCCAGAAAAAAACTAATTTCTGAAATTTGTATCGCATACCCCTTCATTTTATGCGAAATGGTAAAATAAGCATTCTGTTATAATTTTAGAAAGATCCTTCGAGTCTAAGTGGTCCCCAAAGCCACTCAGTTTCAGGCCAAAATTTACCAAAAATTTATTTTAGCGTAATCGCGGTTTTAAATATCTCGCTTATTATTTGACATACAATGATAATATTTATACCATTGATCTCAGGAGAAAATTACCTTTAATTCGAGTACCAGGAAGCTATATATATGATAACTTTGAAGCTTGCAGGGCAGGATTTCATAAATCTCAAAATTTCATGTTGTCAAGCCATATCGCTGAAATCATTAGACTATATTGTCAAATTCAGCTACATTAAAAATCCTACTAAGGGACCGTTCAGAATTTATGACTGGGGGGGGTGGGAGTTTTGCTGGAACTTCCCGTCAAAAATTGATACCCCCCCTTGAGATTCATGCGGATTTTTAGTACCCCACCCTTAGGTTTCACGCATATTTTTAGTACCCCCCCCTTTCGACATACCAAGCAATACACACATATATACTGCTATACACGGCCATGCGTACAGATTCGCGTCATTTCGCGGACTTTTGCGCGGAAAAAAGTCCAAATAAAAGGAGTTTATGCGTGTTTTTCAACATTCTTTCTTTGTTAAAATTTCTTACCCCCCCTGGAAGTGTTGTCAAAAATTAATACCCCCCCTTGAAACAGGCGTGAAAAGTTAGTACCCCCTCAACCAAAACTCCCACCCCCCCCAGTCATAAATTCTGAACGGTCCCTAAGAATAAAGTATAAGGAAAAATGAACTCTTTAAAGTGAGAAGATTTACAGGTTTTCATGGTATATGATAGCCTTGCTGCAGAGACACACAAATCTGCACTGCATGCATGGCAATTTTAAAAAGAATACATTTTTCACACATTGCCATTTTCAGGTGCCACCAAATTTGAATCAAGGTGGTATTTTCTGATCCTGGAAGCCAATTCCACACTTAGGAGACTTGTAGATCTTAGAGCATACTGACATTTAATCTTCACACCTTAAAATTTCAATACACCATCAAAAAAAATTCGGAGCACAGTCGTTTGTGGCAGAAACTAATCAAGTTGGCATTCAAACTAAAGTTCTCTTTCTCACAAATCCAGCCAAACTGTTAATAATTCTATGCACCCTAAGGATTTTTGTCCAGATGCTGCATCTCTTCTTCAAATTTATGCTCACCATCTTTGTGAATATGGCCTTACTGGCAATTTGAGGACAAAACGTGTTACCTTGGTCTCTGCCCCTAAAAATAAGCTTGGTGCATTAATGCAGGATGTAAAGCCCCAATACCAAACACTTGACAGACAATGCACTCTGAAGATTATAGTCTGCCCCTCATTTTTCAAAACATCACATGCTTTCATTGTATTATCCCCTTGTGCCATACTGGAACTCTGTAACATTTTTTCAAAAAATTCGAAAATGTAAGATTGGCCGTACAGCTTTGAATTTTCTTGTGATGTGCCTTATTTTGGTCATTCATGGTTATGCATTAAATTGTGAATTTCGAATATCATAGAAATATGCCTTATTTTAAGTAAGATGTAAATTTAGCAAAATTTGAAAATTTAGAAGAATTATTTCAGTGGTTTAGTTTGAAAACATGAAATATTGAGTTTTCTGAAATCCTGCCAGCTTCAATGTTATTATAAGTATAGGTTCTTGGTACTCAAATTGAAGCTTATTTTCTCATGAGAACAATGGTATAAATATTTTTATTGCATGTCAAATAATAAGCGAGATATTTAAAGCTGCGATTACGCAAAAGGACATTTTTCGAAACTATTGGGCAGAAACTGAGTGGCCTTGGGGGACGACTTAGACTTGAAGGATCTTTCTAAAATTTTAACAGATTGCTTTTTTTACCATTTCGCATAAAATGAAGGGGTATGCGATATGAATTTCAGAAATTGGTTTTTTTCCGGCCACCCTAACGAATGTCATAGAAAGAGGGTTGGATGTTTTCTGGAATTTATTGCAGGTCACCAGCTTATCTCTGCTTTAGGAGAGGAAGGTGAGATGTCATGCTGTCAGCTTGATGTAATACTTGGACAACTGACCAATCAGTGTCATTGGTCTCGAAGACTATGCTACTGAACTTACAATTGTTCATCACGTGGACCCAGAACAAAGTTTGGAAATCAGACTCTAAAGATAATGGGGGTGGTTCAAACCTTTTGCACAGAACTGTATCAGTATTTCAGCAAGCTCAAAGCAAGACTAACTTTTATTGAAAAAACTCCCTCATTTTGCCTTACATTCCTTTCTCCAATAGAAAAGCAATGATTATTAAAGAGTATTATAACCAGCTCAACTCACTTCTTTATCACAATTACTACGCCTAATGAAATAAATTGTTCCTCTGCAAACTTGCCCTGTTGCCACTACATGTAGAGCCCAGCTTAAGGGCAGACAACTGATTTTGCTTGTGGCAACTGTTGTGACCCAGGTACTAAATAAGGACAGAAAAAAGCCCAGTGGTGTTTGAATTAGGCCTGGGACCACCAAGGGCTATTTGTTGCGATTTATGAAAGAACCGAGCAATTTTGTGACCATGCACTACATCTACATCCATAAAGACTTACAGGGACATAAAGAGTGGTCTCATTCGTTTTTTGATGGCTGTTGGCCTTTAAGATTTTTTATTACACCATAGCCAAGACCGCATGAGTGATAATGCAGTGATTGACAATTTCCATATTGACAATTGCTTAACAGAAACCGTCATTAACTGTTGAAGCATCATAGTTTCTATCAAAATAGCTGATTTTTATTTTCATAAGTGACTGAATATAAAGTTCAACCATTTGTACGTAATGAAGCAAGGTATTTTTGAGGTTCAATATCAGTTTCACAAGTCAGAACAGCTGGCAGATGGCCTTTAAACTTCATGATGTTTTGCCTCTCTGTCAAAGGTATGAAGTGACTATTAGCAACACCATAAATATTGTGATAAATTTTTCCAATGCAAGTGCTGACCATATCTATGGAGGCATCCTAGGTAATATCAGAGTGTGGTAAAATATAACTAGGGAGAGAAGTGCACGGTGGGACAACAACAGAATGTAGAGCCGAAAGAGAAGACTAACAGAGCAAATTGCCAGCAGCTGATCATGCAGTCTCAATGTCAACTAAATGTATAAGCAAGTTGATGCACCACCGTAGATGAATGCTTGCCTTTCAAATTCTTATCCCATTCTGAACCACTGATTTAAATCCATGCCTCCGGGCTTACCATGTGTTCAATGTCACATTTATTGAGAGGCTGCACAATAAATCTTTGTTCCTGTGTCAAATCATTGTTTTCAGTCAATGACTAAACTATATCGCAAAAACCTGATAAGGTAACTAACCTAAAGCAGAAAACAAAAATCATACAGATAACATTCAATTGGTTATTTGCATATGAATCAATGGCGGTTTTAGTAACTATGTCAAACAGCAAATTATCATCAAATATGATTCTCAATGTATATCTAAAAAACTGCTATGTTTGCAATTCTATTCTAAAGTAATTTCCTATCTTATTAAGATTTCATAGTATAATTGTACTTTGAATTTTACAAACTATTATATAATTGTACTTTGGATTTGACACCCATACCAGGGGCCATGAGCCAAACTTGGGTGGTAATAAATATTCAATTCAAAATTCAATTCATCACTATTGAGTAGAATGATCTCGTTCTTCGACTTTCCTCATTCGTACTAAATCCAATTCACATTGGTGATCATTTTTCAAATGATATGTCTCAAGAGCTCATGTCCATCAGGATGGAAAATTCCGCAATAGTACAACAGGACTGATTAAAACCTAATCTGACTTCTGTCTGAATGGTCAAAGGGTATATGAGAGTCAGGAGGTAACTCACCTAAATTCCAACGTCTTTGGGGATGGTACATACTACATCAAATATTATCAAAACACCAAACTCCTTTCAAAATGTCTCATGCAGTTATCAGTTTTTTGGACATGAACTATCTATTGTCAATTTAGGCCTATGACCAAAAAAAATCTTCCACGGACTAGGGGAAAAAAAGTCAATTTTGACAAAGTTCTAGAAGTCAATTCATCTAATTTTGAGTTTATTTTTAGCTTACAGATAGTAGGGTAACTTGTCAATAATGGTGCTCAGCCAAATCTGTAAACATTTTCTAGTACTAATGAATATGATCCTCAAAGAATTCAGATGACAATGACAATGACAATGATGACAATGACAATGACAATGACACATAATTTATTTGCTCTTAAAATAAAACAATTACATTGATGGCATATAGATATTACACAATTTAGAGCCAGGGGACCCTCTCAAGACAAAAGTACTTGTCGCTACTAGAGGGCCACCTTGAAGGAAAATTAATTAATATATTACATAATTACATTGAAGTGGAAATAACTGGTAAATTGAGAAAAATATATATTAAGGTATTTAAGCAAACCATGAACAATTCAACAATTTAGGTTATTAATTTAATTATAAAAATAACTTTCATTTTCAAGTAACAGAAGAAGAAAAAGAGAAAAAAAAGAAAAAAAAAGAATAGAGTAAATAATGAAACTTACTTTTTCACTCAAATCAATTGATTGGCAGCGGCTGGTGGTCAGGAGGAGACTGATGCCCACAGATATAACAATCAGAAATGGAGCAATTAGTTTCATAAGAATTTATGAGGTTTTGCTTGATATAGAATTTGAAGCCATCGAAACTGTGGGTAGCAATTTTTTCTTTGTATCGTTTACACATATTATTAACAATTTTTGGATACCTGTAACTCATACCATTTCTTGCGAAGTCATGCCTCACAGCAGGAACTAATAGGTTGCTACTTGAATGGCGAGTAGCATAGTTGTGAGTATAGTTACTGGAAAGAAATTGTTGAGACTGAAAATATTGTGGAAGCATATTATTTTGAAGTTTATAGCAGAATTTGAAATCTTGCAGTGCACATAGATCAGGGAGTTTTAAAATATTGTATTGCTTAAAAATTGGGCTGGTATGGGCATTATATTTCGCCTTTGCTACTATTCTCAATGACTTTTTTTGTTGTTTTATAAGTTTATTAGCTATCCAACTCCATATAATTAAACCATAGTTAAGATAAGAAAGTATCAGTGAATTAAATAGCATACATAATATATTGGATGGTAAGAAGTGTTTTAGCCTGTTCAATGTTCATTATACCAATGGTTTTTGACATTTTCTTAGAAATGCTGTCAACAAGCTGTTTCAATTTTAAATGTTTGTCAAGCAAAAGGCCCAAAAAGTTAAATTCATCTACAAATTCAATACGCATTTCGTCCATGAAAAGATCAGGGGATTGAAACGTCTCTCTTTGCAGAATGGAATGCCATGGCTTTTGTTTTATTGATATCTAAAGAGAGCTTATTTAATTTTAACCAGTCAGTCACTGACTTTAATTCTTCATTTATATTCGCTGTCATAGTATTGTCATTTCCAAAAGTATTTAAGGTCGCAGAAAGAGTGGTATCGTCTGCATATATAACAGGATAAAATTTATCAGTAGCATTAATCATGTCATTAATATAAATAATGAAAAGAAGAGGACCTAAAATGGAGCCCTGGGGGACTCCGCATCTTAATTCAAGAAATTCGGAACTGGTTTCATCTATTTGGACATATTGCATTCGATTAGTCAGATAGCTTCTTAAAAGATTATATGAATTATTTTTCATTCCATAATGAGCTAACTTATACATTAATATTTCATGATCCAGTGTATCAAAGGCCTTCGAGAGGTCGAGATATACATTAATAGGAATTCTATTGTTGTCCATCTCATAAATTATTCTATTTACTAATTCCAAAGCAGCTAATTCAGTAGAATGTGCTTGCCTGAATCCATATTGACTGGTGTAGAAAATATTTTTTTGCGAAAAAAAGTCATATATTTGATTATATATTACTCTCTCAAAGACCTTTGATACACTTGGAAGAATTGAAATAGGTCTGTAGTTAGAAAATATTTTATCATCATCTTTTTTATGGAGAGGTGTGACTTTAGCTATTTTTAATAATTTTGGAAAGGTACCATGTTCTATTGATTGATTAATAAGAAGTTTTAAAGGGTAAGCTAATTCTTTTTTAACCAATTTTAACATTTTATTGGATATTTTGTCATAACCACAACTAGATTTAGGTTTTAGAGAGTCTATTATTTTGATTATTGTGTCTATTTCAATAGGTCTAAAATCGAACTGTTGTAACACTGGGTTTTTTAGATAATCTTTGAATGATTTGTTTGCTGGCATGTTTATATTCTGTGCTAATTTAGGACCAATATCAACGAAATATTGATTAAATTTATTTGAAATTTTGATTTTATCAGAAACTGCATTGTCATCTATAAGAAAATATTTTGGAAATTCGTTTTTCTTCTTTAATTTATTCATTATTTCATTAATTGTTGTCCATGTTTTCCTAACATCATTCCTAAACATTTCAAACTGGTTATAGTAATATATTTTCTTAGCGGCCCTGATGCTGCTCTTCAGAATTCTACTGTATGTTCGAAAATTTAGTAGCTTGCTGTCATAGCTTGGGTTATAAGGTTGGGTTGACTTTAGTAATGTGTATAATTTATCTTTGTATTTAATTGATTTTAAAATTCCAGTTGATATCCATTTGTTCTTTTTATGTTTGTATTTGTTAAATCTAACATATTTAGTGGGGAAATGTTTATTCATTAGGTCTTGCAAGATGCAATTGAAGTTGTTATAACTGATATCAGGCGTTTGTCCTATCACACTGTTGAGTTTTTGTGTTATTGTGGGACTTGACAGTTCGGTTTGAAAGCCTTGAATTGCGGCATTATTTGAAGTTGTTACTTTAACATATTTAGACTTATTTTGATTTTGATTACTCTGGTTTTGAAAATTTAATGAAATAAAGTAAGGTAAGTGATCAGAAATTGTGTTAATAATTACACCAGCCTTTACATTTTCAAATCTATCTGATATTTTTATGAAAAAATTATCAATCAATGTTCCTTTCCTTTGAGTTAATCGTGTAGGAAATGTTATTTTGGGTATATAGCCATTTGAAATAACTGATTCAAGAAATTCATTTACATAATTTATCTCTTTAAATTTCAAAATATTAATGTTGAAGTCTCCCGTAAGTATTACATTACGGTTATTTCTAAATTTGTTAAATATTATATCAAGGTCGTTTATGAATGCTGTGATATTTTCTATTGTTTGACGCGGTGGTCTATAAATATTTCCTATAACTACTTTATTTGTGTCGTAATAATCATTTCCTAATAATACTTCTATAAAGTGCCCATCAAATACATCCGAGTTAATGAATTTATCAATTACATTGAATTTAAACATTTCATGTAGGTAAATAGCTACCCCTCCATGTGCACTGCTCGATTTCCCGGATGAAATGAGATTATATCCTTCTATTTTAAGCAAAGAAAGGTCGCTGTCTGCTGTGAGCCATGTCTCCTGCAAGCAAATGGCACCGAGTCTGGAATTAGAAGAGTTATACAGATTAACATACATTTGCAATTGATCAAATTTAGCTTGGAGAGACTGGCAGTTTAGGCTTAGAATTGTGAAATTGTTAGGAGTTTTTGAAATAAAATCTGCAAAACCTGCACTGTCATAATAGGGAGAAAGTTCAAACAAAGTGGGTTCATCAGTTTCCTCCTGAGAGTCCAGTCCGCTGCCTGCAAAGAGATCAAGTAAAGAAGTTTCATTATCTAGTAAGGAGTTTGGTTCAATTAACATAAATATAATTTAAAACTAAGATTTTAGGACTATAAATAAAAGTAAAATCATTGAAGAAATCTTGGTTTGCTATCATTGAGAAAGTAATGGGTAAAGTTATCACACCTAAGTGTTGATACAACAATCCACTCAGAATATTAAACAAGGTGATAACAACTTGTAACTGAACAAAATATGTGTCAATGGGTTTTTTGATTATAAAAGGAGAAATGAACTTGTCAGAATTCATGAAGTTAAATAGGCACATGGCTAGCCAAATACATTAGGATTAAGAAAAATCAAGACTTTCAGCTGTATATATATTCAAAAAAAAGTATTCGATAGTAAACTCGTTATTAAATGTATCTATCTACAGATATTTTACAAAACAACAAAAGGCATTCACATTCACAAGGAAAAGTATATGCAATCTGATTACTGGAAGTTATTACATAGTGGGTCTTTAAATTGAGAAGATATTGACTTATGCTGTACACAAGAAAAGATATCATCATATTATAATTATTAGAGCAACTTTTCGGAGTTGATAAATATACAAAAATGGAACTATAGCAGGTCACAGCCAAACAAATCATTGAATTATGTGTTGGTGATTGTTAAAGATCAAGAAATGCAATTATCAATCAGTTGAGAACAATTTCTTAAAATAAATATCATTCTTCATCACGTATTATATCTTGATATATATAATAATGACAAACATAGCCTTCTAAAATACAGACATAAAAGAGATGGAATTAATATAGAGGAGAAGTCACATGATAAACAACATTTAAATACAGTCAGTGTTGGTTTTGAGTTTTCTATAGTTATATACTCATTAATTGACTTGTTGAAGATCAGTTCTTATTTCCTCAAGAATATTCCCAACTATGTTTTGACCCCATTGAGTTGTGTCAGTGAGGTTATCGTCCTTTAAGGTCATTCCAACTCCCCAGATTTTACTACGAGTGGCCTCCGCAAGTGTGGTTTCCCCTGTTCCGAGTAAGAAGTTTTTGGCCCTTTCATTCTGGGAAAATTTTGCATGGCATCCTTTGTGCAGTGCAACTTTGGCTTGCGGTAGCCAATTTTTCATATCAATAGCAATTTTGTCACCAATTGATTTACAGACAGCAGGATGTGTTGCCTGTCTTATCCGTGTGATCGAATCTATGTCTTTCGCAAACTGGGCTTTACACAGTTGAAAATATTGTTCCACTGAATGGTAGACATGATTGTCAATTTTGATTTCAGTTTGATAGAAATTTGAGAGTGGCGTGGCTGCTGAGAAAAAAGCAGTGATATTTTCAAAACGCTTTGTAGCAACTTCTGCAGGATACAATAAAAGTAGGTCATTGCCCTTCCTCTGTAAATATTGCCTATTTAGAACTGTGGTGAAGGTCAGGACAATGAGTAGGGTTGTTCAGGGTAAGCTGTATGCTTCACAATTCTCATTGTCCAAAGCAAAATATTGACCAATGGTACTTTATTCAAATGCAGGGCAGAGAGACTCAATGTCAGATTTGGTCCTTTCAAAGATATTTTCTTGACTGTGAGTCAATCATCTGTGTGAACATTGTGGGACGTATTAGAGATTATACCAAATAGTCAGAAACTCAAGACCAGTCAACATTGCTACTACATGTACCATGGCATCTTTTAGGTTGCAACATACTACATATACCATAGGCCAGCTACTTCTTTTAAAAATGATAGATGATCAACTGCTCAATCTGTAGAAGAGGCCAATTAAGAAAGAATTTAATCATTGTGCACAACGGTCAACAATCTCTTACATTATGTCCTTCCTCTGCTTCACCAAAGCTTCTGGGGCAAAGGTCACATAATTATATAATATTTAATGGTGGTCTTTTATTCTCACCAATTCACCACTGAGTCAGCAAGGACACTTTTTATGAAGTTGTCTAAAGCTGTTTAAGCACCTAATCAAAGCATGATCTCCCTCAGATCTATTATATTTATCATCCAATGTTGTTCAGCCACCTTAGTCCAAATAATGATATTGAAATATCCTGTGTCTATACATGAAAATATCATGATGTTGGCTTCAAAATCAAAGTCTCCAACAATGATGAGATTAAATAGACTCTATGCCGCTTTGGAGGGAAGAAAAACAATATTTCCCTATTAGATATCATTTCTTGCTTTGTCAATGGAAAAGACTGTTATATCATTAATTGAACGATGCTCTTACTGGACAAATGACATTAGACGATGGCCTGCTGAAACCAAAAGAAGTCCAGAATTTGACTATTTATTGACGTTATGCATTTAAATAATATTATGGTAGCTAATATTAATGAATCTTCTATTCCACTCCAGATGTGAATGCGAAAAAAAATAAATAAAATTGTAAGATGCCTTGAAGTGCGGGCTACCTATTGCACATTCAAATGAAAAAGGAACAACATTCTCGGAAGTGCACAGAGGAAATACTCGTACAAAGTGGTGAGGTGGAATAACTATGTCAGCACGGCCTGTAATTGCTGATTTACACAAAGGGAAGTTTGCGCAATGACTGGTGTAGCTCTTTTGAGCAAGTAAACCATATTTTCTAGAAAGTAGATTATCTTTCACCTACTTAGACCTGACTGATCTAATCTGCGAGAATTATGAATTATTATCCAGTGGCTACCCTCTCGGGTCATCAAAAAAGATTAATATGATCAGCATGTTATCTATGTCTAAGCTTGTAGAAATCACAAATTAATGTAATAATGTACCAAAATGCTTCACTGTACAACCTGATGCATTTAGATATTGATATCTTCAGAAATGATTCACATGAAATTTATGCAACTCGTTGAGTAACTGGTATGCTTTGGATTGCAAGTTTGCAAAACAGTAACAATCAAATATTCAAATGTTGTTGAATTTGTGGGTCATCAATTATGGAACTTGTGTTCTTGCTCAACTGTTGCTAGGATATTGGCAATATTTTAACCCAATTTTCATACATACATTGTTGAATTAAACATGGAATTGTGATGGTTACAACTGCAATGCAGTGATATAATATGTACTTATCTTAACTCCAAGCTATTTTCTGAAGCCAATTTGAGTACTCACCTGAAAAAAGAGAAGGAAATGTCACTAAAAAAAAGAAAATATTTATTTTTGAAAGACAGAATCAATATCTCATACTAGATAACAGTGTTGGAGGTCTCGAGGCCGGGCCTTGACCTGGAGGCCGGCCTCGGGACCATATTTTGATGGCCTCGGCCTTGGAGAGAGCGGAAGTCTCGACACGTTACACATTAACACCATTTGAGGGAGCATTTCTCTTGCAAGCATAGAGACTGATACAAGGGGTCGCCAGTTTTGATCATAAAGATCCACTTACAATTTCAGGTTGAGTCAAAATGTCCACAGGGTAACATCTCTATCCCGACAAAAATGGCATTGGATCATCATAATTCTTGTTGAATGCAAGCCTTACCATGAGTGAAATAATTGAACTAATACTACGTCCTGTACCCAAATCAAAGATCAATAAATAACGATAAATAATTGATGAATCTGATCTTTTTCCTCAATAAGGTATTACACAACTATACTTAAGTATAATCTGATTTATATAATTCATCTGGTTTTCGTCACTGTAGTAAATCTTCCTAATTCCTGTGATGCGATTCTTCCCAAGAAATTTAAGCCGCGGATAGCGCATGTGAAAGCTGCTTTTTTATCGCAATTGGGTCATTGTTAGACTAGAATTCAACATCATGGGTGTTTTGTAATATCATATGCTGTCACAGAAGAGAGGCAAACAGATATAAAATATCTGCCCAAAAAGATTATTGTTGGCAAATCTCTTTTAAAATGTGAAACAGATCTGCTTCACAAATGATCATATATTCATAGAGCTCTAAAGATCTTGCCAAACGGGAAAATTTACAATTGCAAATGTGTATAACCTATTGAAATTGATCATAACCCTTGTTCTGATAAGACTTTTCAGAGTATTTGCCACAGACTGCCATATTACCATTATAACCATATTTGGCCAATTCAGTACTAAAGAGGTCAAAGATATTGGATGACCATCTGTAATCTGCTATCACGTTCCCCCATTCTGCTCGGAATATTAACCGCGATCAATAAATTCATTTCCATGCCCTCCCAAAACACAATGGTCTTTCTGATAGGTCCTGATAAGGTGTCATGGAAATGTCTGTGGCCTCTATAAGGTACGATGATGACTACATTAGGACACGTATGAACAGGTTTTATACTACAGTCGTTCGTATTGCTGTCCTTTTATCATTTAATGGAAAGCTATGCCTGCCCTGCAAGCACAATATTCTGGAAGTTGTCATACTTCAAAGATTTCAGTTAAATACAATGATTTCACTCAGACATGATGATTTTAAAGCACTACTTCCAGGGACAGTGGCCATCTACACATATTTCTATGTATTTTACAACTGATCTGGTTAGAATACAGCATCTGCTGCAAGGATCTTCATGAAAATCCAATTCGCTCTCCATATATTATTAATTTTAATAAATTGTTTGAGCCATAGCTTGGTAACTGACAGATGGACGAATGGACAGACAGACGGATGGCCAGTTGAATGAAAGAATATGTCACATGGCAAGACTGAAAAAGGGTCTATGCAGAATAAATATGTTAATGCAATGGATATTTCTTCCAAATGTTTTGGATTACCATTAAACCATCAAACAAAACCAATTCTTGGTGGTCTAAATGTGGGAGGGAACTGCAAATGTTATTGAGAAAACTTTATCCTTGAAAAGGCCCCAAAATAAACATCAAGAAAAAGGTGTTTTATTTGTCCGAGTTTGTTTTTAGTTCTAGATTCCATTAAAGAGATTCTTATGTAAACACCTTATACCCCCCAGATTCAATCTGAGGATCACACCATAGACGTCAAAATAAAGTTTTGAAGGTAAAAAGCTGACTTGGAATTTGCTGCAAGTTAATGATCACTTTTTGGAAATCTATAAAAGATTCGTGTCTATAAGGTGGAAGCTTACCCTACCTCTCTATCTGTCTGCCTGTCTGTCTATGTTTCAAGCCCAATAAGAGACATAGGGTAAAAGTGGGTAATATCACGCAGGTGGGTATTATCACGCACCTAACTTAATAGCTATTTAAATCATCAGCTTTGTAAGAGATCTCCCATGTAAGGAATGAAAAACGTGCATGAGATAATATTGGTCCTACTCCATAGTATTTTTTGCTTGGAATTGGAACTGACAAGTTTGTAAGATCCTTTTAGCCAATTTGCGCATTTTTTCTGAATTTTAATGCCTTTTATTATAAAATTCTCGATGTTTACTATAGCAAATTGCAGTTAAGGTTTTTGAGATATGTTGAGTGGACAATCATGATGTGATAAAGACACAAGACAGGATTTCAAAAGTTTCACTCACAAAATGTTGGGCTTGAATAAGTCAGTGGTATTCATGTCCATATAATGAGCATACATCAGGGGTAATATCACTCATGATCTGGGGGTTGTATGACGCATATTATGGGGGTAATATCACGCAAATTTGGGTATTATCACGCACCCATTAGTACCAAATAACCCATTTAGTATGCAGCAAAGTTTCACTTGAAACACTTCGACTATATATTGGATGTTGGAGAAATTCATCAATTGGTCTCCACCAGAACTTTTAAATCACTATTTGGGTTCTTCAGTCAGTTTTTTGGTTGGAGGAGGGGGGGGGGAGGGGCAACAGTGACATTGCTTTGTCTTAAAATGTTTTAACTTTTTTAACAACAAAATTGCTAAATTTTCTCTTCATAATTCCCCAGAATATTAGGATAATGCAATTCAATGAGCAGCCTCGGATTAAAACCACATATATTTGGATGGATACCTGATAGATAGTTGGGCTTATGTCCTGTATTTATGCACTTGGCTATTAAATCAGGACAAAGCACTGAGGAAAAGGATGACTGAAACTGCCATCCAACATCTACAGGGCCCAGTGACTCTCATGGTTATCTGTCTTAATTTGGCCAGCTGATGACCATTTATGTTACACTGTAAAATCGGAGGCACTGATTCAGCTCAATTGATTGAGTGAGATGGTTGCACAAGTTGATTGAGCTAGCATAGATTAATGTTTTAAGCTGAGATAACTCAAAATACTGAGCTAAGATAGCTCAAAATACTAAGCTATGTTGACTAAGGTATTCAAGCTGAGAAAACTCAAAACAATGAGCTGTGTTGACTTACAGCTAAAAATATTGAGTTTTTTGAATCATTGTTCCAAGCTGCTACAACTCAAAATTTTGAGCTGTGTTGACTTATTTTTAGTCGTTTTTGATTTATATTTGTATGACCTGTCTTAAAAAGTTATTTATGAATATTGGCTGTAATCCCAAAATATTGTTTGATCTCTCAAGGGGATTCACCTGATCCAGCATGCTTCATTTTAGCACACCATGGACAGGCCCAAGATGTATTCAACAAAGACCATTGCATCACAAGGAGATTTAAAAATTAATTTCTTGTGAATAAATCCCAATGGCCTGTGGCTCATCTCAGTTGGTATACAGTGCTAGAAGCCTATATTTGAACACACTCTGACTTGGAAATGTTGGTTGACGTGTGAAAGCATGCATCTAATTACTCCCACAAATTAATTTAAGGGAGATTAAAAATAAAAGGAAACAAGTTAAAGTGGGGTGCTATTCATTTTTTCTCTGGGATAGTGTAATATAAATGTTCTTTTTTCTTGTAAGTAAATAATTATTTAAAACTAAATGCAGTCTTATGAGAAGTGCTTGTTATAGATGGCACTATATGTGGCATGACTGAGATGTCAAGCTATCTGCAACAACTGAAGCTTTCATGTTTTCACAGCTTAGTGTTATGATTCGTTTGGACAACTTACAGCATTGAACTATCATACCTTGACAACTTATAGGATTGAGCTATCATAGCTTGAAAATTATTAACATTCTCAGACAGCTCAAATTATTGCTTCAACACAGTTTTCAAATTTTACAGTGTAGCATGTGGTTCATGGAACTCCATAATTTAAAATAGAAAGCTATGTGGGGCAGAGTAAGACATAATCTAATAATGGAAACAGTGGGACATCAGATAATGCAAGTTGGAAAAATGCACTGGAAACTTCTTGAAAATAATGTATACACTATACAGACCACAATTCAGCAACTGCATACAGGAGCTCCAACAAATTTTCTCTGGACTCTCATTGGTCAATGGTTATCAGAGTTATTTGGCTGTATCTGATTCATTTGGGGAGGGGGGTTCAGAATAAATTTCATTTCAATAAAACTCCCGTTTGTGATAAACAACAATCAAATTAAGGAAACAATGTATAGTTTTATACTGACCAGTGACCACAGTGTAACCAAATAGATAGCTCACAAGTGTTGTTGTAAATACATTAATATTTTGTGGAAATATAACTGTTCTTTACATAATTGCTCCCAATTAAATAATCTTGACTAATGTTATATATAATTGACCCTGATAATTGCGCAATTGTCACTGTTGGTGAATTTGGGCATTAGAGGCATTGAGGTCCTGTAGATAACACAAGATGAGGGTTAAAAGCAATACTCCTGGACAAAAAAATAGTGCCATTTTCGTAAGGAAATCAGTCTGCGTCATATAACACCTCATGGTGCGTGATATTAAACAGAAGTGCGTGATATTACCCATGGAAACTGCTAAAATGACCTTAGCTACTTTAATTGAATGTACAGTGCGCTAAGATGCTGTCTACCACTGGAATTTGATATTTTTGTATCACCTGAGTTCAATATCAATTGAAATCTCTACTGTAGGTAATGATATACATAATTCTTCACTATTAGCAGTCACTGACAAACAGGCCAGTAAATGTGGGTAATACCACGCACTAGGTGCGTGATATTACCCACATTTACCCTATATATGTTTAAACTAAAACCTTACCCATAGCAGCTATGTTCACATGATTATTATATGACATGCAGCAACCTTACATAAAGCATGACAAGCCATCTCTTTACAACAAGAGGTCATTTTTGCAATAACAAATCTTCAGTCTGACCAGCCTGAATGTTCACTAAAATATCTGACTGACATATGAGCGATCAAAGGCAGCCATGAAAAAGATCTTTATCACCGATAAAAATTGAGTTATCTTAGTGATCGTATCCACAGAAATTATAATAATTGTCGCAAACACTATTCTTGAAATTCCACTCAAAGAAATTGTTCTCTATTTTGCATACCTCAGATTATGCCTCATGTGACTTGCTGACCACTGACTAAGAGTAAGAGATAATAGTTGACATAATTATGATGCTGTGGTTGAGAAGAATCAATATGCCCCAGTCAAGAATATTATCATCATTGAAATTTAATTTTAACGGAATGATATCAAAGCCTTGTCTATAAGTTGACCTCTGTTACATAATATCCATTCTTCTTCTATCCTCTAAAAAAATTCTGAGATTCTCTCAAAAAGTATTTTTATTGTCTTAGAAATGTTAGGGAGTACAGTTTTACGATTTTTGTCCCAGACGAGCTTCATTTGTCCAGTATTAGGTAGGGCATGTGCTTACATTTTCTGGTAATTTGGTAAAATTTCATAAACATACATGTGGAGCCACCTTTGGAGTAATTTCATGATCTCCAGCCAATAATGTAAACAAATACTTTTTATACAGTGACAAACTCTAGTTTACAAAGCAATCATTGCAGAACTTTCCCTCTTAAAGTTTAATGTTAAGTGATAGAATCAATTTAACTCGCTTTAAAATTCTTAAACAAATAGGGAATTTGCGGATTTGAATAGCATACCATACTTACAATGTAGCAATTTGTGGTTTTTAACAGTAAGTTCAAGTTTAGTTATAGAATCGACAGACCCATTTCCATCAATATGCCCTTTTAAGCAAGAAACCTTGCTGGAAATGATATCAGCTTGTTGCTGGAAGAATGCATCCATGGAACAGGAGAGTTATTTTCTCGCAAACAAAAGATAAGTTGGGAGAGTATAAAAAGCAGAATTCTATGACCAATTGAATTCTATAACCTCTCCTCACAAAGTCTTCTCTTAAGAATCAGGGATGGATAAGCCAATATTGACGGAAAAGTCCTTTCACATTTTAAGAACCCCACTTGAAAATCGAAGGTCTATGCCCCAAATTTCAGGTCAAAATGGTTGGGCAATTTTCTCAATGCATAATATTGATGGCCAATGATTACTGGCTATCGATCATGCAAATATGTGTGAGTTAGATGCATTTGTGAATTAATTGAATGAATAGGTTTAAAGGAAGGAAGTTTGCATTTGAGAGTACATTACCAAGGCATTTTATCCTATATCAGCAATGCGCCAGGGGTGGATTAAAAAATGTTGGTCAGTGGGGATAAGTGAATAAAAAATATAGGCCTACTTAAAACACTGTATCTAAAATGACCAAGTTTCTGACTTTCATATAGAAGGTAATAAAAAAAGTTAATAAAAAGGAAAATTTATAAGCAAGGGTCCAGGATAGTTCCATAGTAAGTAGCATGCTGGATCAATAGAAAAACCAGGCCAATAGACATGTTAACAATCCTTGACCAGCTGATCCGAGACATCGCATCTTCAAACTATGGTCACAATTTGGATAGCTGACAAAGAGCAAAGGCTCGCACAGTGCCATTGACAAACGCACGACTGATCGATATTAATTCAGTGCTGAGTAATCAGCACATGTATGCATTTGCATAACTCTCAGTTATTTCTTGTGCCCCCCCCCCCCGATATTAAATGGTCACCTCCTAAAAAGCTTCAAAGCCAATAGAATCGGGTATAGCAATTGACAATAAATTAGCCATGGCGCCCAGCTACATTTAATATGCATGAAGATTTGATGTTCAAACGACACACTTTCAGATTAGATATAGTGAGCATTGGAATGCTTCTATTTGTCAGAGGTCACTTTGCAAAATACATCCTCACACAAAAGACAGCTCTTGACAATTAGAGAAGGTCCTTTGTGAAATCTTCAGGGCCATGCTGATTGCTGACTGACATCAAGCCACTATCTGTGTGATCAAAGCAAGTCCATCTGAGGGTCGTCTAGGGGTCGCTGACCTGACTGCCAATGTCCAGTGAATTGTCCATCAATCACCAAATGAGATCAAACAATGAACTGCTTTTGCAGCAAATTGTTGAGCAGCACACTAGACCTACAGGGGATGCTTCAAGCTGTTGATGGTTAAAAGTCTCTAGATAGCTTTATTTTCCGAGTAACCCAGTTAAAAGTAAAGTTATAGGAGTTAACCACCTTAGGATAACCTGTGTTAAGCATTGATACAATCTAGCACAGCTGTCATCACAATTGTATTCTGATGTTTGTATAATGTCAGGTGACGTCAGATGCCCTCTGGGTAAAGAATAACATACCATTTGTCATACTTATTTTCAATAATTAATCGACTTCTGCGATACCAGCAACATTTTTTAAAATGGTCAGGAACAAAGTTGCTACAATACAATACACTCTAGAGCTGTATATCAGAAAGCCCTCCAGTGCCCACCAGGTCTGAAACAGCAGAAGGAATTTTATTGCTGTTTGTTGCATTAAGGCCAAACGGGCCAGAAGTCCAAAACCATAAAAGGAGTGTTAGCGGCGATCTCGGGAATGACCAATGACACCGACCAATGGGACTGCCACTTTGACTGGCCAATTATACCGACCAGTGCGACAAAACTGGAACAAATTTGCGGAATAATTCTGTATAACCTTTCTATATATTCCTTGTTTCATACAAAACCTTGTTCTGATGTAAATGAAACAAATTGATCGTAATAATTCTTAAATGATGACTGTATGTCGTGTATTTGTGCACTGGTAAGACTTACTATGATTGGCAGTAACTGTCAAAAGTAGGTTTAAACTACTTCGCAAAAAAAAAGTAGGTTTAAACTACTTCGCAAAAGATTAAATATGTCTGCATAACATTTTTTGCATGTGACAAGAATTTGCCTCTAATCATACACAAAAGCTAATGACAATATAAACGCGTGTTGCATTTGTCCAACAGGTCAAAAACACCTGGGATTGACATCGTACTTCAAGATCACTAGTGCATGATCTAGAGCTTTCAAGAAAAAAATATAGCATTTCAAAAAATATTGTCTTTATAAGGCCACCATGACATTGTGTTCAGTTTTAATCTGTGCTATTTAGTCATGAAACCAAGTGATACAAATGGACACAGGAAATGATATATCTGAGCAAAAAGGTTTGTAAACTTTTGTGTGTGGCAAGTACATGTATCTATAAAGCAAATACAGACCGACGAGAACTGCACTTCCCATTCTTATTGAATGGATGGACATCCTCCGTGTGTGCCTCCCTAAGTTCTTTGGGACAGAGCTCTTTATTTAATGCCCAGTACAGCATTACATAAGCATCATTGATGGAAATGATTTTGGCTATAACTATATATTTAGGCTTTACACCTAAGGAAACTAAAGAACAATAAAGCAGCAGGTATTGATGGAATCATGGGGGAATTCTATAAATATGCAAGTGAAAAACTTATCACCCCGTTCTGCGCTGTATTCAATCATATTTTTGAAAAAGGGGAATACCCCTCGCAGTGGTCTGAAGGTCTCATTAATGCTCTTCATAAAAAAGGAGATCGCTCTGATCCGGATAACTATAGGAAGATAACTATAAATGTTGTAATGGGGAAAATATTTGATTCAATCTTAAATAGCAGATTGTACTATAAAAATGATGCTTTAGATCTTGATGACCCATGCCAATTCGGCTTCACTCCTGGTGCAAGTACCACTGACTGTGTCTTTGTTTTGGATACTGTGATAAGCTATCAACAAATTAAATGTAAACCAGTGTATTTATGTTTTGTCGATTTTACTAAAGCGTTTGACTATATAAACCGAAATGCCCTTTACTACAAACTTATGCAACAAAAAATAGGCGATAAAATGCTTAAGATTATTGTAAACATGTATGACAAGGCCAAAGCAAGAGTCCATCAGAATGGTTGTACGGGGGATTCTATCGACAGTAAATGTGGGGTGTTACAAGGTGGAATCCTTAGTCCAAAACTTTTCAATGAATTTATGTCTGACCTCCCCAAATATCTGAACAAAACTGATGGAATAACACTTGGTAACTTGACTCTGACTCATATTCTCTATGCAGATGACATTGTTTTACTAGCTGATTCACCAAAATGCCTTCAGAATAGCATTAACTCCTTACACAACTTCTGCAAAAAATGGCACCTAATTGTAAATGTAAACAAAACAAAAGTAATGCAGATAGGAAACAAAACTGTTTGTAATATGATTTACAATGGTGAAAATATTGAAAATGTAGATAGTTTCAAATATTTAGGTCATATGCTCACTAATAAACGAAACATACATGGTAAAATGATGGAATACCTAGCGACGCAAGGGCTGAAAGCCTTATTTGCGTTACAAGGTGACACAAAGCAGGCATTGGGCCTCATAAATCCCCAGCTATCCTTAAAAATGTTTGATATATATATCCTACCTATTCTAGAGTACAACAGTGAAATCTGGACAGGTGAAAAATCTATAAGTGAGTTAGAGAACCTACAACTTGGTTATCTTAAGAGTGTTCTAGGAGTAAGAAAACAAACCCCATCTCTTGCAGTGTATGGCGAGACTGGTAGATTCCCACTACATGTTAGGCATAAAGTAAGGATGATAAATTATTGGGTTAGGTTAGAAAAAATGTCTGATCATAAAATACTTAAGAAATGTCTATCAATTCAAAAGGACATGCACAGAGATGGCAACCGTAACAGCTGGCTCGGTAAAGTGATCCAGATTCTAAATAACTGTAATATTCTTTATAACATGCATGACAGTGGGAGCCATAACATTGATCGTATAGGCAGTAGAACTAAACTAAAATTGTATGAAATTGAACAGATGAGATTAATCGAGTCCATAAATGACAGTACACAGCAACCTAAATTAAGAACATATAAACTATTTAAAACAGACTGCAGGTTAGAGCCGTACTTGCTTTTAAGACATAGCGGTAAAATCATAACCAAAATTGCCAGATTTAGAACAAGCTCGCATAGTCTACGTATAGAAACGGGTCGCCATCGACGGCCAA
The DNA here is from genome assembly GCA_026936325.1 of Platynereis dumerilii. Classification (NCBI taxonomy): domain Eukaryota; kingdom Metazoa; phylum Annelida; class Polychaeta; order Phyllodocida; family Nereididae; genus Platynereis; species Platynereis dumerilii. The sequence continues at coordinate 60,191,358 of JAPTHN010000002.1, forward strand.
AAATTCCGGCAGAAGATAGAATCTGTGAGAAATGTAGCTTAAATATGACTGAAGATGAAATACACTGCCTGATTATTTGCCCAAGCAATCAGAGCAACCGTAATGAACTATTTCAGATAGCAGAAAATCTGATAAATAACTTTAGATCACTTGATGACACAGATAAGTTTATAGCAATAATGAGCAGTAAAGAGGCCGAAATGCAAATTAGCCTTGGAAAGTTCCTGCAACAGGCTGATGTATAACAGAACATCTCCTACCTTCGCATGAGTTATGTTACAATGTATAGATAATTTGATACACCATTTTACTTACAATATACACTTATTGTGCAAATCTCTGTAAATATTCTTGATGACATTTTGCAAGATTATAACTGCAAACTCTTTATGACACCATCGTGTACATTAGACCAAAATAATACATCATGAACATTCTGAAAAATGGACAATTGTATTAGCTTGCAAAAGAATATGATTATTAAGGGATATTATTATACATAAATGCTGAAAAGTAATGAATATACTATATATGAATATACTATATAGATGTGAATGCTTTTTGATGCTTTGTCTCTAAAGTGGTTACAGGCCTATTATTTTTAGTTCACTATGATTATTGACAGATATTATGATATCAATGTTGAAAATGAATGTATGCACTGTATTATTATTTATTATTCCTAGTTGTTTTGTCTGGAAAATCGCTTTTTAAACATATTTATATTTTTGATAACTAGGTATAAATTGTTATATACTATTCATTAGATGTAACATGATTGATTAGTGGAAGTAAACGGTGGCTGGAACCTTAAGTAATATAACCTACATGTCCTATTTTATGAAAGTTATCATTTTTTATTGTATATATATATATACTTATAAAATTTTTATACTATTAAATATTATCACATTTTACTAACCAATGTTTTCTCGCAATACTAACATTGACAAATGTATCATTACTGATATTCTTGTGTCAATAAAACAATATATATATATATATGTGTACAGTGCCGCCTGTAAGTAAGTGAAACGCATGACATTGTGCCATTGCATCAATGCTAAACATCCTCAGCCAAATTGCTTGTGGAGGCATGAATTCTCATCGGATGAAAGGGGAAAAAAATGGGTCATAAAGGCCAATGTGTGAGACAAGTGGGATAAAAATAGCAGCCCATTTTCTTCGCTGTAGTCTGAGTTAGGTATGGGTCAAAGTCTTTGATAAGTAAGTGAACCACCCTTCCCTATGTTTTAACATTGGACCTGCGTTTCACTTACTTATCAAAGACTTTGACTAGGGTGGTTCGCAAAAATACCAATTTCACCGAAGAGGGCAAGAAACCCCTTCATTTTGATGGGTCTGCAAGAAAATTGAGTGATCAATGTTTTCTTAAATTTCATTTAACATGAACAAAAAGTTTTCGAATTTCATAAATTGCTATTAACATCAATTTAGTGCTAAGATTGGCTTAAACAACATCCAGCATGCTCTAAATGTCTTTTATCCTTGGACTATAGCAGCATGATAAGCCTACTGTGGCTTGATAGTGATTGGAATAATGTACAAAATGCAAGAATAGAGTGAAAATAATTATTGAAATATATTCAAACGCTTTTATGTCAAGAATGGGTCCTTTATGCAGTTTAGAGGCAAATACCTTTGTTTGACTTGAAAATTAATGCTCCACCTCATAATGTTTAAAGATATATCTATTTCTAGATTCATTCTCATTTTAATGATACTGAGGAGTGAGCATGCCCTTTTCCTTGATGTGATATCCTAATACTTGAGTATGTGAAAATGAAATAATGTTTAATCCAAATTCCCAATGAGTACAACATTGTATAATGTACACTTTGTGTCATAAAATGCATCATTATAGAGACAATACTAAAAGAAGAAAATAATTTTATAGTTGAATTAACTGAAATAAGATGCAGAGTTATAAATGCAATAGATTTGATGCACGTCGCTGGGTAGATTGTTGTCACTTCTGGGTGTTTCCCTGGAACCTGTAGGAATGTTGGAGTACAACATGTGAATGTGCTCAAAATACAGAACAATGCCAATGATCAGACCTATCAATATTCAATTATTCATGATGAGGTCTGTCTTGAAATCACTGGAAATTATGAATCACAACACACTTATAAGTGACAATCATTAACTGTTATTGATGTTAAAAGTTCTAAAATTATCTACCCTGCTTTTCTAGGTATGTACGAAAGATGTGACCATGCAGTTCTTTATTTTTTATTAAGTCTCAGACAAGCCCATTTACTTAGGTAAATCATATACATATATTCTATATTAATGCACATTGTGACATCATCAAAGTATGTAAGTTCAAAAGTTTAGCTCCTTGCACAATTTTATTTTCAATACCCAAAATACCTAGCTGTATTAGTACAAAAACGTTAAATCATACTATTATGTATCTCAATGGCATTTATTTTAGAAATAATGATACTGAGCATTAATATTGAAACCAAATGAGTATATGAGGTTTTTGCTTCTGTAGTTGCGAAAACATAGAAGAATGAATCCCCCTTATTAATTATTCTGACTTTATTCTGTTAAAAAATCTTCCCACAATCCCCAGCAACTGAAGTATCATACACTGAAGAAGTTAGGTATAAATTTTATCTAGTGTTTGTGCAAGGTGTCTTATTAAAACCAAATTTTAGCACTAAAATGTTGATTATAGCAATTTATGACATTTGAAAACTTTCATTTCTGGTAAAACGAAATTTAAGAAAACATTGATCACTCAATATCATTGCAGATCCATCATGTTACCATTTAAATGAAAGGTCTTTTTTTGGCCATTTCAAAAATGGTAGTTAGAACTTTGTAGCTTTAAAATTGACAAAGTTATGCAAGACCGTGGGTTCGCTAACTGACATTTTTTTGCTGTTTTGGCTAAAACTTCAGGCTCGTTGAGCACCCACTTCCATTTAACTTAAGAATCCAAAATTTTGCATGGGTGCAGCATTTGGCAAATGGAACAAAATGAGGGGAAGTCTTGCCCTCTTTGGTTAAATTGTTGTTTTTCGAACCACCCTAACTTTGACCTATACCTAACTCCAACTACAGCAAAGAAAATTGACTGCTATTTTTTTCCACATGCCTCACATATTGTCCTTTATGACCCAAAATGTTTTCCTCTCATCGAATGAGAATTCGTCCTCCCAGAAGCATTTTGGTTAAGGATGTTTAACATTGATGCAATGGCACAATATCATGCGTTTCACTTACTTACAGGCGGCACTGTATACTGTCTACTGGGCAAATTGGTGGCATGGGAAGCTTGGATTACCATCTACTCAGTTACTAGGACAATAGAAAGAAAATAGGGCAACAATAGTAGACAAAATGTAAATAGTACTCACTACTTGATGATGACAACTTGAATTAAATGTTATATTAAAATGTTCTTAGGGAACTGGGTGTGCAATTTTAGGCACTTCCTAAATCTCCATCTCAAATAGGCCTACTTACTTTGCTGATAATTTTACGGTATGAAACAAGAAAGGCTGAAATGAGCCAGCTAATTTCATTTTTATCCAACAGGACCATCCAGCTAATCTAAACCAGTTCTTGGAAAAAGTTATCAAAATATTTGCTTAGGCTATATTGATACACTTGTGCAGGATGATTTTAGGAAGAATGAAGTTTTAGAATTTCTGACACAGGAACTCAAGCAGCAATCATTAATGTTTAACATCGTTTGCCAATTCAAATTACACTTGCAGTAATATTTATGTCAAGGCATCTTAGGAAAGCAGAGACACCACCAAGATATAAGACTCGCGACAAAAAAACAAGATTGTGATAGTACATTGATAGTAAAAAGATACTAGACCATACAATGCGCAATAAAGGTAAACAGCGCCGATCTGGCACAAAAGTTGCTGGTCACGGCTCTGAGCATAGCTGTTCAGAAATCCGGAATGCTTCATTCTTATTGTCCAAAGCAAAATATTGACTCTGGAGGATGAATGGCACGACGTTGAAATGGCGGACCAACGAAAATATGAACTCAGTGTCAGGTTATGACTGTTCCTTTGGTCTTATCCGAGATTTTTGCTTGTCAGTAGGTCTGTCAGATGTGTGCTTGGGGACATATTGGGATCTGGTCAACAACTCACAACCAGTCAACATCAGTACTCTGCTATGTAACGGTGGGAAAGCGGAACCCTTGAATACTACATATAAGACACAGCAATGACAGTGACCTGAAGCAGATGAACCCGCAGATCCAGGGAGCAGAATAAAAAATGAAAACCATCATTGGTAAATTGTAAGACATAATTTTTTACATTTTAATGTTCTCCTTAGTTTAATGGTCAGCTAACAGATTTGGATCATTTTGGCGGAAAACTGGAAGTCAATCATACCTCAAACCTTCATCCAAATTTTGTATGATATCATGCATGATCTATTTTTTTAAAATGTTGAGAGTATTCATTTCTTTAAAGAGCAAACTGGTGGAAAATGTCGTTTCTAAATTGATATGTAATCAGGCTTGAATAAGAGTTTCAAAATTACACTGGAACTGCCAAGTAAATCAATGGAACTAGCTCTTGACAAGCCTACAGGATATCATGCAGGAAAGAAATGTGGTATAGAACTATTCTCTGCCTGGTATAGCATTACATAAGCATCATTCACAACAATGTCTTTGGCCATGGGTATCCCTCTCCAGATGAACCAACTAGTGCCTTGGGATTCTGAAATTACCATCTACTCAATTACTCGATCAATAGTAGGGCAATGAGAGACAGAATGTAAACAATACTTCCAGCCTATTTTTGACAGCTTACGTTAAATGTGATATTACACTGCCTTGCCAATTGAATGTGCCATCCATGATCCAAGCTGTTCTCTGGATTGCTTGTCGATAGCTCGTATAAGAAAGAAAGACAGTTCAATGATCTTGAACAATTCTTCCTGAATTGGACTTCATATCCATTTCAAAACATTTCTTTTCACTCATATATTACTCCAAGAGATCAATTACTTCACACTGGATGAAACCCATGATTTCCATTATATAGTCCTGTAAGTAAATATAATAAAATTCTTTAGTTGTCTTTCTTCTGGATTTAATCTATTGACTAGTTAAGGAGAATTGTCACAACGAAAACACAACATTGAGATTCCTTCTAAAAGTTGTGACAATGTGGCCAAAAAATTGCATTCTGATTTCATATCATGATACATTTTGCTTCACAATGTTGTTACGATGTCATTTCAAATGTTTTGGCAATGTTACGGCAACTTAGAGTTTCCCATTTGGCTATAGCATTAATAAGAAGATCAGCATTAGATTGAGACAAATGGCATGTCTTAATGCACTATAACATCACTATTGATTTAACTAGCAATACAACATGGTATAAGTATATTAAAAGAAAACTATTCAGACTCAGACTCAGACTCAGACAATATTTATTAAGACTCAATAAAAAAGTAACAGAGCCAGGAGACCCCTCAAAGGTTTTTAAAAAAACCGCTAGCGAGTGGCCACCTTTCAATCGATACATATAATTCGTATTATATATAAGTCAGTCAAATTACCAATATTAATTACATGCATATAAATTATTATACTGAAACAGCAAAGAAGAAGGGAAGAGAAAAAAAAAATTGTTATAAGAAAAAAAAAAAATAAAAAAAATCATTGGCTATTGAAATATTATGTTGACTGGCAAAGTCGTAGTGTGACCAGAGGAGCAGGTGCGCGTGATGCAGCGTGAAAAAAAGTATCATTTTAAAAAATTACAAATAACAATGAGTGAATGTTTACTGTATAATCATGTGAAATAAGTAAATTAATAATAATAATTGATGGCATGCTTCAGGCCAATCAAACAACAGACTTCCTAACATATTATTATTTTAAATCCTTTAATTTCCTTATAAATAAATTTAATTTATTCTTTCTCTTTCAGACTCCTGCTCTTATATAAATTTGGAATTTGAATAAGACGCTCTTTCATGTTTTTTAGAACCCTAACAGTAAATTTTCATGAACAATGGATATTTGTCCCGGCTGTCATAGATTTTCTCTCTATCTTGTAAACCATGTTTGATCCTTAAGATATCCCTTTGGTCACTAGGTAACAGATGTTGGTTGACATGGATGTCATGGAGAAAAGATAAAGAAAGCAAGAGAAATGTCAAAAAGTAAGAGCACAGAATATTTTCTTCCTGATTCTTATCTCAAATCAGACAAGAACTCAAGGATCGTCAGTCAATTGCATTCACAATTGAACATAGTTGAGAGAGTGGGGGTAGAGACTCAGACTTGTTTCCAGCATTATTTTGTTGTTTATCATTTCCTAAATTTTCCAGCTTTTTTTTACTACCATTATAAAGTGATTTAAGGTTGCCATTTTGTTTTGTACTTTCATCATTCTGAATGGGAATATATTCTGATTTCGTAGAATCACTTATATTAAAGTGGTTTTTCATCTCACTACTACTAAACTTCAAAAAGCTTGACCAATTGTTGTGAATAATTCAATCAACATCAAGTACAGTTTTAAAACAAAATTACATTGCAGAAATCACTAAAAGCAATAGTAGGAGACTCTACCATCATGTCATGCAAGCTGAGTAAGAATCACCAAAAGGAGATGAAATTGAGTGGAATGAAATGAAAGAGATATTCGATTGTACAGCGCGCATGCCAAATTAGTAATGAGAACAAAAGTTAATTTATTTCAATCATGATTAAGATTAAAAACACAGGAAGTGATAGTAAAGAACAACTTTCAAAATTATGATTCTTCAAATAATGTGTCATTACCTAACATCACCATCCCATTTGTCTTTCCATTACTAACAACCTACCAGCACTGTTGTGATGCTATATGAGATGACCCTTTCTATTATTTTTATTAGTTGGCCTGTCAAAATACATCTCAGGTGCAGCTAGCATATATATATTATTTGCCTTTGCGTATTAAACTAAATGACAAATACAAAATATTTATAAAAATAGAAAATGGGTCAAACGTCAGAGGGAACCCCAGGCTGAGCCATTCCACCATTCAATTCGAACCCCCAGACAGAGGGACAACAAATTATCGTAATAAACAACTAACAAAATGTACTGTTAACCTTTATTAGTCAAGGATGTTACACTGCATGACTTATTTGCTCAAATATTAAAACAACATGAGGGGACAGTCATTTGGCAAAAAAACTAACTGAATATTTCTTGAAAAAGATGAGAGGTAACTGCGGCAGAAAAATTTTTGCTCCTCCGTTAGGTTCTTCTGTATCTCTTGTAGATCCCTAAACAAAATGGATTATGTAACTTTACTGGTATGGGGTACAATCACTGAGCACGGACAGGCCACACACAGCCCACTTGTTCGGCAGAAAAGTACCGTAAAACGGGGTAAAGTTGGCAATCCGGGGAAAGTTGGCAAGCTATTTCAACCCGATTAATGAAAGAAATGCCAACCTTCCTCACTGTCACAGGTGGCCAATTTGCCAAAGAAACCTGTGAAAGTGAGGAAAGTTGGCATATCTGCCCTCGGATAGCCAACTTTACCCAGTTTACAGTATGACTTGAAGGCATGTTGTCCATATATGAGATGGACGTTGGACATACTCTATTCAGCCTTGCTAAGACATGCATACATACATTGAAACAGTAAGCTGTTGTAATGTGATCCAGACAGGGGAAAAAAATCGGATGTGGTCTGTGGACACAAAATGGCATGATTTGTGTCAATTTAGTGACAATAAATGTTGCTTCATTTACCCTTTTAAATGAAATACAAAGCAGAAAAAAGACTTAAATGTTCAATAGGCTGTCACATTTACATTAGGCCTACTTGGAATTTTGAAGTCCTAATTACGCACATATGTTTTGTGACACAATATCACCAAAATCGAAAAAACACGACGATAGAGAATAGAATAGAATAGAATAATCTTTATTTATACTCGAGTATTAATGAACAGAAACAACATCAGCCATGGGCTGGTCTTCGAGATTTTGGTATGAAATGACCCTCCTTTGCTTTCTGAACAAACTGAGATCTAAGGTGTTCTTAAATCTATGGTTATCTTTACTTCTGGAGAATACCCTTTAATGATATAATATAGTGATTGATATCACGTTTACCAAATTAATCCTGTATGAATAAAACATATCACCCTTCAGCAGCTGCCTCATGAGGTTCAAAGGAAAGAAGCAAAATTCCAAGGAGCATGAACATGCAGACCCATTTCTGATAAGCCATAATAATTGTGATGTCTTTCACCAAATATATCCAAACGACGATGATATTCTTTGCTGCGAATGCGATAAACCTAAACCAAATATGTGAACATTTAGATGATCTGAGCTGACAACATCTGCAATTTCCTCAAAGCAGCATTTGTTGGGGGGGGGGGGTACTTCGCGAGAAGTCATTTTTCAAATAAAATATTTTCTAAGCTTGCAAGCTAAACATTTTCTATTAAGATTATTTTGTAAATATAACCAAGGGATCCCCCCTAGTGCCACTTGCCAGCTAGCCATTGGTACACGTGTATCAACATCAAATTACTTTTTCCATGCCATTAATATTAATGTTCTTAATCCTCTTTTCTTGCTTCAGAGATTATATATATCCTCTTCCTTTTCTGATTGTTTGTTTCAAACAGGAAGTAATATGAATTAACAATTAAATTCTCAGAAAGTCATAAAACTTTATTAGATTTGTATGTTTTTGTCCCCATTTGAAAATTAGCAGTCCTCTACACTTTCAGTAAGTAAGATTGATATCAGCATGAGGAACATATTTCATTATTCATCAGAAGTAAAATATTGTCCGGTAAAATAGTGGCTTGAGCATCCAGTGGCCTGGTCTCAACAAGTTTTGGACATTTTTTTCTATAGAAATTATTTAACAGGACAGGATAATACATGTACGTTTTGGCATTTTTGAATGACGTCGAGGTAAGCATTGTTTGAAACGAACATTTGGAAGATGCTTACAGATAATTCAGTTGAAAAAATTATTAGTGGAGTCTCACAACACAATATAACAAATCATCACACCTACGATTCCTGTGCATGATTAGTAAAAAACAGATTCTTAGTGACAGCCTCAATCTGAGGTTGAGAGAAAGCAACAGCCTATGCTAAAAGCCATTTGCTATCTCTTTATTAGGTTTGAGTAAATACGTCAAACAAATCCACATGCAGATTCTATAAAATGTAAAGAATGTTTTTGAGAGTCCAATAGTTGCTGATTTATTACGATAAGATCAATGCATTTCAGCATTCACAAACTGAGTTATTGTGTCAGAAACTCAGAACACCAAACTTCCACATTTTTTCAGTCTTACTTCTGTTCAGAGCTATAAATCTGCTAAATAGTGTAAGAAGAAAAAATTCAAACCAAATCTATCATGGTCAATACGTGCACATTCTAAAAATGTAGGGGGGACCGGGCCTATCTAAGGCACGCCAAATTTTTGTCCCGTTCTCCTGAGCTTATGGTAATAGATACAGGCATGAAATTTTGGCAAGTTCTGCATGGCAGCTGTATTCTGCTAAAAATTCAATGGAACAACTTAGTCTAAAGTACTGACAACTTCTCACCATTAGCTGGAAAGTACCACAAGAAGTGCTTCAAATAACCCCGGGACCCGGGCAAGTTGAAATGCCACATGTGGTTATTTGAATCGAGAATAAACTTGCAAAAATCATATCTACGGATCAAACTTTGTTCAATAAACATTTATGATACAAACACTGATTCCTTAAAAAGCCATTAGGTTTCACATTAGGAATGATGTGTTCAAGAATCTAATACATAAAATATGAAAAGTAGCAACTCAAACCTGACATTTTTTTAAACAATAGTTGTACAGTAAGAAAAGTAATACAATTATTCAAACAGTAATGCCAACAGAGAAGAAAGAACTTTTGTAAGGAGACACTTCAATGAGGAAATGGCTTTGTCGATGAATGAATTTGTGACAGCTTCATTACCATGTCAGCAAATGGCCTCTGAAAATAACTCTGTTATTGAAATGACCAGTGGAAAGGTTTTCCTCTTTTTAGCTCGTCTGTTTTCTTTGAAAACGAAGAGCTATTGTCGTCACTCGATCGTCGTCGGCGTCGTTATCCCGGTTAAGGTTTGTGTAAGTGTCCATTGTGACCTTATTTTTCAACTAAGAGTTATGGAATTTGGTACAGATATGGGGATATGGGTATGGATCGGGAACATGTCGAGAAATCCAAGATGGCTGCCATTTTGTGGCGGCCATTTGGCTGCCATCTTCCTTCATTCTTGAACTGCCCATTGTGACCTTAATATATTACTTACAGTTATGAAATTTGGTACAGGTATGTGCCTCTGGGTATGGATCGGGAACATGTCGAGAAATCCAAGATGGTGGCCATTTTGTGCGGCCATTTTGGCAGTCATCATTCTTCATTCTTAAACTACCCATTGTGACCTTAATATTTTGGTACAGGTATTGGCCTGTGGGCATGGATCGGGAACATGTTGAGAAATCCAAGATGGCAGACATTTTGTGGTGGCCATTCTGGCTGCCATCTTTCTTCATTTCTTTCGCTGCCCATTGTGACCTTAATATTCCTCTTAGAGTCATGAAATTTGGTACAGGTATTGGCCTGTGGACATGGATCAGGAAAATGTTGATTAATCCAAGATTGTGGTCATTTTGACGGCCATTTCTTCATTCTTGAACTGCCCATTGTAGCCTTACAATTGGCCTGTGGGTGATAATCTGGCACACATTGACAGATTTCACATTAACAGACGAGCGTTGAAACCGCTTGCGGTTCTGGTTCTATTTAAGGCCTATCTAAAAAATAATGAAGCCACACAGCAGGGTTTCACAGAGGGTCACCAATTTTGAAACAGCTGTAAGCAACAACTTCATATTACACTATTGGTTTAAATATATTCTTATGCCAAAATCTCGAAAATTTCATTACAATACGTCAAAAGGTTATTGAGATAGAGATGAAAGTACATTGGAAAACATGCTTTTTTAACCTGATGAACTATTTTTTTCAGTTTTTCAAAGTTTGACATGTTCCATTGCTATTTCCTTATACTTTTTGGAATCTTCACATCCCCAGGCTTCATAAATCCATTGAAACAGGTACTTCTGCCCATTTCTGTCGACATCATTGAGTTATTTGTGTTTAAAGGTTGACTTTGTAAAATTGAGACAAATTTGAAGCTTCCTGATCTGAGATGCTCTAGTTTCCCTTTGACATATTTCTGTTGAATATTTTTGCCATTGAGATCAAGTATTACATCTATTCAGTTGCTTTGGAGCTTTTTAAGATTGTGGAAAATATGGTTCATGGGAAAATTCCAACAAATGGCTGGAAAGGTGAATGTGTCACACGCGTAACGCCAAGAGTACTTTCAAGCGGTACAGAGTCAAAAAAGCTCTGTTTTTAATCTGGATTGGCTCAAAATATAGCAAGCCTGTGACGCTTTATGAAATGATGAACAAATCTATGTTGTTGACTGGTATCTGGTGATAAAATTATGTTTGTCGCACGTGTAACGCTCTGAAAAATATTGACAGTATTCTTCTTTTTTTTTCTGGCAAACAGTAAAGCAATCATTCTAATATTACTTGGAGTGACACTTATCACATAATTTCAGTAGTTGGGAGTATGTTTCATTGCCTAATTATGTAAATTATTTCATTTATGGAGCATTCATTAAAATTTGAGGCCAAAATGTCTTAAAAGGCAATAGACGGTATTAAACAATATTTTCCCGTAAACGATTGTATTTTTCATCAAGTTATGACTGATAATTCACATAAAATCGATTTGAGTCAAAAGCAGAACATTTTTTGAAGTTTCATGTCACACCAGTACTTAAAATCAGCTTTTATGTCGAAAGGGGCCAAAAATCACACTTCTATCATCATTTGCTGAGTAGGTGCACATTCACTTTGGTGGCACTTATTTGGTATCAATTTGAAGCCCACATATAGACGCATAACATAGGGCAATTGGAATAATTCTAAAGGAAAACATATGCTTCTGAGATCAATATATGCTAGTTTTGAAAATATATTTCTGAACAATTTCGAAAAATTGTTTGTTTCTAATAATTTATTAGGTTTATTTCAATAAAAATCGTCCATTTTATATTTTTATTTTATATATTTTATATTTCTACCTGTTCTTTTAAGTGTGTCAGGTAAGTTATTGAGACATACTGAAGGTAATTAAAAATAAAAAACCAGTCAGCATTCCTACTTTTACTATCTTGTGCAAATATAGCTCCCTGCCACATCAAAAATATGATATGTTGGTCTCTTTAAACAAGTCCAATCTTTAGCCTGGGGTACAAGGCAGCGCTTCTATCCCTCTAAACCAAAAGCAAGGAAAGGAGCTATAAAACTCCTTCCTTTCTACCAAACATGAAATACCCATACCAATACAGACACCACTTATATGCATCGTCCAAGATAACAATCAAGTCATTTCAGAAATGTTTGCTATTGGTGGATATACTCTCAGAAAAGAAGGTTCCTGCGGGAGCCATATTAGTGCATTAAAGTTCTATATAGAACTAAAATACCAGTCAAAAGTGCTATGATTAAAAAGATGTGAAACATATGCATTTCACTGGAAGGAACCTGCTAATCTCTAAAGGTGCTAGCATTGTGGAGTTCTTCATTATGCACAGCTGGACATCGTATTTTGTTTACCTTAAGGCTGTTGCCTTGTAAGTGTGTCAATATCTTTACAGTTTGAGTTAGAACCTGAGAATAGCAGCCAACTGTCATTCCTAAAAGAGATTTTGCAGAGGACGCATCTGAAAGGTGAGATGGATGGATGATTGGGGCTTTACGTCCTGTATTTATGCACTTGGTAGGCTAATTAGGACAGTAGGAGGCCGTGGCAATGAGGCGAAGGATGATTGAAGCAGCCATCCATCATAGGCCCAGGTGACCCAGCAAGCTGGATTCAAACCTTCAAGTGGACCCAACGATTGGTAAAAAAAGCTAGGTGAATAGAAATGACATCAAGCTACTATCTGTGTGATCAAAGCAAGTCCATCTGAGGGTCGTCTAGGGGTCGCTGACCTGACTGCCAATGTCCAGTGAATTGTCCATCATTTACCAAATGAGATCAAACAATGAACTGCTTTTGCAGCAAATTGTTGAGCAGCAAACTAGACCTGCGGGAGCTGCTTCGGGCGGTGGATGGTTAAAAGTCTGGCTTTTAAGTCAAATAGACCAGTTGGGTCAGCATTCTCTTAAGTAAATCTTTTTTCTTATTTGAACTCCAAATAGAATGTGCGATGGGGTGATAGAGATTTACCTCCTGAATTTATGCATTGACTAAGCTTACATGTAATATTGCAGTGGGAGAATAGTAATCTTGAAATAAGTCAAGGTGCACTCTTGACACAGGGTAAAACATCTGTCTAACATGGGTTGTTTAATATTATGTCAGGGGATATAAGCTGACGTCATAGATATTTTTCTGATGTCTGTATGAATTGTATAAATTATTTTGTATAAATTTTGCATACGCTTGACATTTCACTTTTGTTGTTTGAATATCGTATACCACAACAAATTTTACTGTATACAGCGACAAATTCACTGACAATAAACTGTTAACATATCGTATCGTATCGTACATTGGGTGACGTCAGATGCCCACTGGGTGTGGAGCAGCATAACATTTGTCATACTTATTCTTCAGTCCTCACTGCAATTCTCTGATACCAGCAACAGCTTTTGAATTAGTCAGAAAAACAGTTGCCACAATAAAGTACACTCTGCAGCTGTAAATCAAAAGCCCTCCCGTGCCCAACAGGTCTGATACAGCGAAGGAATTTTATTACTGTTTGTTGCATTATGGCCAAATGGGTCAGTGGTCAAGAAGCATAAAGAAACTGGTAGTGCTGACCTCAGGAATGACCAATGACACTGACCAATGGGACTGCCACTTTGACTGGCCAATTATACCTACAACAGCGACGAAACCTGAACGAATTTGCAGAATAATTCTGTTTTACATTTCTACGTATTCCTTGTTTCAAACAAAATCTTGTTGTGTTGATTTAAATGAAAGAACGTTGATTTTTAATTCTTTAATATTAATTACCATGGCAGGTCAAGACAATTATTATTGGTAATCACCTGGGGTTGGGCTTTATGTCTTGTATTTAAACATGCTGTTATGCTTGTGGCAAAATTGACACAATTTGCACTGGGTAGTCTAGTTTGCTGCTGGACAGGTCACTAGCCTGGGAACAGTTCGCTATCACTGAGCAAGACCCAAATCACCTTTACCGGATTGTATGAATTCTTAAAGACGAGGGTCGACCTATAAAAGGACCTAGTCCAGGTAGACTTCATTCTGATTCTGGCACTCAAACAGTCAACATCTCCCACTTTCCTCAGGTAAAATCATAAATATCAGTAACAATACTGCATGAAACAACTCCAATTTTCAACCACATCATAATTCGTAATGAAGGAATACATGACTGCAGTTTTGAGCAAATCACATCTTTGTAAGACCACAAAAATAGCATTTTAGTAAAAATTCGAGATAAAAATTGAGCATGAACTGCTCTGAGCTGATTGGTTATAAGCACTTACAACTAGAGCATCATTAGGACTGTCCACTTCAAAGGAATTCCGAATTACATTGAAATTAGAAACCCTAATGACAGTTTAATCCCTTTATTAGCAACAAACAGCCTTTCTTAAAAAACTAGAAACTAAGAATAATGCAGATAGTAATGCTTACTTTAAAGAAAATGTATGACATGCCACTAATCCTAAATCCTGAAATTTTCATTCAAATCGGAACATTATTAACAAAGTTATGTCATATTGACTACTACACTAAAAATATAGCAGCAATCAAAGTCATATGATTGGTTGGTACCCTATCCTAGTTACCCAATCAGAGAAGAATCCCATTTAATTGCTGTACCCGGGTATATCGGTACCCCCTCACCCCCCGTTTTTAACACGGGTTATCCTAAAAATGGCTTAGTCACTTTACTGCTGTTGTGTCTATGCTGAACCTGTGTAAGATAAATAGTTTTGATTGACTGAACAACTGTCATAACATGACTAAATTATTCTTCAAGTAATCTTGCTGGCAGATGAGTAATAGGAGTTTTAAAACCATATTAGGATTACCCGTGTTAAGCATTTATACAATCTGGTACTGGGGTTAACTGGTACATGAACTTTCGGATCGTCAGTCCAAAATCTAGAGATTTCCAGAATGAAAAGGTACCATTAAAAAAAATATATATATATTAATTTTCATATTAGTGTTCATAGTTTTAATCTGTGCACCCTAGTTATAAAACCAATTGACACACATGGCAACAGGAAAGGACACCTTAAACTGAGCAAGAAGTTTTGTAAATTTTGTTTGTGGTAAGCACATATCTATACAGACAGAGCGGCAAGAGATTTAACACACTTCTTCTTTTCAGATAGAAGGACATCCTCTGTGTGTGGCTCACGGAGTTCTTTGGGACAGCTTTATTTCCTGTCCAGTGTACCATTACATAAGCATCATTCATGGAAATGTGTTTGCCTATAGGCACATCCTTTCAATGGGGGAAAACTGGTGCCATGGGAAGCTGGGATTACCAGCTACTCAATTACTAGTACAATAGTAGGAAATAGTGTGACAATAGTATCGACAGAATAAAATAATACTCACTGCTTGATGTTGACAGTTGCATTAAATGTCAAATTAAACTAGGTTTGCAATCCTAAATTTCCATCTCAAATATTTACTTTGCTGATAAATGACACAAGAAATGCTGAAATGAGCCTAATATTATCCTATAGTTCCATCCTGCTAATCAAAACCAGTTTTTGAAAAAAAAATCGAAATACTTTTCCAGGATATTGATATAGTTTTCTCACATATATGCATGAAGATTTTAGGAAGACTGAAGATTTGGAATTTCTGACACAGGGAGCAACCAGTCATGTTTAAAATCTTCTGTCCCCTTTCACCTATCATTTTCCAATTCAAATTATACATGCAGTAATACGTTTTATGATTAAACTATCAAGCACAGACACCACCAAGATAGAACTCACCACAAAGAGACAACATCGAGATAGCATATTAATAAAATTATACTAAATCGTATAATACGCTACATGGGTAAGTAGCGCCAATCTGGCACTAAAGTTGCAGGTCATGGCTCTGATTATAGTTGTTAAGAAATGCAGAGTACTTCACAATTCTGTTTGTCCAAAGCAAAATATTAACTTAGGAGGATGATGTTGTTCTAAATTGATGTGCATTTAGGCTCGAATAAGAGTTTCAAAATTACACTGGAACTGCCAAGTAAATCAATGGAACTAGCTTTTGACAAGCCTACAGGTTATCATGCAAGAAAGAAATGTGGTACAGAACTATTCTCTGCCTCTATGGAGAATAAGTTGTTCTTGATTCCAGGTATATCCATGTATAATATTATTGTTCACTGGAAACTTACAATGTTGAAGACATGACGTTTCAACCTCTCAGCTAGAGGTCTTGTTCACATGTGAGTGACACACAGGATGACTTGATGTGTTTGTTGTTGTTAACACTCGATCTCCCTCCGTAACTCAAAAATACTCTGCAGGGAACCAGACTGGATTAAAAGAAAAGTCGATCTACATCAGACAGCAACACCCTGATCTAAACCGAAATCAAGGCTATCAACTCCCCCCTGTCTACAACCAACTCCTGAGTGTTAACAACAACAAACACATCAAGTCATCCTGTGTGTCACTCACATGTGAACAAGACCTCTAGCTGAGAGGTTGAAACGTCATGTCTTCAACATTGTAAGTTTCCAGTGAACAATAATATTATACATACATATTCTCTGCCTCGTATAACATTACATAAGCATCATTCACAACAATGTCTTTGGCCATGGGTATCCCTCTCCAGATGGGCCAACTAGTGCCTTGGGATTCTGAAATCACCATCTACTCAATTACTTGATCAATATTATGGCAATGATAGACAGAATGTAAATAATACTTCCTGCCTATCGTTGACAATTTGCGTCAAATGTAATATTACACTGCCTTGGCCAACTGAATGTGCCATCCAAGCTGTTCTGAGGATTGCTTGTCGATAGGTCGTACGGAAGAGAAAGACAGTTCAATGATCTGAACAATTCTTCCTGAATTGGACTTCATATCCATTTCAAAACATTTCTCTTGACTCATATATGACCCAAGAGATCAATAACATCATACTGGATAAAACCCATGAATTACATTATAGTCCGGTAAGTAATATATAAAAAGATTCAATAGTTGTCAAATTAATTCATCCTGAAGAGAGACAAGTTGAGAAGAGTTGTCACAACGAACAAACGACATTGAGATTTTTTCACAAATTTGTTACAATGTTGACAAAAACATTACATGCTAACGTGATAATCATGATGCTATTTTCACTATTGGCACAACTTTGAGTCAACTTGAGGTTGCCCATTGGAATATGGCTCTAATAAGAAAATCATCAATGGGTTTAGACAAATGGCATGTCTTACTGCACTATGACATCACCATTGGTGCACTAGCAACACACTGTATGCCATAGGCCCAACAAAAGAGAACTATAATAGATAGCATGCTTCAGGTCAATCAGAACACAGACTTTCTGTTTCATCGAATTTTGACTTCCTCATTAATACGTTTAATTTCTTCTTCCTCTTTCTGACACCTGCTCTCACATCTGGGAATTTGGAAAAGATGCACTTCTATGCTTTGATGTCAGTACAGGACCGTAGCAGTAAATCTTCAAGAACAATTTGAACTTTAGATATTTGTCCCTGCTGTCATAGATATTCTCTCTATCTTGGAGACCATGAGTGATGCTTAAGATATGCCTATTGGTCACTAGGTAACAGATGTTGGTTTGACAAAACTATCAAGAAGAAAAGATAAAGAAGACAAGAAATATTTCAAAAAGTAAGAGCATACAATCTTTTGTGATAATTCCTTCCAGATTCTTATCTCTCGTCAGAAAAGAAATCAAGAATTGCCAATAATTGCACTCACAATTGAACAAATTTTGAGAGATTGAGGGTGGAGATTTTTTCCCAGTAGTATTCCATTGTTTAGCATTTGCTAATCATTTTAAAAAGGTATCTGCAATGGACAGTCAACAGTTTAAACTCCGTCCTCCCCTCTGTTTCATCTGAGGAGAGAGAAAAACCTTCAAGCCACCGTATACACATGAGGGACAGAATTATATTCCTAGTGCAGTAAGTAAGTAATTAATTTAGCCAAATATATATCAATATACATGGAAAGCAATTTGCTGCTCATTTTATTTAAAAAGGTTTTTGCATTACATAGCATCATTCACAACAATGTGTGATGGGCCAACGAGTGCCTTGGGATTCTGAAATTGCCATCTTCTCAATTACTTGATCAATAGTAGGAAATGATAGACCGAATGTAAATAATACCTCCTGCCTATTGTTGACAGTTTGCATCAAATGTGATATTACACTGCCTCGCCCGATTGTGTGTGCCATCCAAGCTGTTTTCTGGATTGCCTGTCGATGGCTTTTGAGGAAAGGAAGACAGTCCAAAGATCCTGAACAATACACCCTGGATTGGAACATCCATGTCCATTTCTATACTATTCTCACAGATCAATGATTTCCGACTGGAATGATTTTCATTCTAGCCAATGAAATAATCAACATAAGAACATTCCCATTCACAATTGAGTTGATCCATAAAGGTAAGAATCAGGAGAACTTATTGCAAAATATATTATGCTTCTACTTCTTGACATTCTTCTTGCTTTCTTTGTCTTTTCTTCATGACATCCTTGTCAACAAACTTCTGTTGCCTAGTAACCAAGTGACCAATCGCCATGAATCGCATATCTGAAGAAGCATCATACATGGTCTCCAATATTGAGAAAGTGATCTTTCACAGCAGGGACAAATATCCTGTATGAAGATTGTTCACAAATGTTTTCTGTTATAGTACTGGACTCATAGCAAAAACAAACATCGGTCTCTTTTCCAAAATCCCGAAGGAAAGAAAAGAAATTTAAAAGAGGAAGATGCATTTTAATAAGTAATAATGAGTTTAAATGATTTATTCATTGACAAACAATAATCATTGTACGGTAATTCTGTTTCTCGATAACTTTTCTTTAAAATAGAGCTGAAATCAATTCATTGTCATTTTGAATGAAAATTTATCTCAGTCTAATGCCAATTGTCAGTTTGAAGAGCCATGTGATGTAGAAGTCAGGGATTACTCCGCATAACAATATCTTTTAATTCGTACCTGTTTTATATGAATAGCAGAAGTTTTCTGTATTCCGGCTTTAATGATGAGGAAGTAAAAGTTATCATTGTTCAAAGATATGGATTATTGTTGTATCAAGAAAGTGAAAAAATTACTTCTTTTGGATTGTTATTAATTTCACTTCAGTATATATGTTACCCGGTTTGGAAGGAACTTTTTCTACTTCATGCTTAATCATATATTTACTTTACTGGTCACCTTTTTTTTACTATATTTAGTGTAAATGGTTAATGTGAGGTCCTATACTTGCTAATCTCTCATCATTATTCCAACCAAGATACACGGACGTCAGAAGAAACTCATCTATTTTGCAAATACTCAAAGTCATCTTAACTACGATATACATGCTTGGGTTGACATGATTAGTGCCTAAGAAAGATTAGAGTTCAACAAAATAAAGCAATACGGGCTATATTTACTCTTAATAGAAGAATGGGACTTAGGGAATTTTATAAAAGGGCATGAATATTATCTGTAAGTGATCTCTGTGAATTAAATTTAGTGAAAATTTCTTTCAGATATATCAATGATTCATTACCAAAATGTTTATATTGTATTCTTCTAAAAGGTTGAGAAGGTGTTAACAGGCATCAGTGACAAGTGGCGCCCTCTTTCAAAGCATCGTTTCATCTTGGTTTGCGTTCTTAGCGGAATCTTCTTCCTCGTTGGAATTTTGTTCTGCACTTCTGCAGGGGTGCACATGTTGCTCTCACGCCAACTGCACCTTCACCCTTACGTCTCGGCTGTCGTGATCTGCGCTATGAGTTCTTGCGCTGTTTTTTACTCCATCTGCAGGATGTGGCGCGATCTGCAACTAATGCTGGGCAACCGACGTATTTGTGAGACCATCCTCACCTACACCGTACACTCTAAAAACTTCCAGACAAAATTGGTTTTTTAGATTCAAAATGGTTTTTTGAAAAACCAAATTTCAATGCAAAAAACCAAAATGGATTTTTTTAAAAATCCATTTTGGTTTTGCATTGAAATTTGGTTTTTCAAAAAACCATTTTGAATCTAAAAAACCAATTTTGTCCCGACATTTTTTAGAGTGTAGCCATCCCTGCAGCTGCTCTGCAATGGTTCTTACTCCCAGTTTCAATTATTGTCTACCTTGCCTATAATGCAATGCGTCATGACAGGAACTTCCTATCTTTTTTGGTTGACTGGTCTGTCTACCTGGGCTGGGTCGGTCTTGGTCTTACCCTTCTCCCTTTAATTGTGTGACCGGTGGTCATATGTGTCATGTGTTGCTTTAAGGGATGTGATTGGTCCCTCGTATTATGCCCAGAGAGGACGTGGGGTCCACGCCAAGCACAATTCAGGGCCAGATCAACCCACTTGCCACATGTGAGAAATTTGCAAACCGAGGAGACTTATGAACTCTTGGCTTAAAAAGGCATGAAGCTCGCCAGATGTACACTGCTGTCGTGATACATGATCTGGGCATTGAGTAACCAATCCTCAATTTGATGCTACAGGTGTATTAGTCTGGTTGAAAACCATATAGCTGCTTTCATTATTGTAGCCATTCAGTGTTAATGTGTTTTACAATTTACAAGGACATGGATTCTATGAGGCAAAGTGACATCATAAAACGTATGACATCACTTTACCCTAAGGAATAGCATGTCTCAGAAAAAAAATTGGCAGTAATTAAACCGGAGCACAGTTTGTCTGGGTATGCATCTGTCTACATGAATTTTTTTTTTTTTCAAAAAATCCATGTTGGTTTTTTGCATTGAAATTTGGTTTTTCAAAAAAACCATTTTGAATCTAAAAAACCAATTTTGTCTGAAATTTTTTAGAGTGTTGTTCCATAAAAAATTGTGAAATCGGCTGGCAAAGGCCATGAACTTTCTTTTTTTGTTTCAGTGAAGTTTTAAGACATCATGCAGCAAGAAAATATAGGAATTATCTTATCATTGCTGTCAATGCTGTGATTGGTTACCCATGTTACTGAACACATTTTGATAACAAAGTTTTTAAAACCCATCACATTACATACTGCAGCAAAATCCATTTCCTCAAAGGTAACTGGACTACATGCTGGACCGTGACCTGCAATGGTTACAACTTCAGTTACATCAGAATATTACTGGCATTGATTAGTCTAGTACCTTTGTCTTTTGACAGCTTCCAACTCCTTTTCCTAAAAAGAAGTTCTGAAAAGAATTGTTTTTTTTTTTTGCTGGGAGCGTTTGGAGAGTAGTTACAGATAAATCATTGCGAACACTGATCACATCCGATATTGTCAGTGAAATCGTCACTGTTATCAAAGATAATGGTATCTAGCTTGGAGACCATGTATGATGCTTCTTTAGACTTGCTGATTATTCAACAGCTAACACTAGGATTGTGGTTGACAATGATGTCAGAGAAAGATAAATAATACAAACAAAAGATGAAATGGAAACATCAAATCTTTTGCGAAAACTTTTTCCGGATTCTTATCTCTTATCAGACAAGGACTCAAAGATTGACAGTGAGTTGCCTCGCAGCAGAGAAATGTCAAGGATTTGAGGTGGACACTCGTATTTAGAATATCTTGTCTATAAATGTCTAACATTGGCTTATAAATTCCAAACATTTTCCCAAGAAATCACATCAGGGTTAACAAAAAGCTGGTAAGTCGAAATTCATTTCACGAAAAGTACCCCAACTGGTGTCATGGCCATTACCCATTATTAATTTTTTTACTAGTCAATTAAGACAATTAACCAAACTATGAACTATGGTTACAAGGAAACTGTGAAAGAAATACAGTTTTATATGTTCAGGCAGTGAAGTAAAATATTCTTGAGATCCAGGCAAATGTACCTCATAACATGGGCAAAATATTGACATTCTCGGGGAACTTATGGTACATTTTTTAAATGCTGGGTGGATGAAAATGTGGACTTAATATCAGGTTATGGCAGTTTTTTCATCCATCTTTAGGTGTGTCCGCTTTGTTTGGGAACATATTACAGTTGTTCAGTCACTCATGGCCAGTCAACAGTACGTCTCTGCAGTACCGTGGGTGGTATAGAAGTACCCTTGAATACCCAATACAAAAACCAACAGCTTTTCAACACACAACAGCTTTGCTTTCTAAGCTGCTGAGCTATGTAGCTGAACTATACAGCATACCCTCCTCCCCCTCCCTGAGGCCTTTTCTCCTAAAACAGACAAACATCTATTCCTTTCTGTCAAACATGAAATGTACACAAAAGTCAGGGGCCACTAAGTACCTGCTAACAATCAAGTCATTGCAGACATGTAGGGTTTAAACTGGTGAACCTCAGTTACCCTCTCCCAAAGATAACTTTGCAGTACACAGCCTAATATACGGTCAAAAAATGAATGTGAGTAAAAATTAATTTCTGACCTCCTAAACTATGTTTTTCCAGCTAAAAGTTTTTTTACAACTGCTTAACATTTTTTATAACAAAGACGAACTACAACTACCGAATACCAATCCGAGGTCCAACATAAGACTTACTTTAATGCCTTAATTTAAGCTGAGTAAGCGAAACAACTGTATTTCACATCTCAGCACTCGATTGAGTCAGACTTTATTCTATAGAAAGAAGGAACACTAGAGGCTAGATATCTGAATGAGTCATTATAATACATGCAGGATTGTAGGTGCCTAAGTTGTAAGAAGGGTAGCTGCCAAATGCACCATCAGAGCGCCACAAGTTGTAACCATGGACCATTCCCTGGCTCAGTCCAGCCTGTAATTGCTGATGTATTACCCATAAAAAAGGAAGTTAGCAGAAAGGCCTGTCCAGCTGTTGTGTCCAAGAAAATCATGTTTGTCCGGAACGAGATTATCTTGGTGCTCAGTGCTCTTCTTACCTAATCTGACAAGCTATGAAGTGGCTACTCCCCGGGGTCATCTGAAGAATTAACATGATAAGCTGGAATTTATGTCCTAATAGTTGGAACGCTTGATCTGTTAGGATAGATTTTGTCAATGATATCACCAAAATGTGTTAATAATATCTACTTGGAGCTCCTTGTAGGCTTATACTACACAAAATATCGCAGGGAAAATGAATTCTATGGAGCAATAATTATTGAATGGATGCAAAAAATCACGACACACAAATTTAAGCATGGTAAGATATATGCTATCTCAAGAACACAAGAAAGGGCAATTTCTATCTTAAAATCCTTTTTGACCAATGATTACTTTAACTTACACACTGGTTTCAAAATAATAACAGCATGCACCAGGTAAATCATTGGGTTCTTAATATTATATTTAATGCCTGCAGTTTGTATTTATGACACACTGAAAACAAACCCACATGGGTAATACGCACCCAGTCTGAATTTAAAGAAAATATTACTCAAATCAGTCATTGCAATACTAAAAACAGCTTCTTTGCTACAATTATTCTAAAACCTAGTACCTTCCTAAATTTTCATTGTAAATAAATGGAAATTACAAAAATTACAGAAGCAGCTAATCAGTGTTATGCTAAAATCTGCATAGGCCTACCGGATAAAGCAACTTCTCAAATAAATTATCAAATTTGGCCTGATTCTGACAAACATAGGCATATAAGCAAGTATTCTTGGCAACAGAATGAGTGCCTTCATAGACAATACCATAAGTCAGTTTTTTAAATTTGGTAATGATAGACTTCGTGGCTTTCAAGATAATCGATCTGGCGATATGAGGTATCCACTTCTGAACCCAATTTCATATTTTCTGAGAGGTAAGTGTGCAGGGGATTGCTACCGAAGCCTGAATAAGTCCCTAAGGTTCAGTTGTTAACCTATTTTCATTGCTTGTAGTAAACATAGAGCTGACACAATCTGTCTTATTTGGAAAGACACATCCTTTAAGTGACCTGATATCTGTGCAATCAGGAACTCCATACAAGCTAAATGTAAAGCCTGCCTTAAGATATTTGGACATGATGTATTTCACTGACCTTTTTAACAATTACTGTTGACTGGAAATATATTTCTGATAAACCAATATATATGAATTCCATACATGAGATAATTATAATAGTCTCTCAGAGTCTCAAAGTCTTTCAGCCACCTCTCATTGCTTTCCTCAGTGTTATGAAATAGCTCAGCTGACCGGTGTTGTTGTCACTTCTTTTCTTTGTTACCAACAGTTAGATGCACAATTCGGGGCCAGATCAGTCCACATGCCAAATGTGAAAAACTTGCAAACCGAGGAGACTTAACTCTTGGCTTAGAAAAGCATGGAGCTTCAATAACAAAACTCAGAATACACACTACTGTCGGGATACATGATCTGGAGCTTGAGTAACCAATCCTCAATTTGATGCTACAGGTGTATTAGTCTGGTTGAAAACCATATAGCCTCTTTCATTATTGTAGACATTCAGTCTGAATGTGTTTTACAAGGACATGTTTGCTATGAAGCAAAGTGACATCACAAATCGTATGATATAACTTGACCCTACAGAATAGCATGTCTCAGAAAAAAAATTGGCAGTAATTAAACCGGAGCACAGTTTGTCTGGGTATGCATCTGTCTACATGAATTTCATTCAAGTAGCATAGCAATATTTGAGGGACATAGATGCAAAATTGGAGAATGGATAGGTTGTTCAATATCTATGATATTTTGAAAAAAAATAAAAATTTGTCAGTTTCTTTCAAAATATATTTCCATGCATCAAACTCTGACGTTGTTCTCTTTTGTTGCAATAATTTTCGAAACCATGACTTTTATTATGCAATTTTGTGAATTTGTTACAAAGCATATTCTTTTAATTAGATGTATGCTTTAACAACAGACAACCAACATTTAGAAATTGTTCAAATACATTTAAGATGGCATACAAACTGAAATGAGCCACCAGGTTATTGGTGTTTATTCACAAGAAATTGTTTTTAAATTTTCTTTGTGATGCAATGACATGTGTTCAATGGCCTGTCCGTGATGTGCTAAAATGAAGCACAATGGATTCATCTGTCCTCTTGAGAGGTCCAAGGATATTTTAGGATTATTGTCTACTTTCATTAAACAACAACTTATCACACAAAATGTAAACAATATATAACAACTAAATGCAACAATGCAGCTCAATATCCTGAGTTGTGTCAGCTTGAATCTTCGAGTCAACAAAATTCATTATTTTGAGCTGCCTCACAACACAGCTCACTGTTTTGAGTTTGATCAGCTTGAATGTTTAAGTCTACAAAGCTCAGAATTTGTATTCATGTCAGGTCAGTATTTTGAGCCATACCAGCTTATAACATTAATCTATTATATCTCGACTTTGTGCAACCATTTCACTCAATAATATGAGCTGAATCGGTGCCTCCAAATTTACAGTGAGTATCAAAATTAAGTGATACCCACTGCAAGTCAGATAAATATACATATTGCACAAGTAAATACTCATTTTGATTGTGTGCTGGTGTCTCATAGTAAAATTTTTTTGGAGTTTCTTCGATTTCGGCAGTAAGGATTGTCTTAAGATCATAAGCAGACAAGTCAACTTCAGTGCTTTTCTCAAATCTGCATTGTTGAATAAAAAATTTTTGAAATTGGTTAACAAAGGCCATTAACTTTTTTTTTGTTTTAGTGGGTGAGTGAGTGAGTTTGTGTTTTACGCCCCATCAGCACCGGTGTGGGCTATTTAGAGGCAACTTTTGTTTCAGTGAAGTTTAAAAGACATCATGCACCAATAAAATATAGGAATTACCTTATTATTGCAGTGTTTGGTTACCCGTGTTTCTGAACACATATTGATAACAATTTTGTAAAACCCACCACATTACATACTGTAGCGAAATCCTGATAATGGTGTCTAGCATGGAGACCATGTATGATGCTTCCTAATCAGACTTGCTGTTTATTCAACAGCTTACACTTGGATTGTGGTTGACGACGATGTAAGAGAAAGACAATCTGACGAAATATAGAAACGTCAAATCTTTTGCGATAACTTTTTCCGGATTCTTATCTCTTATCAGACAAGGACTCAAAGATTGACAGTGAGTTGCCTTAAAGAAGAGAAGTGTCAAGGATTTGAGAATATCTTGTCTAACGAAAAGTACCCCAACTGGTGTCATTACCCATTATTACTCCTTTTCAATTGTGAATAAAGACAATTAACCAAACTATGAACTATTGTTACTAGGAAACTGTGAAAGAAATATAGTTGTATACGTTCAGGCAGTGAAGCAAAATATTCATGAGATCCAGGCAAATGTACGTACCTCATAACGTGGGCAAAATATAGACTTTTTCTGGCAACTTATGGTACATTTTTAAAATGCTGTGTGGATGAAAATGTGGACTTAATATCAGGTTATGGCAGTTTTTTCATCCATCTTTAGGTGTGTTCACTCTGTTTGGGAACATATTACAGTTGTTCAGTCACTCATGGCCAGTCAACAGTACCTCTCTGCAGTACCATGGGTGGTACAGAAGTACCCTTGAATACCCAATGCAAAAACCAACAGCTTTTCAACACACAACAACTTTGCCTCTTAAGCTGCTGAGCTATGTAGCTGAACTATACAGCATACCCTCCATCCCCTCCCTGAGACCTTTTCTCCTAAAACAGACAAACAGTCCTTCTTTTCTGTCAAACATGAAATGTACACAAAAGTCAGGGGCCACTAAGTACCTGCTAACAAACAAGTCAGTGCAGACCTGCACGGTTTAAACTGGTGAACCTCAGTTACCCTATCCTAAAGATAATTTTGCAGTACAGAGCTTAGAGCTCTTTGCAGATTGGTGGCTCACTGGAAAAATTAATTTTCTAATTTTCTAATTGCAAATTTGCTCTGCCACATCATCAACAGTTTGTTGTTACTCTCCTAACCTTATTTGATGAAGTACCTTAAGCCAGTTAATCAGTTTGTTATTGTCACTTGTGCTGCTAGATATGATAAGCATTGACACAACTGATTAACCATATATATTATAACTGACTCAAACAAAACATTTTTAAGACAGTGACATCACACGACCAAGTTGAAAGTTAATTTTGAAAGTATTTTAACCGCAAATCTGCAAACAGCAATAATGTTAGTTCTTTAAAAGAGTTTTTTTTCCTATTTCAATACCCTGAAATCACCAGGGATATTTTTGAGTCGTCCAGGCTGTCATTTAAATACATAAGTCATACCTCACTGACAGGAAACAAGTTGTATCTGTGGGTAATTGTCAGTCATCGGCTAAAACAATATTATCAGGTGTGCCACAGGGCAGCATTTTGGGGCCGTGGGCCTATCTTATATATTGTAATGATATGTCGACCTGTATTTCCTGCAAATTATTATTGTATGCAAATGATGCTATTTTGTTGTTTAGTCATAAAAACATCAATGTTGTAACTGATCAACTTAGCAAAGAGGTATCTAATTGTTTTCACTGGCAAGTTAATAACAAACTTTCAATGCATATGGGTAAAACAGAAGCTATGATCCTCTCTTCAAAACGTAGAAAAGGCCGGTTGAATAATGTTACAATCAAGTGTAAGGAGCACACCATTAAACCAAGCGAAGAGGTGAAGTATCTTGGACTGAAGATAGATAATACACTGTCTGGAAATTCAACAGTAACAAACATCATTAGTAAAACTACATCTCGGCTTAAATTTCTGTATAGAAATGCCAAAGTTCTTGATTTTAAATCAAGCAAACTTCTGGTATCCGCGTTAATTCAATGCCACTTTGACTACGCTGTCTCCGCTTGGTTTATGGGTCTATCTCAATGTTCATATAGGAAACTCCAAATAATGCAAAACAAAATTGTACGTTTCATCTTAGATTTGGGACCTAGATCCCATATAGGTCAATGTGAACTTGACAGAGTTGGTTATCTGAGTACAAGAGATAGAGCTCGACAATTAATTCTAAATCATATGTTTAATATTTACCATCAAGCTGCTCCATCTTATTTCTGTAACAACTTCAATGTAATTAGTCACCGTTATACCACCAGATATGCTGAACATAATTTTTGTGTACCAAAACCAATTGGGATTGATAAGTATAATTTCTCCTATCAAGGTGTAATGGCCTGGAATGACTTACCAGTATCCATCAAGTCTATTAACAACAAACAACTGTTTAAAAGTAAAGTTAGAACTTATCTCAGGACCCAGGCTCATTACAATGAAAACAGGGATGTTGTATCTTTCTGATTTTATTATTATATAAATATATCTATTTGAATCCATGTTATTTATAATTTGTGACGATTGGTAGCCTTTGTTGCCCAGCAACACCATTTTGTTGTTTAGCAAGGACCACACTGGAAATAAGTTTGATAACTTTGTGTGCTATCCTAATGTTATTTTGACGGCGTACTTCTTGTTAACTTGTATGTACACTCTTGAAATAATGTTAAATAAAGTCAATCAATCAATCAATCAATAATTGAAGCTGAAACAGTCATGTATCGTTCATCGTTTTTCAGCTGAAGTGGTCCAAATCTGGATTTCTATGGTCCTTAGGAAAGTATCGTACATTTTAATAATGCCTGGCAAGAAAAACACGTACCTACAATAAATAAAAGTTTCAGATGATGGTAAATCTATGTTTAAGTTAAATGAAACATCATAACTTTTTTTTGTTAGAACAGATGCAGTTGCCAGTAACTGTCACATTTTCTACTTATTTTAATCTCTCTCTTGTTTGTACCACATCTCTGCATCTGAGTGTGCATATAGATGTGTGCACAAATGAGAACCCAAACTATTTTTTCCTGCTAAAAGTTGTTCTACATTGTCAACTCCTCAACATTTGTTATGAGAACAAACAGGAGTTATCGCTGAAGAATGGACCATTCCCTGGCTCAGTCCAGCCTGTAATTGCTGACGTATTACCCATAAAAAAGGAAGTTGGCAGAAAGGCCTGTCCAGCTGTTGTGTCCAAGGAAATTGTGTTTGTCCGGAACAAGATTATCTCGGTACACACTGCTCTTCTTACCTAATCTGACAAGCTATGAAGTGGCTACTCCCCGGGGTCATCTGAAGGATTAACATGATAAGCTGAAATTTATGTCATAACAGTTGATAAGCTTAACCTTATAGGATAGGTTTTGCCAATGAAATCACCAAAATGTGTTAATAATATCTACTTGGAGCTCCTTGTAGGCTTATATTACACAAACTATCACATAGAAAGTGCATTCTATGGAGCTGAAATTAGGATATTGCGTTTTAAACTACAATGGACCCCAAAAAGCATTGACACACAAATGAAGATGAAACAGATGTACTATTTCAAAAACACAAGAAAGGGCAAATGCCACTGGAAGATCATTTTAACCAATGAGTACGTTGGCATAAATGCAGGTTTTAAAATAACAACAGAAAGAACCAGGTAAATCATTGGGATCTTAATATTAATTAAAGCCTGCAGTTTGCGTTTTAGACACAAACCCACACACTGCCAAACAGGCAATGCACACCCGGTCTGAATTATAGCAACAATACTAAATATATTAAATAACTGCTTTTATTAATGGCTATGAATATTCTTGAAGTTCATCCCTAAATTTTCGTTGTAAATCAATGGAAATTACAAAAAAATTACAAAGGCAGTTGATCAGTGTTTTTTCAAAAACCGTAAGCCGAATATAACTGCTCAAATATCAAATTTGACATAAATATACGTACAGAAGCAATTCTTCTTGGCAACAGAATGAGTGCCTTCACAGACAATACCATAAGAATATTTTTAAATTTGATAATGATAGACCTCATTAGCTTTCAAGATTATCAAACTGGCCTTATGAGATATCCATTTCTGTCAAATTACGTAATTTCTGAGAGTTATAAGCATACAGGGGGGGGGATAATCCTGGGGATTGCTAACCGAGCCTGAATAAAATCTCAAAGGTTTAGTTGTTAACCTTTATTCATTGCTTGTGTACAGTGAACATAGAGCCGACATTGTCTTGTTCAGATAAGATACATCCCTAAAGTGACCAAATATCTTTGTAATCAGGAATTGCAAACAATCTTAGTTCAAACCATCTGGCTTTAAATATTTGCGCATATGATGATGATAGACTTTGAAGACTCTTGACAATCCTTGTAGATGGAAATATATTGATCGCATTTGAAAGCAGATACAACATAGAGAAAGTAAAACTATATGATGTGGGTAAAGTCATGTACTGAAGTCACACTAATCATGAGGTATAGTGAAGTGATTGTCCATTTAGTTCTCTAACAGTGCATACAGCCGTCCTCGTGTTTACTGTATGAAAATTGGCAAAAAAGAAAATGTAAATAAATAGTAAATATATAAACTGACCCACTGCAGAGCACATAAAAAGTGCTCCTGTTCATTAGATCCTTTCCTTTTATTTATGTAAGTCATAACTAAGAACATAAACTGGGAATTAAGCAGGCTGGGCAACCCTGCATGATGTTAATCATTTATACTGCCCTCGTCTCATCACTTCTGAATAAATTTCCTCAAAGTGCATATGGGAACCAGCTCGGTCTAACCCTCGCTAACCAAACACATGTTAATACAGATAATGGTTGGTAAATACATTAATCCCCAAAGCCCATTGTATGTTTACCCACTATTAAGCAGAGTACAGTATGCGTAATGCACTAAATGATTTATTTTCTTTTTTATTCTGCAATGTTTTTGTTTATGTCAAAATAATCTAAAAACCCCAACTGAAAAGAAAGTCAATGAGATTTGATGATATAACAATCCTGAAATGAGGATGACAAGAAGAACCAGTGACAAGGCCAGGAAAAAAAATAAACAAAATGATTTGACCTATGAATGTTTCCTGCATTTGATATGAAAAAATTGTTGAAAAAGCTTACAAGATAGTAAAAATCACAATTTAATGGTAATCTGTTATTATTATTATGGTAATACAATCATACAAAACATCTAACTCAATCATTTCTAAATCAGAAATGTGACCAGGAATTATACTGCTGCTGGCCTTCACTGTCTAAGATGAATGTCACGTGAAAGTCTAGCTCTCACTCCTCCATTTACATCAGGGTGTCACGAGGCAAGAAGACCTACCAATTTAATGTAAAACGATGCAGAAAATCTCTTGTGGAAATCCAAGCAATTTCTCAGGTCAATGAAGAGATATTCAGTCTCATAGTTGTACTGGCACAATTTATATATAACTTTTGTTGAAGAAAGGATATTGGTCTCCTCAGATAAACTAGTGATTTAAGCCAAACCTCTTTACATGACATCACTGTAAATTTACACCATTGCAGAGAAGCCAATGTGGGCAAAGAAATATGAGGATGCACCTACTTGCCAGTGCAGGCCAACACGGAAATGTTTCTGAACAATTATGCAGCGATTTTGATGTAATTCTTTTGCCCATCCAGACGAGATCTCAATTGTGTCATCAAGCACTCTCATTGGCTTAGAGCGACTATATTGAGATTAAACTTAGTGAAAAATGATTTGTACTTATCTGACTTGAACTGATATTTTCTTAAGTAATTTTAGGTGCTCACCTGAAAATACAAAGGAAAGCATCATTAGAATTAGTGAAAAAAGGCATTCAAAGAACTCCTCTAGAACTCTTGTAAAGAAACGAAAACATGCTACTTCAATCTGCAAACATAAATCGGTATGGACGATCAACTACAAGTTGTACAGCCTGACATGGCTTCTTAATTTAATTTTTCCCTGCCCTGAGACAGATTTTGTATATAGACATTTATGAAACACAAAATATTAATTTGGAACATTGTATAACCTTGTTAATTATATCCCCCAATTTCCTGCAGCCATACACTTGTTCAAAATCCATATGTTCCACTGAATAATTTCAAATAATAAAGTACAAAAGTGAGTCCGAATAGAGACATTGTTTGAGTACAATATTTCAACCTTTATTTGGTCATCTTCAGGTACATATTGAGAGGGAATATTGATAGAGGAAGGTTATCACACAGAAAACAAAAACAAACATACATGAAAAACTGTGAAAACAATGATGGTTTACAGAAATTGTCAGGAAAACTGTTAATTACCTAAACAAAACAAACTCTTTAGAGGCTTTTATTCCATGATTGAGGAGTGGGGCCTGCCTTCTGATGGCCAGAGCTTCTTTAAAAAGGAGCAGTGACCAATGTCTGGCACTGTCAATGATTTTTGTGTTTGCAAAGATAGTGCCAGTAAGACCAATTGGTTGGTTACCACAAAGTTTATCCGGAAGGTCCAAGAGGTCATGTACATGTTTGAAATTAACACAGTTTTGAACATGTTAAATATTTCACTGTTACCTTTGGAGTGTTCATTGATTCTAGTTATAAGATTTCTGTCAGTTTTTCCAATATAGCTAGCTGGACAACCAGGGCATTGAAATTTGTACACAACAGAACTTTTGTAATCTTTACTAATAACATCTTTAGTACCAGTGAATAGGGCTACTTTAGTGGTCTGCCAGAGAAATTGAAATTTGAGAGGCTTGGTTAACCATGCACCAATACGTTTTGTACATTTGTCATGGAATGGCTACTCAAAATCATCCTGTAACAAATTAATCAAACGTTTCACTCCAGTGTATGGTCCAAGACAACAACCCCCTCAAACCATTAAAATTTTCATGACCCTCCCCTATATTGGTAGACAAGGTGAAGTTATAGCCAAGAAATGTACAAAACGTATTGGTGCATGGTTAACCAAGCCTGTCAAATTTCAGTTTCTCTGGCAGACCACTAAAGTAGCCCTATTCACTGGTACTAAAGATGTTATTAGTAAAGATTACAAAAGTTCTGTTGTGTACACATTTTTTATCTTAATTATCAAATGGATTTTAAACAGACACACATGCATCTACACAGTGTTATAATGATATGATTTGTAACTTTTATCATTTATAATTGTATGCTAAACCGAAATATGTACTGATGTAGCATCACACAGAGGTTCCTGTTTGGAAATTATCAAGGTGCAAGGGGTCCTTGACCAGAATGCTAGCATATATTTGGTAAGGTACGTCTCAGTCCATAACAATATCAAATAATATAATGCGTGTGCCACCATACAACTGAAAACTTTGGACATTTGAACAGAAAGTTAATTTTGCATTCAATGAACTGCTTACAACTTAATAATCCACAGTTGGGGCTGAGAAAAACTTAGTCATTACAGATGAATTGGGCTGCATGCGGCACATAGGGCCATGCTTTATTTCCTGCCCAGTATAGCATTACATAAGCATCATTCATAACAATGTCTTCAGCCACAGGCATTGCTCCTCATTGGGGCCAACTAGTGCCCAGGGAAGCTGGGATTACCATCAACTCGATTACTAGGACAATAACAGGACAACAGTAGACAGCATGTAAATAATACTCACTGCCTATTGTTGACAGCTTGCATTAAATGTTATAATACACTTGCCAAAGTCGATTGTGTGTACCATGCTAGCTGTTTTCTGGATTGGGCATCCAAATCCATCATATTTTTTTTAAAGTATGTCTTCAGAAAAAAATATTCCAGACTGGGAAGCACATAGATTTCATTCCTTTAATGGAGAACATTCATATATGAATCCAATTGGTGGAGTGGTCAGTGTCACTGATGTTTTCATACTACGGATATGTGCACCAGATATTTATTTCTATCATCAAAGAAAATGTTCTCTGTCTTCGATACCATGAATTATGCTTCTTAAGGTTTCCTGATAGGCACTAGGTAACAGACACTGGTTGACAGCGATAGCATAGGGGAAAGGACAAAAAAATATAAGCACACATGTTTTTTTGCGAAAACTTCTTTCTGATTCAACTCAAAGACTGACACTCAGTTGACTTAGCAATAGAGCTATGTCAAGATGTGGAGGTGGACATTTCTTGCCAGCGATAGCTGTTTAGCATATGTTGCTCACACTTGCCCAAGATCTAACCGCCAACTTTAGTTCTATTGAGGGAGATTATATATCACCCATGAAATAACAATGGCGTCTCACCCTGTTTTTGCTCAATTTCCAAAAATTAGCTAAATCTTCATCATGGCCGGTATCAAGCCAAAAATTTGCATCTTAACAACATACTAACAAGTATACATAATAATTTTTGGATGAGGTAAACCAGAGACCTGTTTCCTTAAATGAGAACTTCAGTTATTCAGTACCGCAGTTGGTATGTTCCTTTACTAAAGAAGATGAAGTTCTTACTCCTAAATTCTAATCAGTTTTCCTGTCACAACAAATCCAAAACACTTAAAGTAAAAACCTCGCACTTCATTTCCAGCAATTTTTCAGGTGACGAAGACTGATCCGCTCTCCTACGCACACTTAGAAATCATTGGAAAGCGTTGGAGAAAAAGATATGTACAAGTAAATGTTAAGACAGAAATGTTAAGGTCGATCAGACATAACTTTAAAAAATGTATTCAAAACTCGTCATCATACTGATATGCATATGGGGCTACACTGAAACAGGGTTTAGACAGCGTGATGGTTCTGCAGATGGTTATGCAGGTGGTTATACAGCAGGTTGCACGGTGCACTTGTAGGGTAAAATGGGTAATTAGCACTCAGATTGCTACTCTAAATTAGATTCAGATAGCTCACAATTATGGCTATTAGAACTCTTGGTACTTTTCAAAATCCTGGATGAATGAAAATTCAAAAAAGGCATCATGTGATGGTAATAATATATTCTTATCTGAAGGTTTTACCACTCTTTTTGTCTGTCAACAGTCCTTCTATGCAGTACCATGGGTGGTAAAGAAATATCCTTTAATACCCCACATGACAACAGCTGCTAGCCACGAAATTTGAACTGTAAAAGAACCCCGGCTAACCTGCTGTCCTGCAGCCTGGTTCCTCCTTCCTTAAACGGAGACAAATATTCCTTCCTTTCTGTCTATCATGAAATGTAAACAAAATCAGGGGCGACTAAGTACCTGCTTACAATAAAGTCATTAAGGACCAGTGGGACCGGCTTCCAGCAGGGGTTAAGTAGAAGAACCGCAGTTAGCACATCCCAAAATCACCATTGGTAACTTTGCAGTATAGGGCTCAGCTTAATGTGAGTTGTTTAAATGAGTACTTGCCCATTTCAAGACACTCAACTAAGCATTTTAAAAACCTAATTTAATCTGAAACAATCAAAGATAGTTTATCATCCGATGATTGCTGTACTGCTCTGCTCCTGTAAGTATCCTGTTTATATATAACATTTAAATCTGTCACTGAAATTTATATGTTTTGCGTTATGCAGGCTTTGCACAGTTTCCATGATAATGGTTCATGCTTGAAATTCATATTGGACAAATCAAGATTTTTTAAGTATTTACTTCACCATAATTAGCAATTTTCCTGGTCAAACTTGTTTTGTACATATTTCAGTGCTTCAGCTAGCTAGACATTGCCAAAATCACCTAAGACCATGGTGCTCGCTAATTTTGTCTAAAGGATTAATGGGCAAACTTGAGTTTTTAATATCATAACTGATGAAAACCTTGACATTATACATAACTCAAGTTCTTGCATATCAGATAATAATTGTGCCAATAACTAGTCAGGATTATGAAAGTGCAGGATATTACAGTTTCTGACTCCAATTGGAATATCTGAACAAAAGTACATCTGAAAGGCTATTTATTTCCATTCCTTATCTTCAACATATTTTCAATGTTGGCTGACTGACGGTAAACAAAGGACTGAGAGTCTCTGCCCCATTTGGAAAAGATACACCTCTTAAGGGGCCTCATGTCTGAGCAGTCAGGAACAGCAAACAGTCTTAGTATTTTGTACAAGATCGATTTTTTCTATAGTTCAAGTGGACTGGGACATATATTTCTCATCAGTTGCTGTTATGTTTTTTCAAACAATAATATGACAGTTGCGGAATTTTAGAAATTCAAGAAACTTGAGTTTTATTCTAACAAATATATAAAAAAATATACGGAATTTCAATTTCTTTACACAAATTTGACTTTTCATGTATTGCTTACTATTTTGAACTTGGGAGTGTTTATTATATTTCAAGGTTTATAAATTGAGTGAAACCAAAATACTAAAGGTCACATGTAGTAAAGTTTTCATGTTATTCTCAGTATCTTTGGCATAATCTGGGAATCCTCTTTTTTAATATGGTCAAATTCATAATGCAATGTCAGGGAGAAACATCAATCACAAAGTTTCTGTTCGATCATATTCTATGGATCTTATACCAGGGGCCTTGTTTTGTTCCAAATCATGGGGGGACAACTCGAATAAGTGCTCGATTCAGAAGCTGAATACGAGACACGTCATTTTTCATTGCATTTCGCATAACCTAAAATGATGTCTCATGAAAGTGTGAAGGTTAGAGAACCTACTTGTTTTTAGGCCTATCACAATGAACAATACAAACTAAAGCAATCAAGTGAGGAACAACGTAAATGCTGCCTCATGCCAAATAATTTAATCCAATTTCATTTCAAGCCTTATCAATAACATTTGGTATAAATCTCTAAATCTTTGTGAATCTTAACTCTTCAATGAATATCTATATATATATGTTCTTAGAATTAAGTCTTTTATTTTGACTTTTGCTTGAAATTTGAATTTTGAATCAGATATTTTAACATTGTTACACTATCAAAACTATGACCTTTTCTAGAATATGAGGTGACATTGTTATCTTCTTTCAGGAAATATAAAAGTTAACAAAACAAAAATAATATGATATCAGTCTTCCTAAAGTATTTATAAGCTCTTACAAAAAAATTACAAACACTTCGCTGCATCTGAGTCTGCATAGAAATGTGTGCACAAATAATTTCGGACATCATCAAATATGTTATTCCTGCTCAAAGTTTTTCTACAATTCTAAACTTTTTTTATAACTACAAACACTAATCCCAGGTTCAACATATGAAATAATTTAATGCCTAGATTTAAGCAGAGTAAACAAAACTGGAGTATTTTAAACATCGGCGTTCGATTGAGTTAGACATGATGTAAGTTAAAATCACCTTTATTCTATAGAAAGAAGGAACACTAGAGGCTAGATACCTGAATGAGTCCTTATCTATATATATGTACATCTATTGATCTGTCTTCTGTGTGTCCTTATTTATCTGGCCACTCTTTTCAGTGATTTGGTGTTTTCTTGGAAGATTTCATTGATTTTTTACTATCAATTTTTTGTTGTTTCTATCGACACTTTTCAATAATGTATTGTGTTCCTGGGTTTCCAGCACTTTTCTGCATTTTCTGCATAGATTTTGCAAGAAGGGTAGCTTTTGGATGCACCATCAGAGTGCTGCAAGTTGTAACCATGGACCATTCCCTGGTTCAGTCCAGCCTGTAATTGCTGACGTATTACCCATAAAAAAGGAAGTTAGCAGAAAGGCCTGTCCAGCTGTTGTGTCCAAGAAAATCATGTTTGTCCGGAACAAGATTATCTCGGTACTCACTGCTCTTCTTACCTAATCTGACAAGCTATGAAGTGGCTGCTCCCCGGGGTCATCCGAAGGATTAACATGATAAGCTGGAATTTATGTCCTAATAGTTGGAACGCTTGATCTGTTAGGATAGATTTTGTCAATGATATCACCAAAATGTGTTAATAATATCAACTTGGAGCTCCTTGTAGGCTTATATACAACACAAAATATCACAGGGAAAATGAATTCTATGGAGCAAAAATTATTGAATGGATGCAAAAAATCACGACACACAAATTTAAGCATGGTAAGATATATGCTATCTCAAGAACACAAGAAAGGGCAATTACAATCTTAAAATCGTTTTTAAACAATGATTGCTTTTGCTTAAACACTGGTTTTAGAATAATAACAGCATGAACCAGGTAAATCATGGGGATCTTAATATTTGATGCCTGCAGTTTGTATTTATGACACACTGAAAACAAACCCACACAGGCAATACGCACCCAGTCTGAATTTAAAGCCAATAATACTAAAATCAGTCATTGCAATACAAAGAACAGCTTCATTGCTACATTGTACACAAATATTCTAAAACCTAGTACCTTCCTAAATTTTCGTTGTAAATTAATGGAAATTACAAAAGCAGTTAATCAGTGTTATAACGCTATAAAGCAACTTCTCAAATAATTATCAAATTTGGCCTAATTCTGACAAACATAGGCATATAAGCAAGTATTCTTGGCAACAGAATGAGTGCCTTCATAGACAATACCATAAGTCATTTTTTTAAATTTGATAATGATAGACTTCTTGGCTTTCAAGATAATCGAACTGGCGTTATATCCACTTCTGAACCCAATTTCATATTTTCTGAGAGGTAAGTGTGCAGGGGATTGCTACCGAAGCCTGAATAAGTCCCTAGGGTTCAGTTGTTAAACTATTTTCATTGCTTGTAGTAAACATAGAGCTGACATTATCTGTCTTATTTGGAAAGACACATCCTTTAAGTGACCTGATATCTGTGCAATCAGGAACTCCATACAAGCTAAATTTAAAGCCAGCTGGCTTAAGATATTTGGACATGACGTATTTCACAGACCTTTTGACAATTCCTGTTGACTGGAAATTTCTGATAAGTTTCCTTATTTTGTGTGAAAAAGAGAGCACTGGTACCTGCATACATGACCTCTCCAGCTATTTTATCATGAATTATATACAGAAGAGAATGTCTGTTAAAGCATTTCACCCAATTTGTATCTGATTTTTTGTAGATTTGTAGATGTTAATGTTTCAGGTCTAACCGATACAGTTGTGACCTAGCCGCACGCATGCGTCGAACAAACCGAAGAAAGGGTGCTGTGCTTTGATAAGCCAAACCTCAATCTGTGCAAAACAACAGTTGGTGACTCATTTCACAATATATAGATGCAAAGTTTCATCATTTCTTTTATCATTATTTTTTTTTATGCTCGGCAAGAACGAGAATAGCAATGGATTACGGTTAAATGCATAAATAACTAAATAAACAAATAAATAATTGCTATAACAAGAATTATAGCTCAGTCAAAAACGTCAGCAGATTTCGTCCCGGATATTAGCTTAATAATTTGGGAGGGTGCAGCCATTTGCAATATTAGCAAATTTTACTGCTGGATAAAACAAATATTTCAAATAGATACACATACTAAATATAAATCATAATCGGAGAACTTTCAACTAATGTTCATTTTAAAAAGCGTGCAATGATTCCAAGAAAGAGCCTTGAAACATCATAATTAAATGGGTCTGGATCGACCGCAGGAAAGTTTTATGACGAATTTGCAAATTTGTCTGAAAAAGTTTCTGAAATATGATACGTAGGGTATTACAATTACATTTTTAATGGAATTTTGGAACTCTGAGGCTCAAACTTTAGACAGATACACAGAAGGATCGATAGACAGATAGATATAAAGGCCCAGCTAATATAATTTCTAAGATAAACAGTAATTTCACACAAGAGTAAGAAGACAAAATAATGTGATGAATTGCTGCAACATAAAAGCTGAGACATATAAAAACACTACAAAGAATTATATGATATTAGAATTTTTTGGGTTAGGCCATCAGACTTGACAATGGTCAATTGCTAATTGCAATTTACAGAGTTCACCTTTGATTACTTGGTGACAAAGAAAGAGCCTGTCAGAAGAAGTGAATTGCCATTAGTCTCCGCTTGCTGTGCATTGTCACCTTGAGGGGATTGTACCCTTTCATGCACTCAATCGAATCTGTTGATAGTCTGAGTTATTCATGCATCTACTTGCTGTACTTGGAGTCGATTTTGAATCACTCTACAATCTTAAAATCGATATCGGAGATAAATCGGCGAATCGTTACATCACTAAAACTGACCGACTGCAGAGTAGATAAAAAGTGCTCCTGTTCATTAGATGCTTTCCTTTTATTTATGTAAGTCATAACTAAGAACATAAACTGGGAATTAAGCAGGCTGGGCAACCCTGCGTTGATGTTAATCATTTATACTGCCCCTGTCTCATCACTTCTGAATACATTTCCTCAAAGTGCATATGGGAACCAGCTCGGTCTGACCCTCTCTAACCAAACCCATGTTAATACAGATGATGGTTGGTAAATACATAAATCCCCAAAGCTCATTGTATGTTTACCCACTCTTAGGCAAAGCACAGTATGCGTAATACACTAAATGATTTATTGTCTTTTTTACTCTGAAATGTTTTTTTCTTTATGTCAAAACAATTTAAAAACACCAATTGAAAAGAAAGTCAATGAGATTTGATGATATAATAATTCTGAAATGTGGATGACAAGACAACCAGTGACAAAGCCAGGAAAAAAATAAACAAAATGATTTGACCTATGGAATGTTTCCTGCATTTGATATGAAAAAATTGTTGAAAAAGCTTACGAGATAGTAAAAAATTTACAATTTAATGGTAATCTGTTAGTATTATTATGGTAATACAATCATACAAAACTTCTTAATCAGAAATGTGACCAGGAATAATACTGCTGCTGGCCTTCACCGTCCAAGATGAATGTCATGAGAAAGCCTAGCTCTCACTCCTCCATTTACATCAGGGTGTCAAGAGGCAGGAAGGCTGACCAATTTAATGTAAAATGATGCGGAAAATCTCTTGTGGAAATCCCAGCAATTTCTCAGGTCAATGAAGACATATTCACTCTCATAGTTGCACTTTCAAATCTTTTTCAAAGACTTTGTAAATATAAAGAAATACTTGGCACAATTTATATATAACTTTTGTTGAAGAAAGGATATATAAACCAGTCCTGAATTTTGAGCCAAACCTCTTCACATGACATCACTGTAAATATTACAATTGAAAAGGAGCCAATGTAGGCAAAAATATGAGGAAAAACCTACTTGGCAGTGCAGACCAACACGGAAATGTTTCTGAACAATTATGCTGGGATTTTGATGCAATTCTTTTGCCTATCCAGACGAGATCTCAATTGTTTCATCAAGCACTCTCATTGGCTTAGAGCGACTATATTGAGATTAAACTTATTGAAAAATGATTTGTACTTATCTGACTTGAACTGATATTTTCTTAAGTAACATTAGGTGCTCACCTGAAAACACAAAGGAAAGCATCATTAGAATTAATGCAAAACAACATGCAAAGAAAAGCAGGTACTCCTCTAGAACTTTTGTATAAGAAACGAAAACATGCTACTTCAATCGGCAAACATAAATCGGTATGGACGATCAACTATAAGTTGTACAGCCTGAAATGGCTTCTTAATTTAGTGTGTCCGTGCCCTGAGACAGATTTTACATGTAGACATTTATGAAACACAAAATATTAATTTGGAACATTGTATAACCTTGTTAATTATATCCCCCAATTTCCTGCAGCCATACACTTGTTCAACCTTATAAAGTGCAGCGATAGAGAGCCAAGAGTCAAGATTGAGTTCTGTGGAATGTGCACATTGATGCCTATCTATATTCCCTTGCAGAACAAGAAGCATGGTAATTGCAGTCTTAAGATGACATAAAGAATTTTACAGCTTTTGGCAAACTGAATCAGGGTGTCATGGCTCCTGTGGTCACTAATTGGATTGCTTGATGAAGAGCAATTGCTGATACAGTACTACTTCCTATGCTAATTGTGCTGACAATTCATGCTGGCAGATTCAGTGCATCTTTTATGTCCTTTTAATTAGATCCTTTACAGATGATTCTATTTTACAAACAATGATATGCATTTGATAATCAAACTTTCGATTAGACATAGAAGTATTGCTCACCTTAATTATCAAATGGATTTTAAACAGACATAGATGAATCTACACAGTGATACAATGATATGATTTGTAACTTTTTAAGTTATCATCTTTAATTGTATACTAAACGTAAACAAGCACTAATGTAGCATCACACAGAGGTTCATGTTTGGAAATGATCAAGGTGCAAGGGGTCCTTGACCAGAATGCTAACACATATTTGGTTAGGTAGTAGGTACGTCTCCGTCCAAAAAAATATCAAATGATAATGTGTTATCTTAGCAAATAATGCGTGCCACCATACAACTGAAATCTTTGCAAATTTGAACAGAAAGTTAAAGTAAATTTTGAATTAAATGAACTGCTTACAACTTCATGATGTATTAGAATAAACTGTCAATATTATAATAATCCAGAGTTAGGGCCGTGAAAAACTTAGTCATTACAGATGAATTGGGCTGCATGCGGCACATAGGGCCATGCTTTATTTCCTGCCCAGTATAGCATTACATAAGCATCATTCATAACAATGTCTTCAGCCACAGGCATTGCTCCTCATTGGGGCCAACTAGTGCCCAGGGAAGCTGGGATTACCATCAACTCGATTACTAGGACAATAACAGGACAACAGTAGACAGCATGTAAATAATACTCACTGCCTATTGTTGACAGCTTGCATTAAATGTTATAATACACTTGCCAAAGTCGATTGTGTGTGCCATGCTAGCTGTTTTCTGGATTGGGCATCCAAATCCATCATATTCGTTTTGCAAAGTATGTCTTCAGAAAAAATTATTCCAGACTGGGAAGCACATAGATTTCATTCCTTTTAATGGAGAACATTCATATATGAATCCAATTGTTGGAGTGGTCATTGTCACTGATGTTTTCATACGATGGACATGTGCACCAGATATTTATTACTATCATCAAAGACAATTTTCTCTGTCTTCGAGACTATGATTTCAACTTCTTAAGGTTTCCCGATAGGCACTTGGTAACAGACACTGGTTGACAATGATTGCAGAGGGGAAAGGACAAAAAATTATAAGGACACACTTTTTTTTGCGAAAACTTCTTCCTGATTCTTATTTCTTATCAGACAAGAACTCAAAGACTGACAGTCAGTTGCCTTAGCAATAGAGCTATGTCAAGATGTGGAGGTGGACATTTCTTGCCAGCAATAGTTGTTAGCATATGTTGCTCACACTTGCCCAAGATCTAACCACCAACTTTAGTTCTATTGAGGGAGATTATATATCACCCCTGAAATAACAATGGCATCTCACTTTGTTTAGAACTG
This sequence comes from Platynereis dumerilii, assembly GCA_026936325.1. Classification (NCBI taxonomy): domain Eukaryota; kingdom Metazoa; phylum Annelida; class Polychaeta; order Phyllodocida; family Nereididae; genus Platynereis; species Platynereis dumerilii. Next base: position 60,234,658 of record JAPTHN010000002.1, read on the forward strand.
CTCAATTTCCAAAAATTAGCTAAATCTTCATCATGGCCGGTATCAAGCAAAAATTAAAATCTTTTAACATACTAACAATTAAATGTGCACTAAATGTCATCTAATTACATATTAACTTAGAACCCTAATAAATATAAATATTGGTGTCTAATAAAGTATACATAATAATTTTTGGATGAAGTAAACCAGAGACCTGTTTCCTTACAATGTCATGAGAACTTCAGTACTGCAGTTGGTATTTTCCTTTACTGAAGAAGGTGAAGTTCTTACTCCTAAATTTAAATCAGTTTTCCTGTCACAACAAATCCAAAACACTTAAAGTAAAACCTCCCACTTCACTCCCACCAATTTTTCAGGTCACTGAAGACTGATCCGCTCTCCTACGCACACTTAGAAATCATTGGAAGGCGTTGGAGAAAAAGATACGCGTACAAGTTGATGTTAAGACAGAAATTTCAAGGTCGATCAGACTTAACTTTAAAAAATGTATTTCAAACTCATCATCATAAAAATATGCATATGGTTCTGCGGATGGTTATACAGCAGGTTGCACGGTGCACTTGTAGGGTAAAATGGGTAATTAGCACTCAGATTGCTACTCTAAATTAGATTCAGATAGCTCACAATTATGGCTATGAGAACTCTTGGTACTTTTTAAAATCCTGGATGAATGAAAATAAGAAAAAGGCATCATGTGATGGTAATAATATATTGTGGTCTGAAGGTTTTGCCACTCTTTTTGTCTGTCAACAGTCCTTCTATGCAGTACCATGGGTGGTAAAGAAATATCCTTTAATACCCCTCATGAAAACAGCTGCTAGCCACAAAATTTGAACTGTAAAAGAACCCCTGCTAACCTGCTGCCCTGCAGCCTGGTTCCTCCTTCCTTAAACGGACAAATATTCCTTCCTTTCTGTCTATCATGAAATGTAAACAAAAATCAGGGGCCACTAAGTACCTGCTAACAATCAAGTCATTAAGGACCAGTGGGACCAGCTTCCAGCAGGGGTTAAGTGGAAGAACCGCAGTTAGCACATCCCAAAGGTACCATAGGTAACTTTGTAGTATAGGGCTCAGCTTAATGTGAGTTGTTTAATGAGTACTTTCCCATTTCAAGACACACAACTAAGCATAAGCATTTTTAAAACCTAATTATCTGAACAATCAAAGATAGTTTATCATTGGATGTTTGCTGTACTGCTCCGGTCCTGTCAATATCCTGTTTATGGGTTGTTTTTCAATCGGGGTACGCTCTGGAAAGTCACACGATATCTAAAATACAAGAAATACCATGCATTTTTGTGGAAAAAACGTTACACAGAATGATTAAACATACTGAGACGGACCTACAGTAGCGAAAAAAATTTTCAAATCGGTTGATAACTGCCCGAAAAAAATGTATTTGTGTCATTTTGACCAAAATTGCCTGTCTCATTTGCAAATTAGGCAAATATCGCTTCAGATTTTTCAGCCCTGACCTAACAGTAAGTTTTAACCAATGTAAACATGCTTTCAATATGGTCCCAAGAGTTCAACGTTAGAATAACATGCACCAACTACGATTAGTCGCTTCAGAATCCTGCATTGAATACTTAAAGGTCACTTCCGTCAAATATTGTCCTCTCCGAAATTCGGTCGGCTAAAACAGTGGTAACAGCAAATTAAGAGTTATTTTTACTTTACAGAAATACTCCTTCAATAGATTAGACAACGTTTTTTGAAGTTTTTCACTTCAGTTGTACCAACTGCGCGATACTCGTAGCGGGGAATACGCCGAAAACAGCTTTCCGTCAAATCTTGTCCTCTCCGAATAATGAGGAAATTGGCTTGAAATGTCTTTTTTCCTTGATACACACAAAGTTCTTGGCCAAAATTAAGCAAGTAAGATGATTTTTCATTGTCATATATATATCTATCCACTCAGCACAAGCCCATACAACTGGGTGTTCTATACATCCAGTAATAGAGGGATGAGCAGAGTATTGACTTTGGTGAAATTGTCAAAAAGTCAAATAAAAAAAAATTCGGAACACTTGTAGCCCTTAAAATATTCAGAAATGCAAGGCACGGTATATAGCAACGGAAAAAAGTTAATTTGGCTTGAAAAAAAAAAGACCTTTATTTTTTACCCCCGTGAGACAAAACTATGTACCCCGATTGAAAAACAACCCTTATATACCATTTAAATCTGTCACTGAAATTTATATGTTTTGCATTATGCAGGCTTTCCAGGATAACAGTTCATGCTTGAAATTCATATTGGACAAATCAAGATTTTTCAAGTATTTACTTCTCCACCATAATTAGCAATTTTCCTGGTCAAACTTGTTTTGTCGATATTTCAGGCGTGCTTGCTAATTTCGTCTAAAGGATTAATGGGCAAACTTAAGTTTATATTATCATAACTGATAAAAACCTTGATATTATACATAACTCAAGTTCTTGCATATTAGATAATAATTGTGCCAATAACTAGTCAGGATTATGAAAGTGGCCTCAGGATATTACAGTTTCTGACTCCAATTGCAATTTCTGAACAAAAGTACATCTGAAAGGCTATTTATCTCCATTCTTTATCTTCAACATATTTTCAATGTTGGCTGACAGACGGTAAACAAAGGACTGAGGGTCTCTGCCCCATATGGAAAAGATACACCTCTTAAGGGGCCTTATGTCTGTGTAGTCAGTATTTTGTACAAGACCGATTTTTTCTATAGTTCAAGTGGACTGGACATATATTTCTCAGCAGTTGCTGTTATGTTTTTTCAAACAATAATATATGACAGTTGTGGAATTTTAAAAATTCAAGAAAATTTAGTTGTGTTCTGAAAATATATTATGGAATTTCGATTTCTGTATATAAATTTGATTTTAATGTATTGCTTACTATCTTAAACTTGGGAATGTTAATTATATTTCAAGGTTTATAACTTGAGTGAAACCAAAATACTAAAGGTCACATGAGGTCAAGCCTTCATCTTATTCCTAGTATATTTGACATAATCTTGGAATTATTTTTTTATGGTCAAATTCATAATGCAATATCTGAGAGAAACATTAATCACAAATTTTCCGTTCACTCATATTCTATGGACCCTATACTATAGGAATGTATGTTTGTTATTTGCTCAATCACTTTTCTGGCTCCATTTGACCATATGGCTGTACTCTGCTCGTGATTCAATGAATTAAGCTGTTCCAAATTTGTGCCTGGCCTTTGGCCATCTCTATTCAGAGCCAAAGTACAAAATATCTCTCTGTGAAAGGAATAATCACCAGCTAGACAGTGAGACATGGAATTATAATTGTTTCAAGATTGGAAATTACAACACTGTAAAAACAATTGTTGTCCAAATTTATTGATGTTTTTTAGCTTTTCTGCAGCGAAGGTCAGAGAATCAATTCACAGATGAGGTCAGTTAATCTGTGAAGTGTGGACTTGAATGCAAGAAAACCTAAAAACTCATCGAAACAAAGATGGTGTTCGCTCACATCAGTATCCGTACTGGGCAACTGAAACTGGTATCAGTATTTGGATGTTTCCTCTCGGGACCTGAATCTGCTATCTTTTATGGTAATGTCTTAACAAGCGACAAAACTCTTTGTGATACATCTTGACCAACTGGGCTACAAGGCAAAGTCAATTTAATAAACATCATTTGGCTGAAAACTTAAAAAATCACCATATCATGATAGTAACATTTTACAATGATCATGAATTAAATGAATTTAGGAAGCAAGATAAATATAGATCTAAAATGGCCAATCCAAAACATTTCACCCACATTTGACGTCATGTATCAATATAATAACAGTAAATGCATGCAGTTATGAGTGATCTTAAGTTGATCATTATGCTGCATTGCTGTATTTATTTGCACAAGGTCATTTAAAGGTGGAAGTGATTCCTAAAAAAAACATCCACTCAAATTTCAATACCTATACGATTTATAAGCCTTTATCATCCTGTCATCTATTCTGATACCTTTACAATGTTGGTAAGCTTGGGATAGTTCTCTTGTTTATGTAAGTCGTAATTATAAGAACATAAACTGGGAATTAAGCAGGCTTGGCAACCCTGCATGATGTTTTCATTGATACTGTCTCTGTCTCATTACTTCGGAGTAAATTTCCTTGAAGTGCATATGGGAACTTCATGCCATCCTCTCTGACCAAACACATGTTAATACAGATGGTGGTTGGTAAATACATTAATCGCCAAAGCCTATTGTGTGTTAACCCACAATCAGGCAAAGTACAGTGTTTGTAAATTATATGATGCAGGAGAAAAGAGTGGCAGGAAAATGTTTCTTCATTAAAGATATTTTTGTTAAAGAAATATTGGAATAATTGTTGATGCAAAGGTTTGATAATAAAATCTTTAATAATAATTTCTCATCCTCTTTGGTATTTTGTGATTGAAGTCGTGAATCAAAAACTCAAACAGCAATTACTTCGATGTTATAATTTCTAACATGAATGTCATGAGAACGTGTAGCACTCAATCCTCCATTTACATTAGGTTTCCAGAGGCAAGAAGGCTGACCATTTAATGTAAAGTGATGTGGTAAATCTCTTGTGGAAATCCCAAAAATTTCTCAGGTCAATGAAGACATATCCACTCTCCTATGTAAACTTTCAAATCTTTCTAAAGACATAGTAAAGAAATACTCAGCACGATTAATAGAGGAAAGGATTTTAGTCTCCTCAGACAAACGAGTATTTTAAGCAGACTTACGTGTATATCACAATTATCACATAATATTACTATCAAATCTACACCACTGAAGAGAAGCCAATGCATGCAAAGAATATCAGGATACACCCATTCGACAGTGCTGGCCACAACTGTTACTGAAACAATCATGCAGCAATTTTGTATTAGTGCAATTCGTTGGGCATCCAGACGAGGTGTCTTGATCAATGATGGACTCTCAGTGGCTTATAACTAACTGAAAATATAACTTACTATGGATAACAAAATTCCTTTATATCTCACATTTCAAGTCTGCCACTGCAGCTATCAGGCAAGAGTATTTGTACTTGTCAAACTTGGATTACCTTTAGTAATTTAGGCACTCACTTGAAAGCACATATCTAGAAATGCAATATTACAATGAATACAGGACAAAGAAATGCAGGCACCACTCAGGTACTTTTGTACATAAATGAAAATAGGCCCACTTCAATTTATAAATATCAAAGGGTATTGATTATCTACTGCAAGTAATTAGCAGTCACTAACATTGCATCTTGATTTAACAGTCAAGTTGTTGCCTTGCCAAGGGTTTTATGAAGACGTTTACAAACACACACAAAATATCAATATGGAGCATTGTAAAACCTTGATCATTAATCTCCAAGTGCCCTGTACCCATACCCTTATTCAACCCTATAAAGTGCAGGGATCGAGAGCCAAGAGTCAAGGATATGAGTTCTGTGGGATGTGCATATTGATGCCTATACTATCTTCCGTATCTTCCCTTGCAGACCAAAAAGCACCGTAATTGCAGTCTTGAGAAGACATAAAGATTTTTACAGGTTTTATAAACTGAATTAGGGTGTAATGGCTTCCGTGGTCACCACTTGGATTGCTGATTGTGAGCAAAGTCCTGCCAATATATTACCACTTCCTATGCTGGTTTTGCCGACCATTCATACTGGCAGATTCGGGGCATCTTTTATGTCATCCTACCAATTAGACAGATGATTCTATTGTATGTACAATGATATGATTGGTAACTTTTTTCAAGTTATCAACTTCAATTTTACAGTATACTGAACCTAGACATGTACTGATGTAGCATCGTACAGAGGTTTCTGTTTGGAAGTTATCAAGGTACAAGGAGTCCTTGACCAGCATTTTAACGTGCATTGGGTTAAGTACTCCTTAGCCCTCAAATAACAAGATCAAACAATGAAATGTATTTGTGATATGTTCTTACATGGGACAAGTGGCGTCATCTACATGTATAATGCAAAGCTTCTTGCAATGAATTCTCAATTGTTATGCATGTGGCCCCACCTATAACAGACGTGAACTCGTAAAGTGTGTTTTTGCATAATTTTAATATTGAATTAACAAAATGTATCATAATGTTTATTTGAATATGTACTACACTCTTGAAAGAACATTTTCAATTACAATACATGTGGTTTAAAGCTCATGCGTAATATTTCAGTCCTCTGAACATCAGATACACTTTGAACAAAATAAAGCAAGCAGAATGTGTAGATATACAGAAATTCCAACTTACATGAGCATTCAATTACAAAGTGCTGAGAAGGTGAAGACAACCAATTTGCTTCCCGCTCACAATGGTCATCATTTATCGGAGGAGTTGTTATCTTCTAATTGAGGACCAGCAGGAGGCAATTTGGAAGACAGTGAAATTGTCTCACTGTGAACTATACGTAACACCCACAAAAATGAATGAAAGCTATCAGAAGTTATCTACCTTGTGAGGAATGGCTTATAAGCATCCTTGCAAGAGGCCCCTTTCCACCCTAAATTTGGTCATGCCATGAACCCCCAAAGGTTCTACAAAACAATCTATACTGAAGAACCTTGTAGGGTTCTTGTAAACTCCCCAGGGTTCTTTGACCTAGGGTGCTGGGGAGCACTCTACAAAAAGGTGCTTCCAGGTACCCCATGGGGTGCTGTATTTGTGACGAAGTGAAGCACCCTATTTGGTGATTCAAATCCCTTTTCGTTCTTAGAGTGTGTTTGACTCTAGAAAAAAGATCCTCTTTCAGAATTTGTCTCATGTGCTTATTCTGTCTTAAAAGTACAAATAACAAGAGATATTCACATTTCTAAAATATACATCATATTTTTTCTATACTACCAGAAGATAATGCTCTTTTTCTTGGAGACTGTGCATACTGATTCTTAAGTTCACTGATTAGGTACAAAGTAACAAATGCTGGACCCTTGTTAGTTGACAAGGGTGGCAGTTCTAGAGAAAAGACAAAACACAAGAGTGTCGAATCTTTTGTGATAACTTCTTCCGGATCCTTATCCCTTATCAGACAAGAACTCAAAGATTGACAGTCAGTTGCCTTGGCAATAGAGCAATGTCAAGATGTTTGGGTGGACACTCCTGGCAGCAAGAGTTTTTTTTGGCGCATGTTGGACATTGTTGGTCACATTTGCCCCAGATCTTAACTACTACTAGTTTTTGTCCTAATGACAGATTATACATGCATACCATCTCAAAAGTAATGCTGGCATATGACTCGATTCTGACACTGGTTGGATGACTGAATCATAAAAGTAAAAACTATTTCACACACAATTATTGTGAATCTTTGATAAGAATGAAACATGTATGGATGTCAAAGTGTCTGCTTATGAAACATCTTCAATTTCTTCATACCTGTAATAACTTGATATGACAGGTATTGCAACAGGCAAGTCGCTTTCTCCCATTTTCAAAAAAGTGAAATCTTTTCTACTCAATTTCCAACAATTAGCTGAGTCTACATCATTGCCATTATGGCAATTATAGAGAATGTCATCTTAAGATACATACCAACTTAGAACTCTAAAAATTGGTGTCTAATAAAGTATCATCATTATGGATAAAGTAAATTAAAGACCAGTTTCCTAACTCTCTTAATATGAGAATGCAAACTGTGCATTCAGCACAGGAGTTGGTCTAGCTGTGCTTTTCCTCAAGGAGATGAAGTTCTTACTCCTAAATTTACATCAGAGTTTTCCTGTCACAAAAGGTCCAAAACACTTAAAGTAAAACCTCCCTCTTCAATCCTACCAATTTCTCAGGTCACTGAAGACTGGTTTGCTCTTGTACACTCAGAAATCTTTAAAAAGGCCCTTGCATGCAACGGAGATGCACAAGTTGGTGAAATGATCAATCAGACTTCACTTTAAAAAATTCAGACTGGTCATCAATGGTATATGCTCAACGGCCTACCCTGAGACAGGGTTGAGACAGTGTGATGGTTATGCACATGGTTACACAGGTGGTTATACAATACGGTACACTTGTATGGTAAAATAGGCCAGGATCAGCACTGAGATTGCTTCTCCGAAGCAGATTAGGATAGCTAACAACTATGAGGGGCATTGAGGGCCCTTCACTGTAAAATTTGAAATTCTGAGTCAGCTCAAATGATTGAGTGAGATGGTTGCAAAATTTGTTTGAGCTAACATAGCTTGATATTTTGAGTTATGATAATCTTCTTGTTTTTATAACTTCAAACAACAAGCTATGATAGCTTAAAGGAATTGTGCAACCGTCTCACTCAATCATTTAAGCTGACTCAAAATTCAGATTTTACAGTGTTGGTAAGTTTTTATTATCCTTTTGTCTATCCGCAGTGTTCAGGGACATATGACTCCAGTACTTATGAAAAGTCAACAGTACTTCTAGAGCTGCAGTACCATGGTGGTAAAGAACCGGCCAGGAATTCCCCGTATATGAAAACAGCAGCTAGCTACAGACCTTAACTGTACAAGACCTCCTGCTACCCTTCTGCCTTGTCTCTTCTGCTCTAAACAGACAAATATTCTTTCCTTTGTCAAATGCGTACACAAAAATCATGCGTACCATTATTTGAACACATGTTTTGAAGATATTTTTTTCAACAAGGTAGACAATGCAATGCATAATAGGCTATTGCTGAAAATTAAGAGAGTTGGAGAAGAAACACTAGAAGAGAGGATATGTACTTATGTAGCATAGCCACAAATTACCGCTATTTGCAATTCTCTAGCTCAACCCAGCCTGTAATTGCTGACTTATTACCAATGAAAATGAAAGTTTAAAGAATGGATTCCACAGATGTTGTGTCCAAGAAAGTCATATTCATCTAGAACACGATAATTTCGTATATACCTCATACTTCATCAGGAGAGCTATGGAGTGGCTGCTAATGTCATTTAGAGTCAAACACTTTGATATAGAATAAGAGTGGACTGTGGCACTGTGAAAATGGCACTTCGTGTGTCATCATGCTGATGATTTGTCATGATCAAACCCAATACTTTCAATGTTAATTTGATTGAAGTCACGAAGTGGCATTTCCACAGTGCCACAGTCCACTCTAATTATATATCAAAGTGTCTGGCTGTAAAGACTAATCATGGCAAGCTGGAGTTATATATAACTCAGTCAAGGAAGTATCCTTTCTATAAATCCAACTCTGATGCTATTCTTGTGGGAGCAGGGAAACAAATACACTTTGCAAATTTTGAACAGCTACCTGGAATGGAGCGGGTTGACTGATCTGATTTTCAGTGATGTAACTAGAAATACAGGAGTGGGGGGCCAAGGGGGGCCAGGGTCTGAGCTGGGGGGCCACCTTTCGCGTAATTTTTTGGGCAATACTAGGGTAAAAATTAACGCCGCGACACAAGCCCTCTTTATAGGTGACATGGGAACATTGATGCTCTTTTCTTCTGGCGAACACTTATGGTCATGCGTCATGAACTGGTCCATTTTGCGTCGCAGGTCAAAAATGTCTATTTTTTCTATTTTCTGATATATCATCACAGAAGCATAGCACTATACAGTGTTTCTAACAGAACTTAATTATCTTGTATACTTATCGAGATATGGGCACTTTTGTGCCTCCCCCACTCATTGAAATGTGTAGACTTAAGGGAAGGTTTTTAAGGCTTTTCTCAAAATTGATGTTTTTTAGTAAAACGAGGCAGGCGATCGCCGTATGATGATGAGATGAGAAGACTGTGAGTCTGGTACATACCCTATTAATTCAGGGATGCCCAGGGTCTTTCAGTTGCCCCAGCATAGAACACTGGATTCAGCCCGCCTCCATTTAATGTCCCATGGGCTCGGACTAAATTGAGTTCCGGGGTGGGATTCGAACCCACGCCCTCAGAGGGGAATTAGCGTAAGATGTCAAATATGTTGAAATAACTTAGATAGATAGAAGTGGTAGAATAGTTCTATTGAATTTTTTGTTTTGAAATTTTGTGCGAAAAATCCACCATTTTAGCAGACCAGTTCATGACGCATGACCTTATTGCATTTATTATTCTATGTAGATATAGTACAAAGACCACTAAATATTCTTTCTCAATTACTTTCTAGAGAGAAATGACTTTCCATATACATCAGACGAAAGGAAATGGACAAAGTGCAGAATGTTGATTTCAGCTGTTCAATTTGTTAAGCACACGGAATGAGACAGCGGCATCAGTTTCATTTTAAAGTGGTAGGGTAAATTGGGCCACAAAGCCTTCACGGAAGTGTGTCTCGGGGAAAATTAGGCCAAGTGTCACAAGGCTGCACTAAAAAGTATGGATATTGCCAGATAATTTCAAAGAAATTTAAAAAAGTTCAAATGCCTTGGAATTTTTTAAAGGGCAACCGTCATTCTGCTGAGAATCTTTTATTAGTGAGCGCCGGCTCAGGTCACAAAGACGGATGTGCCCTGCTCAAATAATTGTTCAAATTTCTCAAATCTGAAATGGGGGAGCCCGTGGGGGGGGCCATTAATCCATTGGGGGGGGGGCTTGGCCCCATAGCTCCGCCACTGCCAGTGATTTTAATAAAGTGTTTTTTTACATGCACAATTCACACACGACTTTGCCAACCTTTCCATGATCTTTTGATGACACCATTCAACAAAGAAGATTACTACTTTGACACCACCACTACTCACGTTCTTACATATTTGATAATAATTGTGCTCATAACTAGGCTGGATTATGAGCTAGTCTTTAAATATAACAGTTTCTGACCCCGATTGCATTATTTCTAAGAAGTATAGGCCTAATCGTATGGGAATTTTATACCATAGCCAAGAATAAATCTGTAAGGCTATTTTTCTCCATTCATTATCTTAAATATATTCTCAATGTTGGCAGATAGACAGTAAACAAAGGACTAACAGTCCCTGGTGCACAAGGAAAAGATACACCTCTCAAGTGACCTAACATCGTTGCAATTTAATGTCAAATGATGTGGTAAGTCATACCATTTTGTCGAATCCCCAGAAAATCTCAGGTCAATGAAGACCTATCCACTCTCCTATGTGCACTTTCAAATATTTCCTAAAGAATTTTAGTAAATGAAATAGATTGCACGATTGATAGATGAAAGAATTTAAGTCTCCTCAGACAAAAGAGTAATTTAAGCCAGACATTTTACTATCAAATTTACACCATTATAGACAAGCCAACGCATATAAAGAATATCAGGATACACATATGTGGCAGTGCAGGCCCACCCACAAATGTGACTCATGCTGTGATTTTGGTGAAATTATTTTGGATATCCAGATGCAGTTTCAATTGTGTGACTAGAAGCACTCTCATTGGCTCACAACAACTACTTGGAAATGTAACTTACTATAGATCACAACATTTCTTCATATCTCACATGCATTTCATGTCTGTAACTGTATTGTGGAAAAATATTTGTTCTTATATGACTTATCATTAGAATGAATACAAGACAAAGAAATGCAGGCACTGCTCAAGTAATTTTGCATACAAATGAAAAATAGGTTTACTTCTATCTCAAAATCAAATATTATTGGTGATCTACCACAAGTAGCTGACAGTCACTAACATTGCATCTTGATTTTATTGTCAAGTAGTTGCCTTGCCAAGGGTTTTATAATAGACATCTATGAACACAAAATATTAATTTGGAGCATCATAAAACCTTGTTTACCGCATCCTCAAATTTCCTGTACCCCATACCCGGGGCCATATCCTTGTTCAACCCTATAAAGCGCAGGGATAGAGAGCCAAGACTTAAAATTGAGTTCTGTGGGATGTGCATATTGATGCCTATACTATCTTCCGTATCTTCCCTTGCAGACCAAAAAGCACCGTAATTGCAGTCTTGAGAAGACATAAAGATTTTTACAGCTTTTGTAAACTGAATTAGGGTGTCATGGCTTCTGTGGTCACCACTTGGATTGCTGATGAAGAGCAATTGCCCATACATTACCACTTCCTATGCTGATTGTGTGGATGATTCATACTGGCAGATTCAGTGCATCTTTTATGTCATCTTACCAATTAGATCCTGCACAGATGATTCTATTGTACATACAATAAATTGATTTGAAACTTTTAAAGTTATCGTCTTAAGAATGTTATACTCAACCTGGACATGTACTGATGTCCTACAGAGATGTTTGCTCATCAATTAGGAGGTACAATGGTCATTGACCTTAATACTGAAGTACAATGGGTTATAAACTCATATAACAAAATCAAACAATAAAATGCTTTTAAAGCAAAGTGTTGAGCGGCAAACGACACCCAGAGACATATGATAGCCAGTATTCTCCACTTTCGAGCAAAATAGAGCACAGGGTCAGTATACCCAAACGTAACATCAAAGCGCAACTATCCAATCAACAGTTTATTTTTAAAATCAACTAGAACTTTGTATCTGATACAAGAACTAGGTGCCATATTTGCAACACACCACTTTTCGTTTCAACTCAAAACTGTCAGAGTGAGTGAGTGAGTTTGATTTTTAGCCCCATCAGCATCTAATTGGGCTGTTAGAGACTATCAAAACCGTCAGACAAAATGTGTTCAATACCATCCTCATGTGTACCTGTGGGTCAGAAACTACAGATACATTTTCACAGCAGACATAGTTTTGACACAATAAGTTTATATTTATAAGACCTATTAAGTTTAACTGCATTCTCTCATCTTGGCAAATAATGCTTGCCATCACTAATATATTTCTTTCTGACAAATTCTTTGAATGCAACTAAAATCCTTGGCCATTTGCAGAGAACAAATTGTAGAGAATTTCCCTTTTAGTAAACTAGGTACTTAAAGTTATAAGACAAGAACACTATACTCTTCCATTTTATCCAATCATTCAGAGTGAGGTCCATGAAAGCTTAGTCTTAACATGGACGTTTTGCTGTGTGTGGTGCACAGCGGGCCCTGCAGGACACATTATCCCCTGTCCAGTATAACATTACACAAGCATCATTCATAACAATGTCTTCAGCCATAGGTATCGCTCCTCATGGGGGCCAACTGGTGCCTGGGGAAGATGGGATTACCATCAACTCGATTACTAGGACAATAGCAGGACAATAGTCGACAGCATGAAAATAATACCCACTGCCTATTGTTGACAGCTTGCATTAACTGTTATATTACACTAGCCCTAGCTGATTGAGTGTACCATGCTGCCCATGCATGGATCTTATGGAAAAAAATACTTGCAATTTTCTAAGAAATTCCTCTGGAATAACATCCTGATTTTTGATTTTTATTTTGCAGAGTATAACTCAGTAAAAAATTCTTTTTTTATGGAGTCATTTTAACAACATATTTCCTTCGAAAATCCTGTGTCAGAGTCTATCTCAGAAGTTGGTTGCTAGTAAACCAATGATATGTGATTTTTCAGTCGTATAAAAGTAGACATAATAATGAACTTTCACACTACTTAAATGTACGCCAGATATTTTTGGTACTACCAAAAGATAATGCTCTTCATCGTTGAGACAGTGCATAAAGATTCTTAAGTTTACCGATAAGGCACTAAGTAACAAATGCTGGACACTTGCTAGTTGACAAGGACGGCCGTCGACAACTCTAGAGAAAAGACAAAATACAAGAGTGTAGAATCTTTTGTGATAACCTCTTCCTGATTCTTATCCCTTATCAGACAAGAACTCAAAGATTGACAGTCAGTTGCCTTGGCAATAGCGCAATGTCAAGATGTGGAGGTGGACACTTCTTGCCAGCAATAGTTGTCTAGCATATGTTGGTCACACTTGCCCCAGATCTTAGTACAAGCTTTTGTTCTTATGACAGGGATTATAGTATTACTTGTACATCACCTCTCAAATAAAGATGGCATCTCACTCTTTTTCTCACACTGGTTGGATGACAGAATCATAATTTTATTAAAAACTACTTCCCACCTAAATTTTGATCTTTTATAAGAAAGAACAAGGTCAAAGTGCTATTGAATTTTTTTATATTTTTTAATTATTTTAAAAAGTAAGGAATATCTATCCAGCAGACCATCAAAAGGTACTACCAGACTATACAGGCTACATGTGTACGAATTTCAGCCATGTACATTCAATAGAGGGCGAGTGCTGGCGAAACGCCCGCCCACCCACTCGCCCGGCAGACGGACAACATTTTACCCAAGTAATTACAATGCCTTCTCTGAATTTCGTAAGCTGAAGATAAAAGTACTTTCAGACTAATCATCATAATTATGTGAATACACTGAGAAAAGGTGTGTGATGGGTGTGTGATGGTTATGCAGATGTTTATACAGGTTGTTATACAAAACCTAACTGTACAAGACCCCTAACTTTTCCGTCACCATGTCACTTCTGCCCTAAACAGACAAATATTCCTTCCTTGGTGTCAAACATGAAAAGTATACAAAAATCAGGGGCCACTAAGTACCTGCTCACAACGAAGTCATTATGGACCTGCAAGGGTTTAAGTTGGAGAACCTCAGTTACCATATTCCAAAATTCCCAATGGTAATGTTGCAGTATTGAGCTCAGCTTAATGTAACTTGTGTGAATAAATTGTTTCTATTTCAAGGCACTCATTTAAAATTCTTAATTACACCTGAAACAATAAAAGATAATTAAGTCCTCAGCTGATGTTTGATGTACTTCTCTGTGCCTGTCAATATCCTGTTTGTATACCACTTAAATCTGTCACTAGAATATTTAGCTGCAACAGAAAATTTAGAAAATGTTTCAAGAAGAAAGTTAACACCAGAATAGAGGATATGCAGCATAGTCGCAAGTTGCAGCCATGGACATTCTCTGGCTCAGTCCAGCCTGTAATTGCTGACTTACTACCAATGAAAATGGAAGTTCGTAGAATGGGCTGTCCAGCTGTTGTGTCCAAGAAAATCACGTTTGTCTGGAACGATATTATCTCGCTACTCGCTACTAACAACTTATACTTACTCTGACAAGTTATGAAGTGACTACTCAGTATTTCATCTGAAGGATCAACATGCAAGCTGGAGTTTATACGAGGGGTTTTCCAAAAGTTCTGTCCAACTAGTCATAACTTTTGCTAGATTTGATATAGAAACATGATATTTGGGTCAGATAATACTGACGTAATTTGCAAATAACTCCCAAAAAATCAGATCATATAGATACAAATAAATGCTTAATCTGTTGCCATGGAAACCAGAAGTCATGAAATGCGGCCCAGAATTTGTAGTGCTCACTTAAAATTAATTTAACACCTGCTTGCATTATCTGTGTCTTGACTTATTTAATTAATGTATATTCATAATTTTTTTCATGAAATATGATCAGTTAATTGTAAAATCATCAATAACAATGGGAACTGATATTATCATCGTATCGCAGTTACTTAACTTACTTTACCATCACTCATGCAGTTTCTCAGTTTTTTAGGAAATGAGCAGTTTTTTTTTTACATGGATGACATCATATACACCTGTCACATTTCTACAATTTGATTGGATAAAAACTAGCAGAAAGAGTAAGAATCTTTTATCCTACATACAAGGAAGACAGTATGAGTGACAGAACCAAGTGAAGATTGCACAAAGTTTTTCTGAATGAAGAGCACACACATTGGAAAAGAAGACTGGACAATGCCGAAACTGACTTTAATATGAAGACTGAAGTATCTTATTTAGACATGATTAAAAACTACGAAAAAATATATTTACAGGATCCCAGTCATTACTTTTGGAAGTAATGAAATGGCTATGGATGTTTTGAATATATTCTGTTCTATATTTCATGTAATAATTATACATTTTGACAAGCTATATCAAGTAAGTGTCTATTAACGAGCTCTCGGCCATAATTCATGACTTTTGGTTTCCATGGCAACAAATCAACAATTTATTTTTTACTTCTATTATCTGATTTTTGCGGTATCGTTTGCAAATTACTTCAATATCAACTGACCAAAATATCACATTTCTGCATAAAATCTAACAAAAGTTATGACAGGTTGGACAAAACTTATGGAAAACCTGATTGTAGAGTACAAAAAGTCTGCGAAATACCAACAGTGACCGTAATATGAGGACTATGAGGAATTGATTTTTTAAGAGATATCTGGTTGGAGGAAATTTACTCATTGTCTGGTTCATTATTTTACGAATTTGTGAAATGTTATAGTCTAGTAGGAACGGGGGTCTCCCATGCACCCGAAAGATATATTTTTTTAACTTTGGTTTTCGGAATCCTCATAATGTGTAGAAAATATTTTTTTATGTTCCCATCGCCAATTATTGTCCCATGTCATCCGTACGGCGGCCATCTTGGATTAACGTCGAAATTTCCATAATTTTGACAAAAAATCACCAACTTCTAAACTACTTGTCACAAATAGGCATATGATACCATTTTTTCAGGGAAAATCCACCTGGAGAGTTGATTAAAGAGGTCTATTTTGTAATTTGTTCAATTCTAAATGTATAAAGGTGAATAAATTGGCAAAAATGGCGAATTTTTAACAAAAAAATCAATTTAAAAAAAAACACAAGTAAGTCAAATCTCTTCAGACACATTCTGAAGGACAGATCGGTAAGAAAAGACTAGCTGTGTATAGATCTATGCAAGACGTTTAAAATGACACCAAAATAAATAGTGTACTATGAGTAGAAGCGATTCTAGGTCAAGATAACTGAATGGAAGCGATTCAGTAGCGTCGCTGACGACACAGTTTTAAATCTCACTTGGACGCCACTTCTGAAGTACTTGTCATTTATTGACATATGATACCACTTTTTCAGGGTAAATCAATCTGGGAAGTTGATTAATGAAGCCTATTTTGTGATTTATTCAGTTCTATGGGCATTAATGTAAAAAATTATTTAAAAATTGTAATTTTTGTTTTTGGTCAAAACCAACCGTACAATTCAAGAAACATTGATTTCTGCAGGCAGGCACCACAAATGGACAGCTGCACTTGAAAATGTTAGATATATTTGTATCCCATCCAAGACATTTAAAATGCAAATGGAAATATATAGTATGCTATTTGTAGTAGGGATTCCAGGTCTGAATCTAAGTTGGTAATAGCCCTTTCACACTGGGATTCGTACAGCCTCGTGTGGGCCACTTTTAACTCAACCACCCTGCAATAAGCCCTACAAGATTATACCTAATCAATCAGCAGTCATCAGCAGCAGTACCACAAGATTTTTTGAAAAAATAAACATGTTTAATTTTTTACTGCGGATGCTGGCGGATCATTTAAACGAGGTTATACATTCATGTAAACACACGATATCTCTGCATTATGAGAACGAAATGTACACAATGGCGCGAGATCAAATGAGATCTGGACGACATAAAATGAGTTCTAAACGAAATTGTACAAGCCTGTACGCCATTCAGAACGTGGCCAGCACACCAGCAATTATAAACCAATCACCAGCACTTCAATTCCAGTACATTTGCGTACTGAGCTGCGGATTTGAAACTGCCCAATTCTACTGTTCCTTGCATGCTATTGCGTCAGTGTGAAAGGGCTATAAAGATCATCCATGGTGGCCCTGTCATCAGTTTTCCTTGAAGTCACACCACAGGTCTGGAATTGTTGGTCTACATCATTGGTTGGACACATGTAAATAGAAATTTAGAGGATGTCTGGAAAATGTAATTTGAATTGGTCATGGAAATCAGATATGCAAATTAATGGTAATTATTGAATTTGGTCTTGAATATGTAAGGAATTTACTTTCTTGATTTTGAGACAGCAGCCTGAATCATTTTGGAAAAGGAATGTCACAAAGGCCTATATACATTTACATTATCTAATCATAATAATACTCATAGCAGGAATCTCATCTCACTCATAAGGCTTTTTTCTCTCAACCCATGAGACCTTCAAATACACTCCCAAGCCTGTCAATTCATCTGAAGTTCCCGATAGGACAACTTTTACCTATCAAAATTTATTATTTCCATAGTTACACAAATTTATCTTGGGAATTTCCCCAAAAAACACGTTTTTTCACTTGAATATATCCCAACTGTATATTTATCTGCCACAGCAAGGGCTGTAATGCATTTAATATTATAGGCCATTCAATTCCCCGTCTCTCAATATGCTGACTGACCTTCTATGGCCAATATAAATACCCAGTTACCACATATTCCTATTGGAAGTTTCACAAACACCACATTTTCCACATACCTTCTAACAGCTATATATTTCTCTGTCACATCAAGGCCACTAATGCATATCATATTGCAGGCCATTAAATTCCGCACCTTTTGCCACACTCATTCAACTTCTATGTCCAATATAACTACCCATCTCCCACAAATTAAGTTGCATCATGCATTTCGAAAACATCTTATTTTCCAACAACTCCACTCTCTCAGTGTTTGTAGTGCTGTAGAACCCATTGTAGTAGTTCCAAACAATCCACATTACTTCATCTTATTGAAAGCTGACTGGAACCTGCAAATAACAGCTGCCTTCACATTACTCGAACCTGGGAAGAACCTGGGTCTCGGTGCATTTTTGAAAAGCAAGAAACCCTAACAGGTGAACAGCTAGTACACAAATAAACGTGGAAGATCGCATGTGCTTCACGCAGGTAGCAAGGGTTGCAAGTAATGGACAAGTGTGATGTTTGGCTGGGTGGAAGTCCAGAAAAGGCTTCTTTTTTGTAGAGTAGGTCAATTATGAAGTCAACTTAAATTTTGTTGATTTCTTATGATGTCACTAAATCTGATGGATTCCTTGAGTCAGACATCTTGAAACAGCCAACTTACCCGTATTGGTTACATATACCTGGATTTGGTACCAATCTTTTGCTTAAGACTTCCTCTATCCATTAAAATTACCATGAGGCGGTGACAGCCGGTAGGCCTGTTTCAGTGACGCTAACAGGAGCTGGAAACAGGGTGAGACACGAACCAACCAAGCCTGTAGGTAGGGAGCCTGAACTCAGAAGGTAGGCCAAAGAATTGCCATCAACAGAGCCACTGGGTTGCCGCCATTAATGCACCATGGAAGGGCAGCAACGTGAGCTTGGCAGAAAGACAGGGAACCACTGAAGGGTCCTCCAGCTACGTCAAGGCATATCTGCAGAAATAAGGTTGAAGACTGAAGATGGGGCCTGGACCCGTACGACAGGGCAAGGACGACCATGGCCACACCTGCACTAGGTCCGTCCTCTGCAGCGCGTCTACATGTATAGGACCCTGGGTGCTCTCCTCCCCTCCCAGTGGTCGGGTTCCAGTCTTCGGTATCCGAGTGCCTTATCAGTGGATGTTCCTCTTCTGGTCCCTCTGGGAAGAAAATGCCAAGAGCCAATAAATTGGCAGGGACATGTGGCCCGGGATGTCCTCACAGGAAGCATGTGTGTCATCCTCTGGGGCAGAGGGACCACTGGGAAGTCTGAGGAAAGAGGAATTTGGCAAACCAAACAGACCTAGCGGAGGTCCTGGCCAGGAGGGTCAAGGTCACACACCGGGAAAGTGCCACACTCAAGAAGAGAAGATACCACAATGAAGCAGAGGTACCAAGGAATATCACAGAAGGCATCCAGGAGAGGCACAAGGCAGTGTTAGTCCCATGGTGGGCGAAGAGGCAACTGACCATGGAGAGCAGAAGGACCACCCTCAGAACACCCGTCAGGGAGATCACCCCAGAAAGGAAGAGGCAGGACATCCTGGAAGGACAGACCGAGACAAACTCCAGTGCACTCAGGAGACTCCTGGAGATCCCTGCGGCCAGTGAGGCCCCACCAGACAAAGGGCACTGGCGCACTTGCAGCAACAGTAGCCATGGACATGCAGGGAAATGAAGAGCCCAAGAAGGAGAGGAGTGGATCAAGAGACAACAGGTCAAAAGAGGCCCACCCAGGGTAAGTCTACAGCATCAGAAGAAATCCCCTGACCCAGGCAAGGGAAAAACAGACAGGGCTTAAGTAAAGGAGACATCCAGCAGCTGAGCGCGCCAGCCATGAGGGCCAACAGGCCATCGGGGAGCCTCTGTGAGACACATAGACCAGCCGATCATGCCACCAGGAGGGCCGGCACCTAGGGGCACCATCTGACTTGGGCCACAGGAGAGCCTTAAATGGATTAAGGAGAGGTATTGCATGATAGTTCACATTATAGAGGAGGGGGTGGGAGGAGTTGGAGGCAAAGTCACAAGGTAGAAAGGCCAATGACAATGACAATGACACATAATTTATTTGCTCTTAGAACAAAAAATTACATTGGTGGCATATAGATAGTTGCACAATTTAAAGCCAGGGGACCCTCTCAAGACAAGCAAAGGCCACCAGTCCACCCTAACTATCACACAGGCGAGCAGTGCCAGAGCGAAGACTAGGTCCAGGGCTCCACTTGCCAAGGGAAGGCTGCCCCGGAGCAGCTCAAAGGTGTGGGAGGCCGGAAAGAAGCACGAAGCCGAGGTCCAGAAGGCATGAGGGAGAGTACTTGCCCAGGCAGGAGGCCAGGCCAAGATTGTGAGTGTCGGAGAACCCACCCATTGCAGTAAACAAGCCCCAAAGGGACAGAAAAGTACGAAGTTGAGACAGGGAGACATCAGGAGGAGCCTTGACAACCCGCAACAAAAGCAATCGAGTCGGAAGACAATAGCCCAACACCCAACAGACATGAAAGATGACTCAGGAACCGCAGCTAGATGAAGAAGCAGCCAAGGGTAAAGCCACCACTGGCAACCTAGTCATGTGAGGAGACTAGGACAGGGACAAGACATGCCAGGGAGAGATTGAAAATTTGAGGACCCACCAGAATGCTAGGACAGCCTCGACTCAAGACAAGGAGGGATATGAGGGCAGTAAGAGAAGTTCACAGAAGAGGGCCAGCTTCCATGGAAGGAGACCCCAGCGGTGACCACAATGAGCCTAGGGGAGCCCGCCCAGACGCGTGGAGCAGCCGCAACTCCAGGAGAAGCAAAAAGGCCAAACAGCCAGACAAAGGGAGAACCTGACCAGCCAGAAAAGGGAGGCTCCACAAGATGAGCCTTGTCAGGAGAGAGGAACCTGAAATTGAGAACCCTTGCAGCTGCCGAAGCCCACCTCCAGAGGTGGTACCGAGGTCCCTTTGACACCCTGAGCAATGATGCCCAAGTCAAGAGCCAAGCAAAACAGTCAAAGCCATGGTTGAATGGATGTCCCCAAAGCCACGGGAGACCATGAGGGTGGGGGGACTCCCAGCCTGCTGAGGGAAGGAGGGTTCCAGCCAACCAGGAGGCAAAGTTGCGCAATGAGTAGCGACAGAACAGTGGCAGGGGCAGCCCAGAGCAGATTCAAACAGCAGGGCCAAGGATAGGGAAAAACCCTGGAGAGGGATCTCCCCCAACCCCCTCAAAGTGAGTCAATGTCTTGGAAGGCAGACAGAAGCAAAGCAGCATGGGGCCCTGGCTAGCCAGGCAGGACCCGAGCTGAAGAATGGTGATGACCAAAAAGTAGCTCGCAAGCCATGGGACCCGGAGTCTAGCAGAGACCGGCCCCAAGGCCAGAGTCCTCCTCAACCCAGCAAACAGGGCAGCAAGGAATCCACAGAAGGAAGGTCCCATGTAACAGTAAGCAGGTTGCACTGGCACCAATAAGCACAATATTAAAGAATTAGAGCAAGTACAATGTCTACAATTACTCAAAAACCCACGCAAATGTCAAAATTCATTCAATCGGCTGTAAGCAAGCAACTGTCAAGCACACGTCCGACACGTTGGACAGCCGAGAAGAAAGAGGAAGGTTAAGCGCAAGGGACTGTGGGTATTAGGAGGTCTGGCAATGGCGCCAAATTTTAAATCTTGGCTGTGAAGAAGTGTGAAAGCTTGTTCGAGAAAATATACGCACAGGTAAGCGTTCACTGAAAAAAAAAATTGTAAAATTTACGGTAAAATAGCTGGCAGTTTTGGGTGCCAACAAGTTGCTGTGAAATTTACAGACTAAAGCCGTAAATATGTAGCGTCATTGAAACCGTATATTTTACATGTTTTTACTGTAACTTCAACGGTTCAAGCGTTACTATGGATGGTGAGCAATCCGTAATTTTTACTGGAATATGCCTGTAATATTGACAGCCCCCTCATGCTGCCATTTTGAGCAATGTTTAACTCTTGTTAAAAAAACATAATTATGACCCAGAGCAATTACAGTGGAGTGTTCTAAATCTCTATTCAATAGAAGAGAATATTTTGATGCTTTTTAATGTAATATCTGTATATAGGGAGTTTTTTTATAATTAGTAAAATAGCTATATCAACCCCTTTGCTTATTCAGTAAATTAATGGTTCTACCTGTCTGCATTATAGGAAATATAATTTTTGTTTTCTTAATTTTTTCCTTAAAGCATCAGATTAGCAAGCCTCAAATGTTTGGTAGAACATGACTATCATTATTCCAAAAGTGTTATCAAGTCACAGATCTAAATTTTGACAAATTTTACATGAAAAACAACAATAACATCATGCTTGATTTTAAAATTTTTATTAGCCATTTTCATCACATCGTTTTTAGCACAGAGCAAAACATATATGAATATCACTAAAATTACCAACTCCTGGTTTGACCACCTCAATTTATCCATGGCAATTTCTCCTCAGTGAATCTTAACCATCATGTAGTTCAAAAAAGTTTATACTTCCATGAGTCATGCTGGATACAGAATGTACTGTGTAGCTTGTACAGAGAACCAGCATATATATGATAATGAACATGCAAAGCCTGCAGGGAACCTTTTTGAGGAATCACATCCTTCAAATTTGCAAGATGGTAAAATCCTATTTTTTCTCTCATGAAACAGGAGATGATCATTAAATTTTGGTTTGTTGAAAAGCAAATAAATTTAATTTTTGAAGTATGATCTGTAAAGATTATGTTGGTCTTCTTCGTTCTCTTCCTTGTCTTGGTGTCTTGGTGTTTCAGTGTCTTCAGAAAAAAGCACCTGAAGAAAAAATGGTCAATTAAGATATTTTCAAAACATTAATGCATTCTTTTTTGATAAAATGAATTGATACTGTTGGTGTCAGGAAGGAAGAACGTCTTACCTTAAGAGAAATTCTTGTTAGTTGCAGGTTCAATATTGAGGAGCCTCAGAGGAGGACTGATGTTGTGGCATACAAAAAGATCCATATGGTGTGGCAGTATAAAATATTTCATGTCTGAAAAGAAAGAGAATTTTATTATAATTTGAGTTAGGTCCAGTAATGTAAATTTATCACGCATTTTACACTTATAAACAAACGAGCAGTCACAGAGAGTTAAGAAAGACAGGGTTTGCATTTGTGCATTGCTAGGATTAGTTGCATAGATACGATTGCCCAGCTGGATATGATGGCTTAGGGGATGACCATTTAATATGCAAGCAGGGGGTTAGGAGTTTTTTGAAATTGATAATTTCTTGGCCAGTTTTGGTGAAATAAAATTTAATAAATTCATTTTTGGCAGTCTTGAAATAAATAATTTCTGCTTGGGGTGTTTCTAATTAATATACGGGGAATTGGCATGCTGAAATAATTCGCCGCAATAGTGAAATAAACAATTTCCCGCAAAAGAAAACTGCAAGCCCCCCTGGTTATTAAATGGTCCCTTCTTATACTACTGCTTGCTTTTTTCAGCCAATCAAAAACCAGGGTTTTGCTGTGATATATATATTTGTATTTGAAACTTTAAACGGCCCAAGACATGGCATGCTTGATTGATCATAAGTTTCGAAATTGGATCAAAATTGACAAACAAGGGAATAAAAAAAAACACACACACAAATAGCAAACTGATTGGAAGAGTAAATAAAATATAATTTGTCACTATACTCAGAGAAAATTTGTAAAATGTTCAGTAATTTTATGCTGAATATTTCACCCGTTATAAAAGCTGCCTGCAGAATTTCACCAATTCTGCTACTGCCTGCAGAATTCTGTAGTTTCTTTAAAAAATCTGCAGGAAGCAGCAGAATTCTGCAGTTCTACAGCTCCCTGCAGGATTTTTGAAGCTCTGTTATTTCATCCACCTTATGCAATGCATCTGCAAAGTCCAGAACTCTTTGACAAGGTCTTGTCGTATAGAGGTTTGGGGGTTGGGTTGGTTGGTCGGGTTGGGGGGTCGGGGGTTTTGGTGCTCGTCTGGCCCTGCAGGGTTTCTGAAAGTTTCTGCAGCAAAATCTGTAATTCTATATGAGTTATGGAGCTGCCTGCAGAATTCTGCAGCTGCCTGCAGAATTTGTAAGCTGCCTGCAGGATTCTGCAGTTTCTTAGAACTCTGAAGAATTCTACAGTTCTGCAGCTCCTTGTAGGATTTCTGAACCTCTGTTACTTCATCTAGCATATTGTTATGCATCTGCAAAGTTCAGAACTCTTTGACAAGATCTTGCCACTATACCCTGGAAATGTCAGTTGGGGGGGGGCAGTGGCAGGGTCGCAAAAATATCGGATTTAAATTTTTAAAAATTCTAAAAATCAGATTTATTTGATTTACAGATTTTTTTTATATTTTAAGCAGTATGGGGGGGGGGGGGTCAGGTGTTTTTCTGAAAATTTTCAGATGATCAAATGATTTAAATCGAGCAACCCTGGGTCACGGTATAGGGGGGTTGGGTTGGTGAGGGTCGTGTGTTATTGTGCTCGTCTGTCCCAGAGGCGTTACTGAAAATTTTTGCGAAATATCTTTAATCCTGTAGGAGTTATGCACTTTGGGAGGTTTAACGCACCTTTGCAACTAGTTTCAGAATTCTGCAGTTTCTTAAATTCTGAAGGCAGCTGTAGAATTGGTGAAATTCTGCAGGAAGCTGCAGACTTTTTAAATACTGCCACTTCGTGCAGAATTCTGCAGCTTCCTGCAGAATTCTGTAGCTGCAGAAGTGCATAAAAACCTCCCAACCTGCATTACTCCTACAGAATTACAAATTTTGCTAGAGAAACTTTTCAGAAATGCTGCAGTGACAGAGGACCACCAAAACTCCTGAACCCCCTGCTAACCTCCAAACCAATACACCCCCAAATCACAGTTTCCTGGGTAGCGGCAAAATACTTGTCAAAGAGGTCTGAACTTTGCAGATGAATGCCAATAAGCTGAAAGAAGCAACAGAAGTTCAGAAATCTCGCAGGGAACTGCGTAATTCTGCAGCTTCCTGCTGAATTTTTAAGAAACTGCAGAATTCTGCAGCTTCCTGCAGAATTTTTAAGAAACTGTAGAATTCTGCAGACAGCTGCAAAGCAAAAGTGCATAATAATTCCCAAGCTGCATAACTCCGACAAAATTGCAGATTTTCCTGCAGAAACATTTCAGAAACAATACAGTGACAGAGGACCACTATTTCTGAAGTTCTCCAATTGGCTGCAGAATTCTGCAGGCAGCTGCAGATTTTTTTGGAAATTCTGCAGGTTCCTGCCGAAGTGCATAGAACCTCCCAAGCTGCATTATTCCCACAGAACTGCAGATTCTGGTGCAGAAACTTTTCAGAAGCGCTGCAGTGACAGATGACCACCAAAAATCAGAATTTTGCAGCTTCCTGCAGAATATTTTAGGTAATGCATTCTTTGTGAAATTTTGTAGCTTCTTATTGATTTGCAGAAAGAAATTATGTACTAATCAGTTTTTTTTTGCTACACCCTGTAGTAAAAAAAGGCAGTTTTTATTAGAAACTAAACATAGTTGAAAGCTTATCCATTTCCTGGAGAGAGTTCTTTTAAAAGTGGGGAAATGAACATAAAGTAACTTGTAAAAGTAGCTTACCCTAAGTTAGTATTCAACACGGCTGGGGACTAGTGAGGAGTTGAAATTACAGGAAAGAGCAGCTGAAGGATTCCTGAGACTACCAGCACCTGGAAAGCAACAAAAAAGTAGCTGAGTTCATGTTTTTAGGTATTGAAAAAAAAAACATTATAAAACATTTACTAAAGCCATTATTTACATCACTTAATTTTGTCTCATGAAAGGAAACAGACTGAGGTACTGTAGAGATATTGAATCTTTTCTAAGAAGTCATAATTTATTTGCAAGTTGATTAGCGAGATTCCCAACCACTGACTGCACTGAGGGAAAGTATTTTTCAAAAGTTAGGATACATTTAGCCAAATGCTACGTTCATCCTGATTATATCATGGTTGCCCTTGAAAGTAAGCACACCACTGGATGATTCGCCTTCGAATTCCGCATTGAGAATTTGAAATTTCACAACATATTTAAGGGGGTATGAAATGTTTACTAAAGAAAATTCATAAAACATGCATAGAGCAGGCTGCCGAAGTAAACACCCCCCTGGAGCGGTCTTCCATTTCTTGTAATATTTTCCTTCTAGAATACATCATCAATCTCTACATGCTCATACTGACCTCTTTTGCAACAGATATACACCATAAA
Organism: Platynereis dumerilii; assembly: GCA_026936325.1. Taxonomy (NCBI): domain Eukaryota; kingdom Metazoa; phylum Annelida; class Polychaeta; order Phyllodocida; family Nereididae; genus Platynereis; species Platynereis dumerilii. The sequence goes on from JAPTHN010000002.1 coordinate 60,260,976, forward strand.
ATACAGGGTGATCAGGCATAGAAGAGTAGATAAAATTCAATCAGTGATAATGAGTGTTGCAAAAGTAAACACCCCCCATGTGAGTTGTGATGTTCTTTATTGATAACTATGTTGTTTTGAACTGATGAAGTAAAAATTTTGATATATAAATTTGATCCCGGATTTGTTTTTGGCATTTTGAATTGTTTTACCCTATATTTGTAAGGTTTGTGGATGGACAGTATCACAAAATCGACCAACTTTAATAAAATTGTAACAAGAATCTGCTGATTCAATTGGTGGCAAAAACGGCTGCAAAGATATTTCACTAAGTTTATCGTAATGTGGAATACTTTTACCAAATTTCATAACTCTAAGGGATATATTGAGGTCACAAATGGACAGTTAAAGTATGACGAAAGACGGCTGCCAAAACGGCTGTCACAAATTGGCCTTCATCTTGAATTATCGTCATGTTAACAAACAATACCCACAGGCCAAGGTCACATTTGGCAGTTCAGGAATCAAGAAAGATATCTGCTAAAGTGCCCCCTATCTTGGATTTCTCGACATGTTCCCAATTCATACTCACAGGCCAATACCTGTACTAAATTTCAACTATAAGCAAGATATAAAGGTCACAGTGGGCAGATCAACAATGGTCGCCATTTTGAAGTGGCCGTTTTGGCAGCCATCTTGGATTTCTAAGAAAGCAGGAGAATGAAAAGGTGTGCACTTGTTGTAACTAGTAAAAAAAAATTATTGAGTAGCCTACCCCTCTGTGGTGACCCCCAGTCTGGTAGTATAACTTAGCAAAAGAAAATTCCATGAGGACTCCCTTCAGGTCACCCTCTCAAGCCTTGTAAAATATACAATTTTAAAAAGTACCTCTGCCAAAAGCTGCCAAAGGTGACCATATAAAGCCAAGCAATATAAATAGCCAAAAAAAACAATTTTTTGTGAGTACACCCCCAAGAGATGACCCCTTGGGTCTTGTTGAATAAAGTACCTCTGTCCAAGGTGACCTCCTGTCTAGCGATAAAACTAGCCCAAAAAAAATTATTTTTTTGCGAGTACCCCCCGGAGATGACACTTCGGGCTTGTAAAATATAATTTTAAAGTACCTCCCTCTGAGGTGATACCACCTAATAACTAGCAAAAAACATTTTGTGACTATCCCCCCTACCGCCCCCGAGGTGACCCCCTGCAGGCCTTGTAAAAACTAAAATTTTAAAAGTACCTCCCTCTGAGGTGACAATATAACTGGCAATATAACTAGCAAAAAGTAAATGTTTTTTTGCGAGAATCCCCCCTCTGAGTTGACCCCGCTCCAGCCTTCTATTAAATATAAAATTTTGTGTCAGTCCCTGAGAGATAAAATATATAAAATTTTAAAAGGTACCTCTCCCCGAGGTGACCCCCCCAACCTAGCAATATAACTAGCAAAAAAAAGTTTTTGCAAATACCCCCTGATGCAACCCCCCCAGAAAAAAGTGCCTCCCCCCAGGAGTATCCAAGCCTAGTAATACAACTAGCAAAAAAAAAAAACAACAATTTTTTTGCAAGAACCCCCCCTTAGATGACCCAACTGTTCACAACATGTATCCCTATTGGCTAATATGACCACACCCACCATGTCCCATATCCTGATTAGCTCTGAACAGCCACACCCACTAAATTATAAAATTTCCAGTGAAGCCACAGCCTATAAAAAACACTTGTCGATCCATCACACCTTGCCACATGCTCTCAAATTAGCCCACTTGAATTGCTTTTAACTATCAATTCCCACACTCAAACCACCCGCACTATGACCAAAACTGTCTTGCTGTCATTATGCGACACACCTTCAAAAGTCAACCAAACCCCAAAACCCAATTAATGGAAAAGGTGGCAAACTTGCCCCCTAAAAATCAAATAGATAAAAGCAAATATCTAATGACGTTGATACTCTGCATTTGTGAAGTTTTGAGGTTGAATGGGATACAGAAATATTTTTGGGACCTAATTACATGTCGTCCCTAATTACTCATCAACATCCCCAATAGCAGTGTCAGAATGAACTGGCATTGAGGTTTGGATACTCTTTCCTAGATAAGCCCCCCCCCCATAAAGCAAGAAATGTGCTTGACAGGCAGGGGCACCCAGACACTACCTAGAAAATGTTTTGGCTTAGTTCCTGCAGCAGAATTTGAATTTCTCAAAATGTTCCCAATCCATACCCACAGGCCAATGCTTGCACCAAATTTCATAATAAGCGAAAGATCAGGGTCACATTGGGCAGTTCAAGAATGCCGGCCATTTTGTAGAGGCCATTTCGTCAGCCATCTTGGATTTCTTGAAATGTTCCCGATCCAAACCAAATTTCATAACGCTATGCAAAACATGAAGGTCATAATGGGCAAATCAAGAATTTAGAAAGATGGCCGACAAAATTGGGGCCACCTTGGATTTATCGACATGTTCGCAATCCATACCCACCTGTACTAAATTTCATGACTATAAGCGAAATATTGAGGTTATTGTGGCAGTTCAAGAATGCCAGCCATTTTGTAGTGGCCATTTCAGCAGCCATCTTGGATTTCTTGACATGTTCCCGATCCATACCCACAGGCCAAGACAGGTACCAAATTTCATAACTCTAATAAGCAGAATATTAAGGTCACAATGAGCAGTTCAAGAAAAAAGAAAGATGGCCACCAAAATGGCCACCACCTTGGATTTCTCGACATGTTCCCAATCCATATCCACTGGCCATTGCCTGTACCAAATTTCATAACTATAAGCGAAATATTAAGGTCACAAATGGACTCTTATACCAACCTGAACCAGGACAACGACGTCACCAATAACGACGACGATGATTGAGTGACGACCATTGCTCTTTGTTTTCAAAGAAGACAGATGAGCTGAAAATGGAATAACACAAATCAATTGCTGGGGATTTAAACTGTGGTTATTTGTCTTAGTTTAGTGAGATGATATCCACAATGCAGGCATCCACATTTTTATAAAGAAAGCTCTGTGGGGCACAGTGAAACAGTTTAAGGCGGGGTACAAATAAAAACAAAGTGCCTGTCATAAACACAGGGGATTTTGCACTAATTTGTATTGATACATTATAACTAATTTTATTATACTAATAGACAAACTTGGCACAGAAGCCCCTGTGGTCATAAATCACTGATTTTAGTTGGCCATATACGAAGTGAAGCATCAAAGAACTGTGATTAGTACGTATCAGGTGCAGCAGGTTCAATAAGCCGTTCAAGTGTTCTGTGCAATGAATTTGTAAATTTTTACCTTCAGCGAAAGAAATTTGAAGAAGGTATAGTAATCATTTGGGTAAAATGTTGTCCGGCGGGCAGCAGGCAGATTAGGCCGCGGATGGGTCGTTTCTAGGCCAGTACTTGGCCTCCATTGAATGTACATGGAAGAAATTTGGTACACATATAGCCTGTATGGTCTAGTTGTTACTTTTGTGGTCTGATGCATAGATATTCCATACTTTTTGATATAATTTAAAAATATATATATAGAAATTATTTGTGTTTCCGGGCCAAGACTCAACAACTATTGCATGTGCATGGATGAAATTTGGTACAGATGTGGCCTATATGGCCTAGTTGTGCCTTTTGATGGTCTCATTGATAGATATTCTATACTCTTCAAAAAAAAGGAGAAAAATATAATAAATTTTTGTTTTTGTTTTTCGGGCTAAGACTCAGTCACATTGCCTGCATGGTCTAGTTGTGCCCTTGAAAGGTCTGGAAAATATTATATACTTTTTTAAATAAAAAAAAGAAATTTAATCTTTGTTTCTGGCCCAAGACTCGGGTCACTATTTAAGGTTTGGTACACATATGGCTCATATGGTCTATTTGTGCCTTTTAATGGTCTGACTGATAGATACTCTATGCTTTTTATAATATTGAGAACAAATATTAAAAGTAATTGTAATCTTCTAAAGGCGTTATTCACTGAAGGTTTGCTGCCATGCAACGTATGTTTTTTATGTTTTCTCAATATTTCATAGAGCATCAAATATCCATAAATCAGGCCATCAAAAGACACAACTTCACGATATAGGCTAAGGCTATATGTTACACCAAATTTCATCCATCATCATGCTATTGTGGCTGATTCTTAGGCAAGAAAAGAAAAAAACAAACTTTCAATATTTTTTTCATTTGCTATATATATGTGGTTCCCATCAATGAGACCACCAAAACGCACAACTAGGCCATATAGGCTATATATATCTGTACCAAACTTCATCCATGTTCATGAAATAGTGGCTGAGTCCAGGCCTGGAAACTTTAAAATGATTTTATATATTTTTTCAGAAATTTTTTAAAAAGTATAGTTTTACAATATTATATTCATTTATCAGACCATCAAAAGGCACAACTTGGTCAGATAGGTTATTTTTGTATCAAATTCCATCCATGTACATGCAATAGTGTTCTGGAAACAAAATAATTTTTTTTTTGGTAATTTTTATAAAAAGTAAAAATATTCATCAATAAAACCATCAAAAGGCACAACCAGGCCACATATGTATACCAAACTTCATCCATGTAGGCCTACATGCAATAGTGGTGGAGTTTTGCATGGAAACATTCTACCTGCCTACCTTCCAAACACCAAGCTGCATGCCCACAGGACATGCGGAAGGACAACATTTTTCAAAAGTGATTACTATACCTTCAAACTTAATTCAATGCAGGTTAAAAGCTTTGCACTATAATAACCATCTGTTATCAAAATTTTTAATAAATCTGTACCTATCCTCCATCCACCTGGTAACCCAAACATCACAGGAATGACCACCAAAAACTAACCCAAAGAAGTGTGTATCCACTGATTGTCCTGTCAACCAAACATGGCCAGCTCCTAAAAGTAAAACATATGTATTGCCATTTTGTTCTATTTTCAAAGAAATTGAATAATGGCCTCAAGGTCAAAATCAAATTTAGAGAGCTAATGTATAGGCCTAATTTACTTCATAACTTGAAGAATATTAAGTTAAGATTTAAATTGACAAATTCATATTTGATGTTTGTGCAAAGACATGATGAATAGTTTATAGAAACTATTAAGCCATGAATGTCTAATAATAGGTGTAGTAGGCATACATAGCATTATACAGATATAGATATGTACAAATGTATGGAATATATAATCATATTATGATATCAATTCAAAATTAAAATGCTTTTAAAATCGAAATACTTATCTTAAAGGAGTATTAACAGGTTGGTTTATAATTACAACCTCTTGTGCATCTGCTTTTCTTCAATGTTTAACCTGTCCTGAGTCCTTAACTGCTGTCTATTAGCACTTGAAACAATGTAACCTATATACTTGCCTTAATTGTTTCAGTTAAAACTCTTGCAACGAACGTGTGAAAAACTGACAAACAAAAAGGAAGACTCTACAGATTACTTCTGTATAAATTGTTATCCATGCAGTTTTAACAGAAACTTGCCACACTGCTAACAGCACTTAACTGTTGTATAATTACAGATTTAATCTGTATTTTGTACAGTTGCTGTAGTTTAAACAGAAACATAATGTTCCACTAACAGGACTTAACCATGGTCCAGAATGACAGATGAAATATGTATGTTTTACGGCTCATGTAGATTTTACAGAAAGGTTCCATTCTGCTGACGGTTTTTGACTGTAATATGTATGATGGCTAAAACTACGTAAAGTTAACAGGATTGTGGCTGTCTTTTTCACAATCTTTTTTTTCAGTGTTGTCACTCTCTTAGACGAGTGACAATAAGCTTTGGGGCCATGAGTGAAGTTGGATATAACCATTTTTGTATAATTTTTTTACATTTATGCACTTATAACTGAATAAATCACAAAATAGGCTTCATTAATCAACTTCCCAGATTGATTTACCCTGAAAAAGTGGTATCATATGCCAATAAATGACAAGTACTTCAGAAGTTGCGTACTGGTGAGATTGAAAACTGTGCCGTCAGCGACGATACTGAATCGCTTCCATTCAGTTATTTTGACCTAGAATTGCTTCTACTCATAGTACACTATTTATTTTGGTGTCATTTTAAACATCTTGCATAGATGTATACACAGCTAGTCTTTTCTTACCTATCTGCACATCAGAATGTGTCTGAAGAGATTTGCTTTACTTGTATTTAAAAAAATGTTGATTTTTTGGTTAAAAATTCAACATTTTTGCCTATTTATTCACCTTTATACATTTAGAATTGAACAAATTACAAAACAGACCTCTTTAATCAACTCTCCAGGTGGATTTTCCCTGAAAAAATGGTATCATATGCCTATTTGTGACAAGTAGTTTACAAGTTAGTGATTTTTTGTCAAAATTATGGCAATTTCGACGTTAATCCAAGATGGCCGCCGTACGGATGACATGGGACAATAATTGGCGATGGGAACATAAAAAAATATTTTCTACACATTATGAGGATTCCGTAAACCAAAGTTAAAAAAATATATCTTTCGGGTGCATGGGAGACCCCCGTTCCTACCCAACTATTAGGGATGATTGCAAATTACTTCAATATTATTTGACCCAAATACCATGTTTCTGTATAAAATATTGCAAAAGTTAAGGCAAGTTGGACAGAACTTATGGAAAACCCCTCGTATCATAAGTTCATAACTCAGTTGAGGAAATTACATGGATTCTCCATTTTTTAGCCGCTAATGCTATTCTTATGGAAGCTGGGAGTTGAATACTTTTTGCAAATTTTCAACAACGACTTGAAAAGGAGCATCTGGGCTGATCAGGTTTGTTCTTTTGCATTCACAGCTCACTTACGACAACGACATTGACAACCTTACTATACTATTTTTTATGGCACCGTTCAACAAGGGGGAGGAATATATGGACATGAACTTTCGAGATCTTTTTCTGACCCAAATTGCAAAATATTTTAGAAGTAGGCCTCAGGCTATGAGAATTGCTACCACAGCCAAAAAGCAAACTTGCAAGGCTATATATTTTTGTCCCTTCTTTATTTGTATAACGTATTTTCCATGTTTGCAGACAGATGGTAAACAAAGGACTGGCAGGTTTCTTCCTCACATGGAAAAGATACACCTCTTAAGTGACCTAATATCTTTACAATCAGGATCAGTAAACATTCCCAGTATTTTGTACAAGGCAGATTTTCTCCATAGTTCAACTGGACTTGATATATATTTTTCAGCAGTTCCTGTTAGGCCATCTCATACATACAACATACAACAGTGACGAATTTAAAAACGTTTTCCTTTTAAGAATATGTTACACAGTTTTGATTTCTATGCATAAATTGGAAGTGTCATGTATTGCTTTTATACGAGTATTCATTGAAACTTTGGAATGTTATAACTCGAGTGAAGCCAAATACAAAGGTAACATTGTAATCAAGTTATTTGGTACCCAGTACTTTTGGCATAATCCAGGAAGCCCTTTCATTAGTCAAATTCATAAGGCAATATCTAAGGGAAACATCCATTATAAATTTTCTGTTCAGTCATATTCTATGGAGCCAATGCTACAAGAAATTAATGTGAATATGTTGCTTGCTCAATCACTTCTCCCGCTCCATACAACTGCTATACACTGATCGTAATTCAATAAATTGAGCTGTTCCAAATGTGTGCCCGCCCTTTGGCCATCTATATTCAGAGCCAAACCCCACAATGTCTCTCTGAAAAAGCAATAATTTCCAGCTAGACTTAGAAACATTGAATTGTGATGACTTCAGAATGAAACTAGATTGGAAATTACAACACATGTAGAAATGGAAATGGCAACACTGTAGAAACTGTTGTTGTCTACATTTACGGAAGTTTTAGAGAATTTCTATAATAATTTATTGAGACCCCCGGGCTTGGTACTGTGAAGGTTTCAGAATCAATTGCCAAAGAACATTTCATCTTTGGACATTCAATGTGAGAAGACCCGACATCTCATCCAAAGTTGAGTGCTTAGGGAGTTCAGGTGCCCATCTACGCATCTACTCCGCTGAAGGTCTTTGCCTGCATGGATTCGAACCCAGGTTGGGAACCCAAAATTTTCAGTGAACCGTCATGACAAAATCGCAGCTAGATGTCCTTCGAATGAGATGTTAAATTGACGGTCCCTTGTATCAGTGTCTCTGCCGGGCAAGTAAAAGATCCCTCACATGGGTTAGATGTGAAACTTGTTGAGGACTCCCGCTCTCTCTCTCTCCCATCTCATCAATCAACCCTTGTGAGTGCCCTGAACTGGGCTTAGAGGGCTGCACTTACCATATATATCTATCTGTCTACGTGCAACCAAAATTAGTAGCTATATTTGGACTAAGCTCTCTCTCTGTACCTGAATCTACTATCTCTAATGGTAATGATTGGTCTTAAAGGGCCAGTGGGCCTCAAAATATTTAATGATGTATACATTTAAAATCACAACATCGTGATAGTAACTGTTTTACAGTGTTGATGTATTGATCAATTTTGGAAGCAGGAAACATGGTAGATCTAAAAAAATGATCGAAACATTTCACTCACAAAATGAAGTCATGCAACGATAAAATCACAGTTAATGAAGTGAACTTTGCTGATTACAGGTTGATCAAGATAGCGTCATCAGCGTATTACTGGATGATGAAGCCCATGTGCACCAATAATATATCATTCATTGTAAAAATAGATTTGTTCACAGTGTGATCCCAGCTGGATGACCAGTAGCCTCACAAATTCACACAAAGTTTTTGAAAAGTGGTAAAATGATACATTCATTCCAAATAAGTATTTAATGATAGTTCACATGATGCAGAATTTCCTGAGAATGGATTAATTCCAGGGGTGCCGGAACAGGGGGGGGCAGGGGGGACAATCGCTCCCCGCCCTTGTCCAAGAGGGGCCGGGGGAGCAAGTGTGCCTTTTAGATCTTACATACAAAAAAACATTGTTAGGCCTCATTTTACTAATTTTAGGCAAAAATTTGTAGTATATTGATTTTATCATTGACTCTCTATTTAAATTTTGTCACGCGAAAATTGGCGCGAATATGATTTGCCCTTTTTTGTCTGACCGGCCCTGCGGTCGCGTTTCCTTCCGGCACCCCTGATTAATCCCAACAATATTCCAGAGAACTTTGTCTCCCCTTCTGGCAATGTTGGCAAGCTCGGGATAGTTTTCCTTTTGTTTATGTAAGTCATAACTAAGAACATAAACTGGGAATTAAGCAGGCTGGGCAACCCTGCATGATGTTAATCATTTATACTGCCCCCGTCTCATCACTTCTGAATAAATTTCCTCGAAGTGCATACGGGAACTAGCTGGGTCTTCTCCTCCCTAACCAAACACATGTTAATACAGATGATGGTTGGCAAATACATTAATCCCAAGAGCCCATTGTATGTTTACCCGCAATTAGGCAAAGTACAGTGTGTGTTATATATATCATGAGAAAGAGAAGTCTATAAAATACCTTTTCTTTTGTTCTGTTATGACAGTAATTGTTATTATTTTGCAACAAAAACAAATTTTCAAGTTTCTCTATCTGGTACAATATTATTTTCTGTATACATACCACTTCATGTAACTGCTTTGTTGGAAAATAAATTATCTATCTATCTATATTTCTTAGATGGTGACTGAAACTGAGCTGATGAAAGCAGTTCAAGATTCCTAGAATGGCATTTTTCTGCATTATTTGCTTCAAAATGCAATGGCAAAAGATTGATTTTTCAGTTTTGCAATTAAGGTAAGCCAAAACTAGAGACAGTGACGTGAATGTTTGTTTTGGGTTATCCAATTATTGATCAGGAAAAATTTGCAATTCCAATCTTTGACCAGCTTCTCTCATCCGTCAACAGAATTTTACTTTGAATAGACGGCTAGCTTTACAGTCTGTCACTTTTATATAGAAACAATAAGGACCGTTGCACTGTGCAAAATGCACTTCATGACTCATGATAGCCGATGAAGTGTCATCTTCTCTACTTTCAACATGGGAAACACAGAGGCTGTTTAATTAATCAGGATCCACAGAAGGCCATTTGAATTGTCATAACTGATTTTAGAGTGAAAATCAGATGCATAATCCTTTCGTTTGGCCGTCACCAACAAGTGGGATAAGTCTCCTTCAATCAAATTAACATTGAAAGTATTGGGTATGATCATGACAAATCATCAGCATGATGACACACAAAGTGCCATTTTTACAGTGCAACAGTCCACTCTTTTTCTACACTGCATTCCCAATTATTATGCAACTATGCTTTTTTGCATTATCTCAAAAAGAAATAACACTATTTGAATATTCTTTTCACATAACGATAAGTGTACCATGGAGCTAATATCCTGCCAGTTTTGTCCAATTCCATTGACTCAGTTGGGAGTTATGCCATATAATGATGTTTTGGGGTGTTCCCAATTATTATGCAAATTCTTTGAAAAGCATCCATTGCCACCCAAAATCAACAAAGTTGATTATGAATTGACATTAGAATATACCTCATAACACTAAATAAAAAATGGAACCATCATTTCAAACCTGGATGCCTTTATGACAAAGAAATCAATATAATACAACTGCATTGAGAAACCATTGAAATTGGCTTTTTTCTCAATAAAGAAGCCTCCCATGCTCTTAAAAATTTTAATATCAATAAAATTAGAGCTTAGAATATATCTATAGCACACCACGGTCATACTGTGCGATGAAACACCAAATCTGGTATCTCTGCAAAATATGGCACCAAATCAAAAACTCACACTTCTGTTTCCCATTGGAATAGCATTGGCAATTGGATGCGTTCAATTCATTTCAAGATATTTCTCAAATACAGTGGTGCAATTTAATTGCCATTGGTTTACAGGAGAGTTCTAAACCTAAGGAAGGTGGAAAATGACTTAGGTAATGATTTTTCATTTTGTCTGGCTAACAGAGGCTTTTTATTGCAATAAAACTGAAATTTCAATGCAGGCGAAAAAAATGAATTTCTCGGCTATGAATGCATCTATGTTTGAAATGATGGTAATACTTTCTCTTTTGCGTTATGGGGTATATGTTGATGGCATCTTAGGATTAGTTTAGGTCATTTTGAGTGGCCATGGATGCTTTTCCAAGAATTTGCATAATAATTGGGAACCCCCCAAAACATCATTATATGGCATAACTCCCAACTGAGTCAATGGAATTGGACAAAATTGGCAGAATATTAGCTCCATGGTACACTTATCGTTATGTGAAAAGAACATTTAAATAGTGTTATTTCTTTTTGAGATAATGCAAAAAAGCATAGTTGCATAATAATTGGGAACGCGGTGTATATCAAAGTGACATAATGTAATAGGTCAAGCAAGGACAATGGTAATGAAGCAATGTGAGCATTATAATGAAATATCTATCTTGTCTAACATCAGTTGCCCAGATTGGGAACCAAACCAGGGTCCAAGATATTGTAGCCCAGCAAGATGACACTGAGCTAAACTGGAGTCTGCAGGCCCAATTCAAAGGGAAATCAGGGATTGATGGATATCAGCAATCGTACAGCTGAAGTCATTCAAGTCAGAAGGACCGATTCAATTAAAATTGCATTGGATGAGGAGCTTGCATATATGATTATGTCACATTTTCTAGGTATATGATGGGTTTATGACAGCTTGAGGGACCTCTCAATTGGCTGTGAAATACATATGTCAAAGCATATAGCTACGTAAACATGGTCTCTCAACCAATTTGGAAGTAGCCTACTCATTTATGCACATATCACTTTACAGGCAAATCAGTCCATTGACTTCGGCTGTAAATGCACACGGTTTTACCATTGATAATGGTGGTCTGGCGCCTAGCTTATAAATTTATGTAGATTTGTAATAAGCGGGATACCTAACCTCTGGGACCGGGGTTTAAACCCAGTTTGGGCTGTTATGCAGTTTAGGCCCCTTAATGGGTAACCTGTCATCATTTTGATTTTTTCTTTTTTGGCAATTTTTAAAGTGATTTTTTTTTACATTAAGAGATTTGCAAACGCATTTCAAATAATCTTGACAATTTAAATCATTTAAATTCATTTCCCATGTTATTAAAACCTGCTTGAAGCTTTCATTTGGAAATCTCCGTGCAAAGAATGCCATTTGAGAGGGCCCTGAACAAACACCGTTGAATAAAGGAAGAGGCAGATAAATAAGCCCATCTTTCAAGGAGACATGGCAATGCGCCATGCAAATTCTGGACATCATACCCCGGGCAATCAGTGGATATCTCTGTTAATTGTAGTATTGGCGAGTGACAAACAGTATTCTTGGTGTTTCGCAAAGGAGGAAAAATCTACAAATCAACCAATCAATCAATCAATCAATCAATCATTACTATATATTGCTCGATCTAACGCCCTACCTATCACTCTACATAAAGCTCAAGCCAATCTATCCATGTTATAAAGCTCAAGCCAATCTATCCATGTTAGAAAGCTCAAGCCAATCTATCCATGTTATAAAGCTCAAGCCAATCTATACATGTACGTTAAATAATAGTGCATTTTAACCTTCAAAGAGATAGGACCACCATCTGTGACTTAATATCTTTTCGTGGACGAATGCATGTGAGGTTTACGCACCCTGCACCTGGTAGGCTAACAAGGACAGGGGGGGGGGGCAGAAATGAGACAAATGATGATAGAAACTACTGTCCAGTAAAGGTTCTCAGTCATGACTCATGAAAAGCTGGAATCGAACTTGAGACCCAGCTAGTGCATGCCCAATTTGCTACCAATTGAGCTGAGCCTGTTTCCTACAACCTTTTTTTAACAGAACTTTAGACAAAATAATTATTTTGCCAGAATCTCTTAAAAACACCCATATCACCTGAATATTTGTTTAAGTCTCTTTTTCTTCAACTCAGGAATGCCTTTTTATGTAGCATAAAGTTCTTTGATCAATACCACATATGTATTCATGATTGCTCTTTCCTTTATTAATTGATAGTACTCACGTGAAAACATCTGTGAAGGGGGCCATCTCCTCCACGTGTCTATTAGTAATGAGTTCCACAGTGCTGTGATCTTCCATGATAGGCTCAAGACCCCTGTAGCCATATTTCCTGTCTTGTTTGGACCTTTTCATTGTTTTATAGTTGTTTTAATACTTTAAATCCACTTTTAAGGCATTTTCGGCTCCTTGTGAACTGTTATGCGGCTTGAAAATGTTGAAATATCCTTGCTATTCCTGTCATGAGACTTCATATCTGGCCAAGAGCTGCTGAACGAAGCTATGCTGCCTGTAGGTGACACCAAAAATCCACACTAAAATTCCTATGATAGTGCGTTAGAAATTCCTATGGACACACAAACTTAATGTGACTAGAAATCAAACAAAAAATGAAATAAAAAGTGTCTCAAAAATAACTTTCTATTCATTCATATCCAATATAGAGGTTAAGGGTACACATTAATGTCTCCAGGCTGTTTTCACAGATCCATCTCAATAAAAGCCAGCCTTGTGAGTTTGTTGTCACACACTGCAGTGCTGTCGTCTGGTGGAGCTGGGACTCCGGCCACTGCATGCAGTCACAAAGTTAAGGTTGATCACTTGGGGTTGTGCTTTTGCCTGCTTTTGCCTGCTTTTGCCTGCTTTTGCCTGCTTTTGCCTGCTTTTGCCTGCTTTTGCCTGCTTTTGCCATCCTCACTTCTAAGTGTAGCCTAGTGTGTGCTTACCCTGATAACACTGACCAGCTTTTCAGGAAATAACTGCGGGGGGAGGGTTGGTCTAGTGGTAGCATGCTGGACTGCCAATCGCTGGGTCCAGGGTTCGAATCCAGCTCTTGCTGGGTCACCTGGGCCTATGTTGGATGGCTGATTCGACCATCCTTCACCTCATTTCAGTGTCTTCCTCCTGTCCTAATTAGCCTACCAAGTGCATAAATACAGGACATAAAGCCCCAATCATCCATCCATCCATGAAGAAATAACTAAAATATTAACCTCTCTCCAGTGTGATTTAAGAATAATTCACAGTTTGAGAATACTCAAAGAAATTCAATAACTGTTTAAAAGTATGTCACAGTTGTCTGTTTGTTGTTTTCGAATTGTTTTCGTTTGGCCTATAAGTAATAGATAACGCCCTCGTTTGTGACAATATGCAATATATCCGAGGGCTTTAGCCCGAGGATTATTGCATATTGTCACAAACAAGGGTGTTATCTAACTTATACCACTAAGTACAAAACAAATTAATTTAAATCCCTTTGTTTGTCTTCAATCCTTCTTGTTTGACAACATTTCATTGTATTTGTTGTACATTCCTGTTCCTCAGTTCATTTGAAGGTTGGCAGCCCTGAAGGCAACAGGTCAGAATTCTTTCTTCTCAGGAAATAATACAAAACATTAATTTTGTAGATAGAAAGATAGATGAAAAGATAGATAGAAAGATTGATAGATAGATAGAAATAACACAATACTTTAATTTCATAGATCAATTTTATAGATAGATAGATAGATGGATAGATAGATGGGTAGGTCGATAGTGCAGCCCTCTCAGCCAAGGTCTCTTTGGTGAGGCTGATTATTACAGTCGCTGAGAAAATTTAAATTTGAAGTTACGAAATAGAAAGCAATGAAGAAATAAGAAGAAGCAGGGGTTCGGGGGCAGCAGCCCCCGAATTAAGAAGAAAAAAAAATTCTTTGAGCTTGCCTAATGGGGCCAGAATTGTTGGTCTGCTGCTCCGCTATTTTTTGTTGCGGCTTGCCTATCCAAAATGAACTATTTTATCAAGTGACCTTAATTTTGATCATTATTTCAGATATTGATATAAAAAGAGTGAATATAGCCTTTTTATTGAGACCAGTTACACTTGATACAATCTTCCTCCTTGTTTACTGTCTGTGTTGTTCAGTTTTAATCCTTTGTTGGTCAGTTTTATTTCGGTGTTTCCTTCAATTTTGTCAACTTGTAGTCAGCCAAGCATGCAATATCATGGTCAGGTGTATGAGCTGTGATATGCATTATATCAGAGCGAAATCCTGCCTTCTGATTGGCTAGAAAAAGCAAACAGTGGTATAATGTCTAGATCATACAAACTTAAATAAATTGGTCCAACATAAAGGATCTCATACATATTCGGTGTGATAAACGCATGCTTTAAATTATTGTAAACCAAACTTGAGATTTATTTAATATCAATTTGTGTTCTAAAGAAAATCATAGAATATAAATCTATACAACAAACAGAAAACAATGAACCATCCAAACATTCATTGCACTTATGTGCGTCCATAATGTCCTATCCACCACTGATTTGAGATAAGCCTATACAACCTACCATGCGATTTGAGCTGTTAGAGTGTCAGTTTTGTCACATTTGACGAGCAAAAGGTCATAAAAGTCCAGATGTTAGGTACTTCAAAAACATCAAAATGACCAGTAGTCAGACGTAACAGCAAGTTGGTCTCTCTGTGTATTTTATACAGAGCCGCAGTTGTTCACAAATTGATGTTTGGCATTATGTTTTTTATATAAACTATAAGCGTATTTTCAACGTATAAGTGACGTAAATATCACAGGCAGTCACATGATAGCAGTTTTTACCTGACACACAAATTTCAACAAGTTATACCACAGACACTCTCCTGGACTGACTGTACAGTCTGTTAGAGATATTTATACTGAGTATCAATTGACTAAATCCAGGAGTGTGCCTGTGGTTTTACTCGACATTGCTATTCAGTGAATTACATGTACTATAACATATGAATTTTTGAGATGAGCCTTTTTATTCCATCCAGTGTGGTGGTAATTATACAATGTAGCATGTCAGTAGAGATGTTGCTTTTCAACATTTTTTCCCTTTTTTATACTTTTTTTTTTAACAGTCATGCAAAATAATAATTAGCTGATTGGGGTAATATTGCTAGGTCAATTTAAAGTGCACCAATGCGGCAGGGATAACTGACCAATCACCAGCATATTTGACCTCATGGTATCATGCTTGAATTGAAGTGTGTAACTTCACTTATAAAATGGAAGGTGAAATTAATTTTAAAATACTGTCGGTTTTTTAATTGCAGAAGGAAAAATTATACTTGTAACTAACCACTCCAAGATGTCAAATGGCAATTACCAGATTTGAAACTACATGTATCTGGAGCCTTAAATGTCAGTCCTTAAGGAGCTTACTCTTCTTTTTTTTTTTAAAGAACTGCACCAGTGCTGTCAAGTAATATGCCAATAAAGCTTATTTCCTTTGAATGGCATTTAATGAAATATTTAAGTCTGACTTTGTGTCGTCTGCACTTTATTTCCATATGGATAATTGGATATATATGCAACAAATAAAGCTACTGTTAAAATATGTTAGTTTTAAGAAAGCTGTCATAGTGATACTTCATTTCAGTCTTTCACTCGTTCATTTATATTGTAAAGTATATTTCTGATTGGCGGATTATCTTAATAATGTTTAAAGGAAAAAAAAATTAGATGTGGTGACAATAGACCATGAAAAAAATACCACTCATATATTTCATCCAGTTTGGAATCAAACACTGGACTCTAGGTGAAAGCTAAATTACTTACGGCCAGTCACAAGTTACAATCAACCTTGGCCTACCACAAAATAAAGGGAGAACCCTAGCAATAAACAAAGCACGAATAAGGTTATAAGCCACATAAACTAGATCTCACCAATTTCAGAGCTCTGCCCCTGAGTGGTACATCACAGAGCATAATTCTGGCCAACAGAGCTGCTGCTTTTACATCGTGGCTCCCCCTATACATCATTCTGGGTTATAGAAGCATGCTTCTAGTTTGTCACACTACTTGGTAAAAGCCTGTTTTCATGTTACAAGTAATAGAGGGTTGCGGCAGTTGCAAGGGATTGATAGTGCAACCCAAAAAAGTGATCATGGATTGAGGGAAACTAACATAGAGAGGTAGAGAGATAGATAGATAGATAGATAGATAGATAGATAGATAGATAGATAGATAGATAGATAGATAGATAGATAGATAGATAGATAGATAGATAGATAGATAGATAGATAGACACGTGCAGCACTCTAAGTCAAGATGGGACTAAGATAAAAGTAAGGGAAATGTGAGACAGAAATTAGAGAGAGAAGCTAGGATACAAAAGAGAGGCCACTAGACCTAACCATGTAATTTTCATACAGTGTATCATTTGTGCATTATCCCCAGAAGTGTCATAAATGCATTAAAAGTATCAGATAAATGGAACAGACATTTGCTCATACTTAGATGCACATTGTGGGCCACGTAATAAATATGTTACAAGGATGGACTCGACACTCTTGGTTGTATAAAACAATTAAGATAAACAAGGATACAATGTAGCTGTCTGTACATATGACAGTGGACTAAATGCACCCATAGATATAAAGTTAGGAAGAAGTGTAAATAGCAGCATGTCATCTTAATGATATTATTATTATGTCGGAAGATTCGAACGGATTTGCATAATTGCATTTTATAACTTTTCAGACCATCAAATAATGTGTTTACTGGATTAAAACAATCATTTGCTTAAAGAAATTTCTTTCCCAATCAACTCGACTTTTTAAAAAATGTATACGAGCAGTCTCTGGAGATAAGAGTTACACTCTTAAACATTTTAGACAAAATTGGTTTTTTAGATTCAAAATGTTTTTTGAAAAACCAAATTTCAATGCAAAAAAACCAACATGGATTTTTTTTTAAATCGATGTTGGTTTTGCATTGAAATTTGGTTTTTCAAAAAACCATTTTGAATCTAAAAAACCAATTTTGTCCCGACATTTTTTAGAGTGTAGATTCAGTTCCAAATGATCACATGTGCACTGTCATCAATGCGGCACTTTGGAAATGTAACACATGCAGTCATGCATGCAGAGTCATGAGTATATGTCCACAATGCAGTGTCTCGGTGCATCAAGTGGGTTTTTGTACAAACTGAATTTGAAATATCAAACAGGTTCCATAAATCTCAACCTACTTTATCTCAATAAACAGCTCTTAGCCCTACTGTTGTCTAAGGGGGTGACCATCAGATATATAGGGGCAGGCTTCGAGTTTTCCTCGATGGGAAATTATTTACACAGTGATTATGACAGTTATTATTCATTTGGATCACGCAGCATCCTTCAATATTTGTTTCCTAATTAGACAACACCCTTTTAAGAAATAGGCCTACCCTCACCCAAAAATCATCTTCTTCAAGACAGCCCTGAAAGAATTTATTTATTTCCCTAAAATTTAGCAAGAAGTCATTTGTTTAGGCCTATTTAAAATAGAGCGAACGCTCGGAGAGTGCATGATAGCTCCGCCAACCCACCATCCATGAGCTACGATTGAATCCTCTGTGATCTATGTATCTATCTATCTATCTATCTGTGTACTCTATGTATTCCATCTATATGTCTAAACTTTCATAAGTTTCATTAAAATAGCTAAAAAAAACTTGGTCCTTTGACGACTATACCAGCTCTCTTGACGACCTTACTAGCATTTTTGATGACCTGAGTAGTTTTGACCAGTCTTTGACGAGTTCACTATGGTCTTTGACGACCTTACTAGGTTTCTTTGACGACCTTACCAAGCATGGGACGACTTCACCAACTGGCGAGTTGCACCTTTGACGACATTACTGTCACCCAATCCAGCTATATATCTGCCAAACTTTTTATCGACATATCAATCAATCAATACATATATATCCATCAATGCTGCTGGTCTCACTGCAGCAGAATAATGGCGCGAAAAGGGACACTGTACAGCGTGGTAGAGGTACATAATTTTCATAAATACTCAGTGAATAATGCCACGGAGAGCAATCAAAATTGAAAAGAGCCTTCAACGTGCCAGAAGAAAGCATACTTCAAAGAAAAAGATTCATACAAAGCATAGTTTTTTTACATTTTACAGGATCAGGTGCACAGACTCACATCTGATGCATCACATAAGCTCCCGCCCAGGGGCGGAGCTAAAAACCCAAAGCCCTAACCACCCTGGAGACCTAGTGGTTGCCAACAACTATAATCGGCAAACAACTTATCTCTGATTGGCAAATCTTTGGCTACTTTCAGCAAATATCACAACGAATTATTGACAGGATGATAGTTTTTTGGATGATGAGTAGATTGTCAACCTACCTCTGGAAAATGGTGTCAGCAGCCAAGTTGAATCCAACGTTGAGCAGCCTTGCAATAGAGTGGTCTTCAGCCATTTTTGGGGGCTTCTCTTTTTTACTGCAAATATTATTCTAGGGTTGGAAACTTTTTCTTTTGGTGATGTTAACGAAAGTTATAATTAGTCCATGCACAGGAATGTTTCGAGGATTCAATTTGTTGAAAAATAATTATTAGCAGGTTAATGGGGTAGTTGTTTTAGTACATGCAGTCTACCTGCCCCTAGTCATGGCAAGCTCTATCACTAATTCTAATGAGGCCTAATTGTTGCTTTATACTTCATCATAATTCCCAACAGTATGGTAGTACAAAGTTGGAGTCCAGGCACGCCTGGACAAATATCATCCGACTGGTTATACAGCCTTAGAAATCGAATCCCATTTTTTTGTTGTCCACCATATTTTCCTGTTTGGATAGTCCTCCCATTCTTGGAGTATATGTCAGTGCAACCGATGTAGGCACGAATTGATGTTTTCTCTGGTATTCCTAACTTTATAGTCCTAATGAAAAAAATTCCAACCAAATGTAGTCCAATTTGTATAAAAGTCCAGCTAGTGTAGTCCAGCTAGTGTAGTCCAGCTAGTGTAGTCCAGCTAGTGTAGTCCAACTAGTGTAGTCCAACAAGTGTAGTCCAACTAGTGTAGTCCAGCTAGTGTAGTCCAACTAGTGTAGTCCAACTAGTGTAGTCCAACTAGTGTAGTCCAACTAGTGTAGTCCAACTAGTGTAGTCCAACTAGTGTAGTCCAACTAGTGTAGTCCAGCTAGTGTAGTCCAGCTAGTGTAGTCCAACTAGTGTAGTCCAACAAGTGTAGTCCAACTAGTCTCAGTTGAAGAAGGTTGTTGGTTGTACCTGGTCTCGCAGTCCAACAAGCTGTAATCAAACAGGTTCCAATCCAAATTGCAGTAAATGTAACAAAAACAGGTTCCATTAAAAATCAGTTTTAATCCGACAGCTGATTCCAAATGAGTGTAGTCCAACAAGGGCAGTCCAAGAAAAGTTTTTTCAAGAATGGATTGATCAACCTGCACAGATGTAGTCTAACTGGTCTTATTAATACGACCAAGAAGTCCCGTTCAAAGTCATATTCATGTTATGGTAGTCTGATAGACTTGTCCTACTAGTCAGACAGACTTAGTCAAAGACTTAAGTTTTGTCAAAAAATGTAGATACAGTGGAAAAACATCCCAGTTGACAGCAAAGCATGTAGTCAACTTTCTGAAGTGTGCACTAGCCTTGGTCTCCCAGAACGTTGCATTACAGCGTCAAAAGAAAGTGATACTTTGCGTCACAGCGTCAATTACTGCCACAGCGCACTGCAGTGGGCACTAGTAGATCCTGCAACATTTCTAAAACACCTGGACAGCCATGACAGAGATGAATAGATAGAGAGGAAAATAATCTTTGTTAATACCTCTCAACACGAAGGTATATATGCCCAAATTACACCTCTATCGATCAGGTTCCGAAACATCACCTCTGCTAGTGGTTGCTACTCACTGAGGTAATGGGAAGTTTAGTGTGAATCGACCCAGCTACTATGGTTCAAGTCTGTTTGCAAGATAGATGCAGATAGATACATGTGTTTCTATGTGTTAAAAAGAGGGGTCGTGAAGCCCTCCAACTTAGGAACTTGCCTCTTTAGCAAGAGAAGACAAAGAGAAAAGGAGTAGGAAGATTGTTTTGTGCTATGTTCACTTAAGACATATCTGGTGTGTGCATAAAGTTATGGAAAATGGAAGGCCTGCTTCTCTAGGAAATTACACAGTTTGCAGCAATTTTAAAATATGCCAATTTCCAAACTTATGAGAGAAAAATATTTCCCATTAGGTTAAGATATGTTAAATAAAAGCGAACATTGAGGAGAAAGAATTTGTTCAAATCACGAAAATATCCATAGATATCCGTTTTGGTGGTTGGCCCTAATACCAAACTATCAAATAAGTAAAATTGCCAAGTCACTAAAATTTATAATTGTAAAAACAAGAAGAAGTCACAGAAATACCTCATTTTAAAGAGTGTAACAAATTCCAGACATAAAATAAAAGGTAAAGGTCATTATGTAATCCTGATATAAAATAGTTTACTACACTTTCTAGTGACTGAGCAGTGACCATAGCACAACAGGTCACTTCAGCAGTAGTAGGAACTGGAGAAGTCTCTCTTTCTAGTCAACATAACACTTCTTTATATTCTTTTCTTTTTCGTTTTATTTCCTTTTTAGTAGAGAGGGCAGGAAAGTGAGCCGAAAAGGCTTTGATTCTACAATCAGCAACACATGCATGCAGACATGGGCAGACACCTCCCCAGTAGACAGTGTCATGCAGGCAAGGGTTCATTCTTAGAATTGGTCATCACTGGTGTTTCTGTCAGATAGATAGATAGATAGATAGATAGATAGATAGATAGATAGATAGATAGATAGATAGATAGATAGATAGATAGATAGATAGATAGATGGACATTGGACAACTTCCTTGGCTGTTTGAAAAACTTACATCTGATATACACTGCTCAAAAAAATTAAAGGAACAGCTCTTTCAGGCAATTTTTCTGAAACTGGGAAATCTGTAGCTAAATGACTTAAACATGCTTCTATTGTCTGTTCATTTGACCAACCAATTCAATTGTCACAGCCACATTGGTCAACAATTGCCTTGTCAGGAGTAATTGTCCTGCGCAACCCCAAAAAAACAAAGTGATTTCTGTTGATTTGCTGATCTGAAAAAAAGGATTATCATACAGAGGATGAAAAATTTTTCATTCGTCTGGTTTGTCTGACAACTGCAGGCCAAGGCAAAGTGCTCCACACAGTTTTTGTCTCAAATTGATTTTGTCAGGGATGGGTAACTCCCACAGAAAGGTGCTGAAGTGAGAAGGGGGGCTAAAGGGTTGGTGCGTCACCAAATGTGGTCTCATGGCTCTGGCAGAAGTACAGGTGCACTGAACAGTATGAGAGAAGACCTGGAAAGGGCAGACGTTGGTCCATTATGCGGCAACAGGACCATTATCACCAGCAACTTTGGCATTGGCGTCATCATGAGACCGAAAAATGACTGTGATGATGCCTCAAATTTCATAATATTGGACCGAAAAGTTAGGAACCAACTGTATGAAGAACATTTGAGATGCAGAAAGTGTTTTTTTGCTCCTCCAATTGCCCCACAACGCCGTACGTCAATATTGGAGTTCAACAGGGAGCCCCTGTTTTAGCAGTTGTGTCTGCAGTGACCTCTATTGTCCCTTGGTGCAAGGAGGTCTCATTTTTGACATTCGGGTATCAGGTCTGTGTCAGTAGAAACCCATGGTGATGATTTTGTGAGTGTAACATTTTCAAACATGAAGATTTTCGGGAGCTTTCTTGATGGTCACAGATGCCTTGTCAATGGAGGGGTACACGGAGTGTACAGAGTGCATACAGGACAAATGAATGGCATAATGTGTATCAATGGGCTTGTGGAAATCATACTGAAGCCTAATGATGGGTCAGTGGAAGGAAAATTTCTGCTCATGCATGAAAATGCACATCTGCAACCTGCTTGGATGACCACGGCTCATCTTAAATTGGAAGGTATTGCAGTGATGGTCTGTCCAGAAAGGTCATCAGACCTCAATTCCATAGAACATGTGTCGGACATCCTTTACAGTGTGTTTCCTGGCGGCCACCACCTCCATGGACCATACAGGAACATGAACAAGAAAACATTCGAGAGCTGCCCGGGATCCCCCAATTGACCACCCGCAGGTTCATCAAAAGCATTGCAATCTCATTCAAACAGTGTGTTCATGCTCATCTTGGCCTAACACAGTATTGGGAAACATTTGGATGCAACTGAGAGTGAATTATACAAAATTTTGGATTTGGTCATATCGTGTTTTCTCATCAGTTTTGGGGGTCACCAAAGTTTCAGTGTCCCTGTACAGACAATCTTCATTCAATCCATTTAGCTGTGATTTAATGAACCCTTCAAAATGAAGAAGAAGACCAACTTTGCATTGAAATTCAGTTGCATCGTTCCATGTTCCTAAAATTTTACTTGAAAGAGCTGTTCCTTTAATTTTTTTGAGCAGTGTAGACAAAATACTGGAAGGACACCAGCCAACGTTCATTTTGTCTGTTCTTGTTGTTTATTTTTCAGTTTGATAGATCTGTACCAGAGGTTTTCCTAAAATTGTGTGCAACAAGTTGTCATAACTATTGATATATTTTACACGAATGTCAGTCATAATCACCTTTTTCAAAAATCAATAAAAATACAAATAAAAGGAGATTTTAGTATGAAAAAGGAGATTTTTGGTAAAAAATGTGATTTGGCAAAAAAAAAAGTGATTTTGTCGAAAGGTGATTTTGTCAAAAGGTGATTTCAGGAAAGGTGATTTTGAAAAAAGGTGAAATTGACTGGCCCCCTTTTACACAGGCATATGAAATATGGGTCAGTTCATATTAGAGTAATATGCATGATTTGCAAAGCATTAGATTCTAGCAATATAAATAAATTGTTGTTTAATTGCCAAACTATAGTAGGAATTAAAGAAACAAACATTTGCATTGTTTTTGTAACTTTGATTAATTTCTTAACTTTAGGGGTTGGATGAAACAACTTTTGAGATTTTGTAAAGTATGATGGATATCTGCATTGCTCCACTTTATGACCATCACATAAATATGATTTCGATCACGCTTTTTGTATTTTTCTCCTAAATAATTAGGTAAAATTAAAAAATGTATGTGTGTGGGGCGAGAAGCCATGTGGTGTGAGGCCCCCTTCACTGGAGCCTCGAAGCTGCTTCAGGCACCATTTATTGATGTTTACTTTCACTTAAATCTTGACAGAATAGCTAATTAAAATAGAGAAAAATGTACCTACCCAGGATTGAAACTGGACAAGAAATAGCAAAAAAGGAACATTTGAACAGAAAAATTCTGAAAAACTAAATGGAAAGCTTTTAAAAACTAGATAGTTCTAAGAACCCCAAGAAACAACTTTCAAGCTGAATGTGGTTGCCAAAAAAATTGCCATATGATTATAATTGGGGGACTTCTTACCCGACTGTTCCTCCATGGCCTAATGGTTTAAGGTGCTTGTTTGTGCTGCCACTGGCTCTGAGGGAGTGCATGGGTTCGAATCCCACCCCGGAACATAATTTAGTCCGAGCCCATGGGACAGTAAATGGAGGCGGGTTGTATCCAGTATTCTATGCTGGGGCAACTGAAAGACCCTGGGCATCCCTGAATTAATAGGGTATGTTCCAGACTCCCAGTCTTCTCATCTCATAATCATACGGCGGTCACCAAAATAAAAGTGCAGCTCCTTCCAGAAAAGTTGGAGGTTGAGCTGCCCCGGCTGATCTGGGGTATACCAGCACAACAGAAGCAAGCAAGCAAGGGTGGGGTAAAAGGGCCATATGCAATTTTTTCCAAAAATGACCATAACTTCTATATTCAAATTTGTATGTTTCACTGGTTATTTAACAGAATGTGCTTAATAATTTGGGGTAGAGAGCCTGCAGCCATAATGTACAATCACACCGACCGGTAGACAGCAGTTGAAGAAAAAAAACTATGCCAAGCACTCAGGTCAGTCAGTTCGTATGTGCAATTGTCCATCGATTTATCGATTCACCTACTTCTAATCTATCCATCGGTCTTTTTATCTATGTATTCATCTACCCACAACATAATCTGTAACATTCTTCTGTTCATACATTCCTTGTTTCATGTCCTGAAACAGGTTGACACAAAACCCAAATCATTTGGGTTGCTTTCATTATTAAGTCTTGTCAATCCTTATATCTAAAACGATTCTATCATTGAATAAATGCAATTTCCTTGTGCAGTGTTTTGTGATTAACAAAATATCTAGGTTCTTGTTCAATGAAGGAGAATATAGAGCAATCCATCTACTGGTGACAGATGAAACAAGGTCAGGATCAAGGGAAAAGTCAAACACACAATTTCGGTTGGCCAGGGTGGTCCTTATACAATAGCCAGCAATTTATCACAGATTTATCAGCCAATCAGAGGGCTTCTCTCTAATTGCCATATTGATGAAGGCATTCAGAGCCACCTTGTGGTATACGTGCCTTCTCACCGCAGAGCAAAACCATGCATTCAGTGAAAGTGGTGAATTAGTATGGCAGAAAGTACTCCAGCTGTCATAATAAGAAGCAGCTGAAGTCTGCCAGTGTTACGACTGTACATTAGTTCATAGGTTCTTGGAAAGAACGCTCTCCCTGTGAAGAAGTTCGAAATAATAATAATAATTCAGAACAAAATATAATACGCACGCACTTCAAGCGGCGCTTAATTTTGAAAAATTTCTCACTGCCAATGCTCCATAGAGTTCAGAGTGCAAATTCACGTTATAGTTAAATAATTGGATCTTATAGTTAAATAATTGGACTAAAAGTCACCCATTTCCTTTCTTTATACATTTTAATTGGTTATGGTTGGCCACCAAAATCTCTTCAACACAAGTTAAAATAGTGATGAGGTTTTATGATAAGTTTGAATGAGATTGGTTAGGAAGTTTTCTCCCGTTTATATGACATAATTATTCTAAAAAAAAATCTCGCCCAAAATATTCCAGATTTGATATTCCTATGTACATAATAGCAGCCTTATGCCCCAGTCTCACGGCACGTTACGGAGAACTTTTTTGCCACTGAGGGGTAGCTTGAGTTGAATTCTAGGAAAAAAATGACTATCCCGGCGACATACAATGTTTATAAAACCATTACATAATTAATTAAAGCATATCACGGCGGGGTTCTTTTTGTTCACTGCGGGGAAGAAAAGTTGTACGCCGTCCCCAAAAATTCGCCGGGGGGAAAGGAATTTCCTCCTCCTGAGGGATACTTTTATATCGCCCCGAGATATAAAAAGTACCCCTGAGGGAACCTATAACTGCCCCTCAGTGAACCGATTTCACCGCGGCGGGATGTCAAATACTGCCGGCGAGGCTTCAAATGTCCCCCCAGGGGCAGGAAAGGTCCCCGCGGGGGCAGGAAAGGTCCCCGCGGGGGCAGGAGAGGTCCCCTCAGGGGCAGGGGATGTCCTAATATCCCGCCGGAGATGTTTTTGAGGCGTTCTCACTGAAAAAATCCACGCCGGACATCCAAAAATCAAGAAAATTTTGGGGTCTGTTCCGCCGTCATGAAAAAAAAGTTTGTACCTGTTGAATCTTTTTTGACATCCACGGCGCAGTTTTTCCATTTCTAGGGGGATTTCTGGGGGGATGTGAAAAGTCGACGGCGGATCACCCAAATTCATCCAAATTACCAGGAAATACTTCGACGCCTATTTAAATAGTTCTCTGGGAGCCGCCGTGAGAATGTAGCATTAGCCAGAGAAGTTCACATGAGAGCAGTGAATTAATATTATCATTCCTGAATTCACCATTTTTGCTGTTATTTATTATATTTCGTTGTATAGAGTAGGAAAAATGCTGCACAACAATACAGTCATAAAAAATACCTCAGTTATAAATAACATAAATATCACACTTGTGTATGTTAAGAACCTCTGCTTGTTGCCCTGGACCTATTTGCTAATGTACAATGCTGTGTGGGACTGTATGGTATGGAAAAACAGGATATCTGATACGACTTGAAAAACGTCAAACATATGTACCTCAATGTTTTAGCATTTCTTTTATTTTTGAATGTGTAACACTAGTGACTTTGGCATGGCTCAGAGCCAAGGAATATCCAAAGAAAAATGTATAAATATATAATTTGCCTTTGTGAACTGTAAATTTTCTTCCTTGCACCCAGGGGTCACTGTTAGGCTGAGTGGTTGCAGTGCAGGTCTTTGCATTCGTGGGTTCAAACCCCAGGCAGTGATCCTTCAAGAGCAAAATCTCAGCCACACTGTAAAATTTGAAATTTTGAGTCAGCTAAAATGATTGAGTGAGATGGTTGCACAATTTGTTTGAGCTATGATAGCTTGATGTTTTGAGTTATGATAATCTTTTTGTTGTTATAATATAAAACAACAAGCTATGATAGCTCAAAGGAATTGTGCAACCATCTCACTCAATCATTTAAGCTAACTCAAAATTCAGAATTTACAGTGTGCAGATGTAAAAGATTTCTTAAAGGAGAAGCATTTATGTTTCACAAGTTGAGGACTCCCACACTCTCCCGCCTCATCAATCAACCCTTCTTAGCGCCACGAACTGGGCTCAGAGGGCTGCACTTAACCACATCTTTATCTGTCTTAGAAGCATTTCTTGAATATTGGAAAGAAAATCAAAGGCCATATCATGTAACAACTTAGGCCACACATAATCGATCTTTAGCTTCTCGGATCCTCTCAAGGCACTTTTTCTAGGGTCAGTCGGTAGGACAAAAAAAAAAGAATTATTTTTTTTCAATTTTTTTTTCCATCGGCAGGAAATCTATTGTGTCGGCGGGTCCGCGAAGCTAAGATTCAATTATGTGTGGCCTTACCGTGCAAGGCCAACCAAACCTGGCATAGTGGATTGTTTGGCAATTTGAAGATTGTTTCGCAGTTACCAGGATAACTGTCATCTGTTCTGACAAAAGTTGTCACAAAATATAGCAATATATTCGTCAAATAAATGTATAAACGGTGAAAGTGTCAACAAAAATGCTTCATTGAAAATGCATAAAAGTTTCGAAAATGTATCCAAAATTAATTGTGAGAAAGCACGTAGAATTGTTGACGATTAGACATGTATTTTAAATAAGCTTACACAAGTGCTGTATATATAGGCCTATACTTCTTCAAAATGACACTTCATTAAGAATCAATTAAGAATACATTCTAAAACCTGTCTGATAGATTTAATGCACATCTGTAATTTTTTAGGGTAGGTGTATGACAGCTTATGCTTCCTGTCAGATACAATTATAGTATCTGTCAACCAACCTTTAAAAAAGTTCCAAGCCCACAGGAATTGGCTTAGCAACTATGACAAAAAGTAAGGAAGCTAAAGACCATTTGAAATGTCAATCTCAGAGACTGACATAAACGTAAACAAGACAAATGGTGCTATATATCCCAACACATTTATCTGTCTGGTACCTGTCTGCAATGGGGTATGATGGTATGCCTGTCAGCTGGTCAGAATTTATGTGAAGACTTGTTGCATTCGAAAAAAAAACCCAGAAAGGTTTTTCACTTTTTGAGGCTTTCAGTACACAAGTAACATGTGAGAGTATATATTCTGTGCACTAATAGGTCTATACATATCCCGGGGGCGGGGCACTCAGTGTGTTGAAGCAGAGGGCCTTTGGTTGAAGTGTATACCAGTGCTCCGCGGTTTTGACCCTCGTTTTTAGGCCCTAGATCGTCTTGTTGACCCCCAAAATTACCCAAAGTTGATATTGTTGACCCACTTTCTCACCAGTGGAAAAAGAATCGTGAAAATCGGACAATTAGAGATCAAAATTCCATTAAAGGCCAGTTCTGGCCACGCACTGACATCTGGACCACTAATTCCGGCCTGACATCTCATCCAAACCACAGAATTAGAAATGCCATATAATATAACAACTTGCCATGCAAGGCCAACCGACCCTGGCATAGAGGATTGTTTGGCAATTTGAAGATTGTTTTGCAGTTACCAGGATTACTGTCGTCTGTTCTGACCAAAGTTGTCACACAATATATTAATATATTCGTCAAAATAAATATATCAACAATGAAAGTGACAATCAAAATGCTTCATTGAAAATGCAAAAAATCAAGAAAAATTGATCTGAAATCAATTGTGAGAAATTTGTAGATTCATGTCCAAACGAAACCCATGCAACTGCGATTTTACTCATCACTTACGAGGGGTGTTCGCTCACTGTACGGAAAGTTCTAAAAAAAAAATTTTTCACGCCTCTCTGTTTGAAGGAGCTGAAGGAAATTTTCACAGAATTATCTTCAGGTGTTTCACTTTCGGTTTTGAAAATTATCTTACTTGTAGGTAATCTCTCCCAGACCGAGAACATAGGAATAGAACCCTCACCTTCAGTAGAGCAATGTCTAAAATTGATCAACCGCTTTGCTTGGCTATCAATGACCGGTATTAGTTTTTATGCACCAAATACTTTTTTTTAAACAGCAACAAAAAATATTCAATGAAGTAATTGAATGCTTGTCGCACAGTTGTATGTGTAGTCTGACTATTTCAGCCAATTTGTCTGCCCTTAAATAAATCAATTAGATGACATGCCAAATGGTGATACTGACATCTAAAATTTATAACATCACAGGCCAATATAAACTAACTATACACTGCATGCCCAAGTTACTAGGGGAATTTCGTTTTTGGTCATGTCAGTGAATATTTTGCCTGGTATTTTGTCAATATTTATCTATCTATCTATCTATCTATCTATCTATCTATCTATCTATCTATCTATCTATCTATCTATCTATCTATCTATCTATCCATCCAATTCTATTCTATCTATCTATCTATTTATATATATATATATATATATATCGAACATATGATAATTAACCAATCAACATTT
Source organism: Platynereis dumerilii (assembly GCA_026936325.1). Taxonomy (NCBI): domain Eukaryota; kingdom Metazoa; phylum Annelida; class Polychaeta; order Phyllodocida; family Nereididae; genus Platynereis; species Platynereis dumerilii. Next base: position 60,290,607 of record JAPTHN010000002.1, read on the forward strand.
TCTCTTCTACAAGGAAAATATCTGAGAACCCAGTTTCTTCAATTCCTTCACTCACCAAAAACCACCCTGTGATACTCTAGGTATTGACACTAGGTGGCTGCATGTGTTGAAATGGTGGAATGGAGAGATGGATAGCCCTCTGACATTCATGATGCATCATTTTGGTGAATGAACCTGTCTATTTAGTTATGGTGGGGCGTGATGGAAGTCTTTCATTCACGACTTTGATGCACACAACATGTAAGAATGCAGGTTTGGGTAGAAGGGCAGCAGGTAGGTGGGTAGGAAGGCCTGTGGGAGGCAGGTAGTAAGGGCTTGGCATTCCTGCCTAATTGGAAATGGCTGCGATGAAGAACATGTCTAAAAACTGTGTTCAAGTTTGTTGTTTGACTGATTTGTGACTTCCTCATGCATACCTCGTGTGCAATATACAAATTTGCAACAACACATAGTTACTGTCGTTGCACTGACGGAAACTACTTCTTCTATTAACAATGGTGAATTTAAAATGCCTAGATTTAGGTCAGCAGAATAGCGGTATATTTTGATTAATTATCAAGGAGTAAATAAATCAATGTTAACTTCTCAAGCTGGTTTGCTAATGCGCTTCTGAAGAAATATTGAGATTGTACCTGGGCTAGAGAATTGGGTAATAAGTGAACCGACTCCGACTCTTGACTGCTTTGTCTTTCTAAAATCCGACTCCGACTCCTCAAGTCTCCTCATGTCTCCTGAATTATGACTCTGACTCCTGACTCCGCTAATTGGCATTTTTGTGTACAAATATTACATGGTTAACAGGGGAAAAAAATTTATTCTACAAAGTTGTCATAGGATTCTGTACATGAACACTTGTTAAGGAAGTTTTGTGTAAAATTTGGGATACATTTCACATTTTTGTAACTGTTTTTTTTTTTTGTAAATTTTATTGATTATTTTTAGGAATGAGGAGTCACTGACAATGTATTTAATTTTCGACTCCGACTTCGGCTCTGACTCCACCTGAAAATCAGAGTTTGACTTGAACTCCATCCACGACTCCGACTCCAAAGCCATGAATCGTTGTTCATCACAGTTCTCTTTGAAATGCAATGTAAAACAAACAGCACAATTTAGATTCACTTTAACAAGAATGACCATTTTTATGTACAAAAATTGTAATGTTATGGCTGAAGAACTGGTTCTTTTATAAAATGAATGACTTCTTTCTTTTTTCAACAAAATTGCCTAAAAATAAATTTTGTGGTTTTACAGAACCACTTATTCATCCTACCGATAATAAATTTAAGCAATAATCCTACACTTCAATTAAACAATTTTTGGGCAACATAATTATTTTATTCATATAAACCGCTGAGCATTTAACATAAATAAAAATGAAAAACACTTCATTAATAATTTTATGCAATTATAAAATCATAATTGTATGTAGTTGTCTTCATCCTATTGTATGATTATTATACATACTTCTCTACAGAGCAGGAACCAAGGAAAGCAACACATTCTTGCATGTAGCAAGTCCAGCTATTTATTTCTTGACTATAGGCCCTCTACCCCAAACCTACAACTCATGCATAGGGTATCATTGTCAGTAATTTGTCAGGTCTAACACCTTGGCATGAATCGGGGTGTCTATTACAGGGTGGTTGCCATATTCAATAAGGAATAGCCCTGACCTTAGGTCACTGATGCAGTCTGATTGATGGACAGAGAAACATTGATACATTTGTTAGGGTATCTAGTTCAAGGTCAATGTAATGAGAACTCTAATTTGCCTGATACTTCATTGCAATGTTAAGAGCTGTGAAAGGATGCCTATACATATATGTAAAAACAGAACATAAGTAAGTAAGTAAGTAAGTAAGTAAGTAAGTAAGTAAGTAAGTAAGTAAGTAAGTAAGTAAGTAAGTAAGTAAGTAAATAAGTAAGTAAGTAAGTATAAAGCCCCAATCATCCATCCATAATAGCATGATTGAAATTGATCTGTTGACACTCATCACCTCATCTCCTTTTGCCTCATCTCATCTCATCTCATCTCATTTCATTCCATCTCATGTAGGGTGCCCAAAAAACTCTTCAAAGTTTCTCTGGGTAGCCCTCCAACAAGCTTCATACATCTCATACAATATTAGTCACTGCATACCACTCCAGGTACTGCATTGTTGGAAAATAAATTATCTATCTATCTATCTATCTATCTATCTATCTATCTATCTATCTATCTATCTATCTATCTATCTATCTATCTATCTATCTATCCTTTGCCGTAACTTGCAGACTCAGGAAACAGGTGAATGACAATCGTATATGTAACTATAAACCAATCAACAATTTGACTAGAGACATGAATGCATTTCTATGAATTAATATTTTGCATTATTCTGTCAAGACAGTGACTAGTCCGAGGTTAAAAACATAACCATGATTACTGCTGCTATTTCGGCAACATACTCTTTTGAATGTGGTTATTAACGTTTTTATTCATCAATCATCATCCCTGTTTGAATATTTCACAGTAATTTGATATTAAAACTAAACTTATTTCTTCAGTCACGAAGAAATTGAATTTATTTCGGATGATTTAGAAATGCATTAATTGCTTCTTTTAGAAATTCACTGGTGTTCTTGAAAATGAATTGGAATCTTGGATTTCAAATAATTTAGATTTTCAGATGATTTTCGACTGACAGTTATTTTGAAAGGCGATTGTTATTAAAAAGACCGAACAATTTCTGAATTTAGGAACCCTTTTAGAATAACAATTTTTTTTTCGAATTTGACAGATGAAATAAGAGAATTAATATTAAATACATCTGAGGGATAAAATGTCTCGATATTATTTTTGGCACCATCAGTGACTTCAGCTGACGTTCACTCAACTAACATGGCCAGTTTCCAGTGGCAGACATCATGCAGAAATGATAATACTGAGATCTATTCCATTGTAGCTGACAAAGAACCTATGAGTGAAGCATTATATTACGTGTTCCAGCATATTATATGATACTCTCAATATACACTTTACAGTCCTCGTCATACTTACGTGGAATCTCAAGTTCTTTTCTATGCTGTTGAACTGTGATGTCAGAGATGACTCTATTCCAGCATTGCAATATATGTAAATTAACTGCAAGCTGTGATGTCATTTTAAACTGGGTCAGATTCTCCAGCTTCTAACCAATGCAGATCCACCAAAGCTTAGCGTCCCAGTTTCAACACATTGTCAAAGCCCTTTGTTTATAGTAGGTTCCATCAAAGTTTAAAGTTGTAAATAAGCAAGTTTGTAGATTAATCAAACAACTCTGTGGGGATTATAACAGTTGTCTACTGTGAATGCTCACAAAGCTGCCATTTGGTAGGATTAGACTGGTGATTGTCTGTGATAGATCATCGGGATCACCAATGTAATGCTTCCTTCAATATATCAATGTTTGCACAGTTTACTGTCAGCCCATTGGCTATCAGGCTGTGATGATGTGGTTGCAGGGGCTATCCCTGATAATATGCTTACTCTGACACTTGGTTGAAACTGTGACGCTCAGTTTTGGTGGATCCACATTGACTAGAAGCTGGGGAACCTGACCCAGTTTAAAATGACATCACAGCTTGCAGTTAATTTACATATATTGCAATGCTAGAATAGAGTCATCTCTGACATCACAGTTCAACAGCACAGAAAAGAACTTGAGATTCCGCGTAAGTATGACGAGGACTGTAACCAAATTGACACCAAATTTGTCAAGATTAAACTGACATGAAAATTATAAGATGTTTGTTTCTGAACCGATCATATAGTGAAAAAGATCAATCCACTTCATATCAAGAACTTGGTTGGAGGGCTACACTTACCATACCTGACCACCTACCTGTAGTAATACAGGTAAAATGGCAAAAATCTTAGGATTGTAAACAAATTTCAGGGAGTAACAATTCTATCTTCCTCTAAGACATACTACCTCTTGTATATTTATACTATAATGCTGTAAGAACCTAAGAATCAGGGGTGAAATTTACTACCTAAGATAAGCATACAACTGAGCAAAAAAAAGAAGTATGAATCTAGTCTGTATCCTTGTAGGACACCTGCACTGATTCTGAGAATGTTAAACTGAATGTATACTTCCAATTTTGTTGATTATTTGTTTTTAGAAAACAATCATTTTTTACATTTTCAGATTTTTCTCCGTTTTGTTGCAGCCTGAGAATGATGCTTGATTATAATTATTGTTCAAGGACTTCCATGTGTTCTTCATCATTGGCAGACATGTCATTCACTGACTTGTGCTGATGACATGCCATCTCAACAATTATATATTATCATGTATTGTATATCCAATGTTATATATATCCCAAAACTGTGAAGTTATCCTGTCCTGTTGATTTGTTTTTTCAAGTCAGATATCAGCAATCTCCCAAACTCTCACAGAACTAGGAAATGATACCAAATTTTCAAGGGAGAATACAATATACAGCCTATCAAAAAGTTGGATTATATAAAAATGACGTCGCCTTCACAGTCTTCTTAAAATTGCCTCACCAGAGACACTAAGCAGGTATAGGCCTAAGTATGCCCTCTAAGCTCAGTTTTGGGCCCACATCATATTAATGGAAGAAAGAGCAGTTTCTCAACATGTAACAGTTAGGCCTGCATATATACTCTGTGACTGATATTTACATGTCCAGCACTTGTAAGACGACATTGTTTCCCAAAACCTCATTCTTTATCCCCTTATTTTTCCCAGGACACTTTAAAGGAGACAACTACAACAGTTGACCATAACACCCATTAGATTATATTAGTTCATATTTTGTTGTCCTGAACAGGCACGAGGGCTAACCAAAGGGTATGAAACTGATGTTACGCAGTATTGCTCACATGACAAAAGCCCATTTTGTACTGATACTGTCTGATAGTTAATGAAGTTGTCAACTGACAGGAAAAATAGTCATAGCACACAATTAGGGAGTAAAAAGATGGTGCCATGGTGTGTTACAAACAGTAACTGGCCATTCCAATTAGCTATGATAAATGTGCAGACTATGATGCGGACAGCCCAGTACAGCCCTCTTCCACATACTCAAGTCCCAGGTTTTTTGTTCATCATATTTTCTTTGATAAACATGAAAAAGAAATTATTACCTCATACATAGATAGATAGATAAAGCACTTACTTAAGTCACATATTTCTCTTTGACTTTGACAAATACCAATTTCCTTAAAAATATATAGAAACTGCAGTGACATCATATGCAATAATATAGCTACTTGACTGCTGACAACAAATGTAAGGTGCCTCTATAACTCTAACCCTCTTGAGTTAAGTGTAACATAATATAAGTTCAACATTTGTGTTCCTGTCCAGATTTTGTAATACATATGTGTACGCAGTTTTGAATTCGGTCTTACGTTTCTGCCCTTAAGGTAGATTTTAGTCACATAAAAATACATATAACATTTCATCTTGTTTTATTATACATATGGTTGTGTTCAGGTAATAAGACCCCAGATAGAAGTAATTTAAACATCACCCTATCCCATCCCTTCAGGCCAAAGGCTCTTCTTTAAAGGAGGGTAAAAGATCTGTGAACTGAAATAAATATTGTGTAGACCATACAGAAGCACATTGTGTAGATTATAGGCCTATATTACCAAACCAAGCAGGAAAGAACTGTGAAATTGTATGTATACACACACATAGAAAAATTATTGTGAGAAGCTGTGGTGCAATTTGATGAAGAATTAGATCACACACAAAAAAGTAGTGTTGTTTTTATTTGCACTTGTAAGACGACATTGTTTCGGAAGACATCATGCATTCTTTACCCATTATTTCTCCCAAGCCACTCTGTAGGAGACAACTACAACAGTTGACCATAACACCCATTACATTATATAAGTTCATATTTTGTTGTCCTGAACAGGCACGAGGGCTAACCAAAGGGTATAAAACTGATGTTATACGCTGTTTGGCTAACATGACAAAAGCCCATTTTGTACTGATACTGTCTGATAGTTAATGAAGTTGTCAACTGACAGGAAAAATAGTCATAGCACACAATTAGGGAGTAAAAAAGGGTGCCATGGTGTGTTACAAACAGTAACTGGCCATTCCAATTAGCTATGATAAATGTGCAGTCTATGATGTGGACAGCCCAGTACAGCCCTCTTCCACATACCCAAGTCCCAGGTTTTTGTTCATCATATTTTCTTTGATAAACACGAAAAAGAAATTATTACCTCATTTGCATAGATAGATAGATAGATAGATAGATAGATAGATAGATAGATAGATAGATAGATAGATAGATAGATAGATAGATAGATAGATAGATAGATAGCTGCATGGACGTTGCTCTTGAAGACCGCCCAGAGTTTGAAATAAAGACCTTCTTGTCAGCAAGTTATACACACATTTTAATTAATGAGTCGCATAGCGCACTTACCACTAAAGTCACATATTTCCCTTTGACTTTAACAAATACCAATTTCCTTAAAAAATATAGAAACTGCAGTGACATCATGCACAATAATATAGGCCCTGAATACATGTATTTCCTTGACTGTTGACAAAAAATGTCAGGTGTCTCTATAACTCTAACCCTCCTTTTAGTGAAGTGTAATATAATACAAGTTCAACATTTGTGTTCCTGTCAAGATTTTGTAGTACATGTATGTAAGCAGTTTTGAATTCGGTCTTATGTTCCTGCCCTGAGGCAGATATTACTTATGTAAATACACATATAACATTTCATCTTGTTTTATTATATACATATGGTTGTGTTCAGGTAATAAGACTCCAGATAGAAGTAATTTAAACATCACAGTTTTCCATCCCTGCAAGCCAAAGGCTCTTCTTTAAATGAGGGTAAAATATCTGTTGGAACTAAATTATTATGTAGACCATACAGAAGCAGCACTATGTATATTGTATTTTACCAACCACACAGCCAACACAGTGACTGTAAAAACGTTTACTTTGAAATGCTTACACATCGTGCTTAAAGAAAAGTACTCAATTTCATGAGTCCAGTGATTTTCTGGTCAGTATATTGGGAGTGTTAAACACTGCTGTCCTCTTTTGGTAATTTAAACTAGAAACCTCAGATGACCAGTTTAAGGCCCTTGTCCCCAGTTGCAGACCGGTGAGACCCATTGCCATACATGATGAAACTACCTGTACAAATTCATTGGATTTAACAGAACTACTGATGTGTCAACTCCAACCAGTGTGCTAGATGCTGAGAGATGACTGCAAGGATCATGAAACATTGCAGGTAGTGTGCAAAACATGGTTAAAACACTGTTAAATATACAGTGTTCAGTCCTTAGAAAGCCTTTTGTTTATATTATTTTATGGCCATGTGTACTGGCGAATCCACCCGTGTCATTGCCTTCTTGGTGGATTCTGTTGTATGATCACATTTCCAAAGATCCTGGATGTCAATCTTTCATTCAAACTTTATGTCCAAATTGCCAATACAGCTGTACCCCTCACATTGTTTTCTCAATATCTCACATTCAAGTTGTGAGTACACATATTTTCTGGCTATATGTACACAAGAGCAATACACACTCTTGAAAGAAAAAGAATCACAATTTATATAAAAGAAAAAGATTTATATATATCATATTTCATGAACACAATAATGGGTCTCCCAGCTGCCAAGCTCAGACCACCTTGCAAGCTTCAATGCCATACAGACTTGTAGTATCTCCTAGGCTCCATAATACCTGCAATCTTCTTAAGTAGCAAGTTATCTGTGGTGGTTGAAAATGTTACCATAGTTGCTATTGAATAGCTCAGCATGTCATTGCCTTGTCCGAGCACTGCTTCTGAGTGCCTTCCAATTTAATGACACTAATTTGATCTTTTTTCACTCCTCAATAGTGACCCCAACAAGGCAGAATTATAACCTCTAAGTCTGCTTGGATAATGGCAACAAAATAAATGTCTCATGAATCAAGAACATCATACCAGATAGAAATTCCTGAAAGTTGATAGACAGTAAAATAATTCAGTTACATTTTATGACATCTCAAGGACAAGGAGTCTAACTTTCACATCTAGATTGGTAGTGTTTCAGAATTCTAGGATAACTTCTGCAAAAATAATTCATCCGTTTATCATTGGGAAATGTGATACGTCTGCACACATCTTATAATCAGGAAACATTTCACAATGCCTTTATATCATTACCGTTTCAAAGCAGATGAGGTAGCCAAACTAGCCATTTTCGAAAGAAGTTTGTAAATGTAAATGTAGGATTTTTTCATAGTCCATTACACCGACGAAGTCAGTGTCAACAGACTTTACAATTACACCCATGACAGGCCTGTTCAAGCATGAGCCTTTCTCAACTCCCCGGGGGAGTATGCAGCCAGGCAGTCGTTTCCAGTGCACACATTGCTAAGTCACTCTACAATCGCCATCACTGCCTATAGTCAAGTACCCATTTACACGTAGGTGAAGTGAAGCCAAGAGTTAAGAAGGATCTGCTCAGTTCCTCCGTGCCATGGTTGGGAGTCAAACCTGCAATGTCTCAGTTACCAGGCGAGCACCTTATCCACTATGCCAGATTGTTTTAAAGAGTGTAACAGTATTTGCTAAAGCCTATTCACTTACAGACTGCTAGACAGACAGACAGACACATGTGTTTGAATGAATGCATAAGTCTCATTTTGGACAAAAAAATAACAAATCTATAAATAAAATAGTCTTTCGGCTCCACCAATCTAACCTTATCTCCCTAGATCTCTTTTTCAAGGTGTTAGAAAGGTTAAATGCCAAGATATTAGTTGTATTTATTTAAGATGTCAAAAATAATAGAAAACGGCAGGTTGAAAACTGATGCTGCTATTAGAAGACTTTCTTTCTGGAAAAAGTAAACACAAAACAGATGTTATATGAGAGAAAGTAAACTAAGGCCATGAAAATGATCGAATAGACACCAGTAGACATGTTGCTAATTTTTTTACCATTTGGTTACTAGTATGTAGGATAAACGTTTTCAACTATAATTTGAATGAGTAAGTAGATAATATCGTTTTATCTACATTATATATTTCTACACTTTGTTTAGGATGAAACATGTGTCTAGCATTAATTTGCCCGCGCTATGATAAAGTTGGGATCAATCTGGCATCAAGCAGTCAAGTCAGGTCCAAGAGGCAAGCAGCTGAGTGTGCAATGACGAAAACTGTAACACTTGAGTCAGCTTAAATGATTGAGTGAGATGGTTGCATAATTCCTTTGAGCTAACATACCTTGTTGTTTTAATTTATGATAATCTGTCTGTTGCCATCAACTTCCGTTTATTCTAAGAATGAGTTTAAATAATTATGAATATAAAATAGTCCTAATTTTGTTAACAGTTATGTGCCAAAGAAAGTGACTGACAGAATCGTCATGCAACATTTGAAATCTCTTCAGATCGGAGCATAATATCAAGAACTATCAATCAATCCAGACAGACAGATATATTGTAGATACAGACAGATAGACAGCAGGATTTCTTCACTGATCAGTGCTGATGCTCTATATTCACTTCACACCAGCCTGGCACCTTTCCAAACCATCACACAGGTGTCAGTTAGAAGGTGAGGAATCTGCTCTCCTATTTCAAGTGCAACCCCTCAACAGATAAAACAGATAAAACAAGAATTGACAAACTCAACTGTCACTCTCCTATCTCCATCATGCAATCATCAAGTAGACTTAACCCTTTGAACTGACTGAATGATATCCCTTCCAGGGATAAAGGTTAAAGATAGTGAAAGAAAATCAACTTTGATGTCATTCCCAGTAATTGTTGTATAAATCGATTTCATAACTTTTAGTATTCAAAATAATGTAGACAGGAAGAAATGTATCTGTTGAATCTAGTGATGTTGGACCATTGGCCCAAGACAGATGAGGTATTTCTTAGACTTTAGGTTATAATTATATGATACTGGCCTTAGACCATTCCTTTACAAAGAACTCTGTTGGAAGAAAATTATTGGAGTTAACCAAACTGTGTTTAAAAATGTTGATACAATCCGGTACAGGAACTTCGGTTAGGTACAGGGCTGGGCCTGCTTGAAACAGTAGATATTTGAAAACTTCATGGAACACTGAAAAATTTGAAATTTTGAGTCAGCTTAAATTATTGAGTGAGATGTTTGCACCATTTCTTTTAGCCAACATAGCTTTTTGTTTTAAGTTAGGATATTCTGTCTATTTTCGTTACGTAAAACGCCAAGCCACGTTAGCTCAAAGGAACTGTGCAACCATTTCACTCAATCTTTTACGCTGACTCAAAATTGATATTTTTCAGTGAACATATCAAATGCACTTAGCCTGGCACTTCCATTGAACGGTTGCCTCCATTAAGATTAAAAGCTGAATATCGGAAAAGCTGTGCAAAATGAACCCTTACTTTATAATATGTAAATTTTTAATCAATGAAAACTAACAGAAAATTCTTGCAAATTCTAGCAGAAACCTACAAATCCTACAATTTATGAAATTCCTTCTTTTCTTTGCATGAGTTTTTCACAGAAAGATTTCTGGGTGGTAAGTATAAGGTTCACTCTCACCCTCTTCACATTTCATAGTTGAATTGTGACCTGGAACACCTATGATAAAATATATGAAAAAAAAGTTTAGGCATATCACTGTACCTTGCTCTACCCCATACCAGACAAGAGCAACTTGAACCAAGATCAGTATACAGTGCACCACATCAATTTTTGCCATCACTTTGGTTATGGAAATATGCCTGGAGTAGATACTTGCCCTGACCTTTCAATAAAACCAGTTCATTTAATCTTTATCTGAGTGGAGGATAGCAAACTTAATTAAAATCAAAGTGAGTGATCTAAATATTTATAATTATCACCACTGAGCATGACATCATGGGGTCTAATGGTCCAATGAGTGGTCAGTTCCCCAGCTGTGACATCAGTTTCAGAGCATGACATCATGCTTGTCTGATTAACCTAAAGCTCAGAATTTAAGCAAAAATCAAATCAAGATAGTACATTTAAGTTGCTGGAACGTACAGCAAAGGATACTTTTTATATGCATTGACAATCTCAGGCATTTACTGCCCAACTGGACAGTACTCAGCCCCTCTTTAGCACACTATACAGTCTCAATTAGGTTCACTGTAAAATTTTAATTTTGAGTCTGCTTAAATGATTGAGTGAGATGGTTGCACAATTCCTTCGAGCCAACAAAGCTTGTTTGTTTTGAGTTACAACAGCAAAAACTTTAGCTATGACAGCTTGAACAAATTGTGCAACCATCTTACTCATTCATTTGAGCTGACTCAAAATTTCAAATTTTACAGTGTTTACAGCTTGAAAAGATGAAATACAAAATTGACTGTAAATTCTGAGGCTGTAAGAGAAGAAGGCAAGTGGGAGCACTGCAGTACAAGTCAATGTGAGCTATTTTCTCTGGCCTCAGACAATGCAGACATAAACTGTCAGAAAATGTCTTATATTTTTTTAGCACTACTGTAACACAGGATATAACAAGTATATATACAGGACATATAGATGTAGGTTTTTGCAAAAACATATGTTGAGTATGTAGAGGAACTTTTTTCACTTTCTTTCAAATGACATTACTAGACCCACCAGCTTGGAGATTAAAAAGTGTCTCAGAAAGAGATAGTAGGTATTTCTGTACAAACACAATTCTTCTTCATTATTTTACCGGCATGGGGTCCACACATCTGCTGGTTTACCATTTGGTTTACCATTTGCCCCATGACACACACAGTTCAGGAATCCATCCTTCATTATTGCATATATATATTTCATGGTTTTTGTGTGGTCCTAAAGTTAAGTGCAATAGACTTTATTCCATCACTCGATTGATAAGAACTTTTCTTTTGGCCATGGATGGGTGGATGATTAAGCTTACGTGATATATTTATGTGCCCTGTCAGCATGCCTCGGCGGTCCAACGTCGGCCCAGCGTCAGTCCGATGTCAGTAGCATCGGACTAGCTTCGGGCCGACGTTCGACCGCCCAGGCACGCTGATAGGGTATAGAAGGCAAACTAGAACAGAAGGATGAGACGTAAATTAGGCTGACGACAATTGAAACTGCTGTCCAACATAAGTCGAGGGACCCATCCAGAGCAGGAATCGAACCCAGAAGGAGGTGATCGGTAGAGTATTGGGCTAACCCTCCCCTCCTCCGTTTGTCATGCATTCTTATAATGACAGAGGCCTGTATGACACCACTAGACAACAGTATATAGTCTATTCTATTTTGCTATTTATCACACCTTATCTACCAAGAAGTAACCCAGCCAATCTACCTTATTTTTGTTTTTCCTCTTTCTAAGGAATGTGACAAGAGGTGATAATATTCTAGGGTATAGGCCATCTTATCAATTCAGGAAGGGAACCTTCTCCCCTGTGATAACCACCCTAGCTCTAGATATCTAGGGTTTGTCAGTCCACAATTTGGATGGATATTGTATTGAGACCCCGAAGTCGACTAGAGTCGACTAGTGAAGTCATAGTTAGGTTCCCAAGCAGCAAGTCAATGTTCAGTCCAGTCAAGCCAGACTTGAGTCAGCGTAAGTCAAGTCATTGTTGCATAACTTAGCCAAATTTTGCCTCACAGAAATGGTTTTGGTACCATTTTAAACAGCACAAAGAGCACAAGATGTATGTCACTCTCTACTAGGACTTTGGTAAAGTATATGCAACATAAAAATTCTCTAAAAAATGTACACATTCGCATACTACACGATATTCCTTGTGCAAAAATTCTGAAATTTCCTAAGTTAAATGTACTGTTGAAGAATGTTAACAGAAGAACCCTATGAAATGGCAATAAGTCAGCTGATGTTTGTTGAAGTCAAGTGAAGTCAAAGTTTAACAACTTAGCTGACTAGTCAGTTGAAGTTCTTGACAAGCAAGTCAGAGTTTTAACTCTGACAGACTTCGGGGTCTAATTGTATTATAGGGCATACATTGTGAGAGGGAGGTCCATTGCACATAATTATTATACCTATCTTTTAAGGTGAAAACCCTTTCATTGCATAAACTTGGACAAACTTAGTTGAAAATTGTGCAAAATCATTTAAATACAATATCAGTATTAGTGTATCAGTGCATGAAAGTGCCTCTGAGAGCTGACCAGTAACTACAAGAGATATAAGTACCCAAACAGCCTGAAGTATAAGTAATTGAGTGCTGTGAGCTCTAGTGACGTAATAGCATTGTTTTAAGGATTGTTGATTCACTCAACATCTGTCAAGAGGGCCTCACTTAGGGTGAAATATGGATGTAAATATGCAGTTGCCATGTTCCAGCTGAGATGGTTGTGATCTACGACTTAAGAGGTAGCCCTGTGGACCCTCTAATGGAAAGAGACAACAAGAAATGCTCTTATATCCACCTGCATCTCTTATATTAACTCTTTACATAAACTACTAGCATTAGTTATAACATTAACTGTTAGCATTAACTCTTATCTTTAATTCTTAGCATTACTCTCACCATTAACCCTTTACACAAAGTGTGGCATTATGGCCAGTATTTGCACAATGTCTTTTGTGTAGGCGTTTTACTGATAAGGTTTGGACAAGGGACATTCTCTTTTGCCATTTGTATTTACACCCCCCCCCCTGCTCATTCTGATATCCTCCCAATGGACCCCCCTCCCCTTTCTTTTGCCTTCGTCATTTCCTCTTCTTCGTGACAATTTGAAAGATGTCCATACTCAGTACTCAATGTGGTAAATGTACCATAGCAGCCAAATGTATCAACCTTGTCATGTGACACGATTCGTACCTATGCCTTTAACCCTAAAGGATTATCTTACTTAATAATATATTTTGTTCCTTATAATAACTGCCAGTGATTCAAGCACCTCAGGAAACATCCGCATATCAAAAAATATATTCCAATGATTCATATGATATAAAAAATAATTATTTGATATAATTATTATAATTGATACATTTAACTTTGCAGACATTGTTGTGTATACTATTACCTGTGTCAAGCGCAAGCAACGTTAAAAATTTGCATCAGATCCTTGTAATGATTCATTTATTCTTTACAACTTAATTTGAAATAAAGATTGTGTTTGTCATGTACATTAATCTCTTTACAACTTCATATCAGTTGTACATATATAATGAGTGTTTGACATGCACATTCATTTCCTTACGTTTTTTTCAGACAATGAGTTGTTTTAGATGTGCACAATCATTTCCTTACAACTTCTTTTCAGACAATGAGTTGTTTTAGATGTGCATAATCATTTCCTTACAACTTCTTTTCAGACAATGAGTTGTTTTAGATGTGCATATTCATTTCCTCACAACTTTTTTTCAGACAATGAGTTGTGCTTGATGTGCATGTTCATTTCCTTACAACTTTTTTTTCAGACAATGAGTTGTGTTTGACATGCACATTCATTTCCTCACAATTTTTTTTTTCAGACAGTAAGTTGTTTTAGAGGGTGCACATTCATTTTGTTTCAACTTTTATTCAGACAATGAGTTGTTTTAGATGTGACGACTTTTTTTTTTCTAACAATGAGTTGTTTTTGACGTGCACATACATTTCTTGATAACTTCATTTTAAATAATGAGTTTAGTTTGACATACACTTTCATTTCTTAACAACTCCATTTAATGCTTTTGACTTCTGCTTGAAGTGCCAGTTCACTTCATGATAACTTCGTTTGCTAAAATGAGTTGTGTTTCATGTCCACACACATAACAACTGTGACAACTTCAGTTGAGCCACTGAGTTGTGCTAAATGTGCAAATTCATTTTATTGTAACTTCATTTGTATTTATAAGTTTTGCTTGACACACGGACATCCATCCATTTGTACACTTTACTTTCAGCAGCCAATGATCATTTTTTTTCTATTGGTATCAGATTTTAAAATACATTGAATGGTAGGAACTGCTCATCTTCATTTTCTAAAATAAGTGCAGTGCTAAAAGCTAGCAAAGAAAAACCCCCAACAACCACTTTCTGTTTTTTCGGGTTTTTTTTTTTCAGGTAATATTCTCCATCTATCTCTATATCTCTCTCCTGACTTACTGAAGTCTAAAGCCTGATTACCTATGCACCAACCAGTCAATTCGAGCATAAATCAACAGTTACCTTTGCAAAACAGGGAGGAATTACTTGGTGAACTCGGGACAATCCAGTCATCTGAGGTCGAACTTTTTCATTTGTCTGAATATCACAAACAGATGTTCTACTTTTTATTCAAAGTTTTTTCCTTACACTCAGGAACAGAAGGAAGTTCACATTTCCCAGACAACAGGTTAGCTGGTTCACTGTAAAAGTTTTACCTCATACCAGACAACAGGTTAGCTGGTTCACTGTAAAAGTTTTACCTCATACCACCAGTATTGGATTGTATCAATGCTTTTAAAACATGGGCTATCCTAAAGTGGTTTTAATTCATATTACCGATCTTGTGTCGATACCAAACATGAGATAGAAAAATAGTTTTAATTGACTGAACTCATGTCACAATCTGACAAAAAAAATTTGACAGTAACCATAGTTAGAAGATTTATAAGTGAAGCCTTTACAGTTAAGCCTTAGAGTGAAGCCAAATAGTGAAGTTTTAGAGTAATGCCTTATATATGAATACAAGTCAAGTCGTAGACACGCCAAGTCGTAGACACATAGCGTTGAGTCGTTACAAGAGACATTTTCGAGCAAACTGTCTACACTGTAAAATTTGAAATTTTGAGTTAGCTCAAATGATTGAGTGAGATGGTCGCACAATTTGTTTGAGCCATGATAGCTTGTCGTTTTGAGTTTTGATAATCTTTATGCTGTTATAACTTGCAAACAACAAGCTATCTTGGCTCAAAGGAATTGTGCAACCATCTCACTCAATCAATTAAGCTAACTCAAAATTCAAAATTTACATCGTACTTCACTCTCACGTGCAAATCACAGTAAATTTTTACAGTCTGAGTTTTTGCACAAAAGGCATACATCATTAACAGCATAAGAAATGCAAAGCTATCAATAATAATTGTAGAAGAGACACCTGAACTCAATAAACAACTACCGCTCATTTCCGACAACTTCTTTCCTCAATTTTCCATCAAAAAGTATCCACAAAATCAGGTTTGCATTTCCAGCACAGCTGGCAGTTGTTAGTGGACTTTCCAGGTTGAACTATACAGACTTTATAACTGAATCAGAAGATGCGTATTATTCAAATTTGAGAAACCATCTTCAGCTCGTATACTATACATTGCTAGATTCATGCTTTCTGAAAAAGTGAGGCCTCGTTTTCAAGACAAAGTTTTAAGGTTTTTTTTACCACGGCTCATGAATTTTTCTTGGAAATTTCAAAACATTTTCGGCTAGTATATGCTGTCAAAAAAGACTAAAAAAATATCAACTTCACTATCTTATTCTTCTACATTAGCGCTGTCACCAACAACCATCCATGTCGACCAAAGACCTGCATTGGTGTGATGAAGAAAGTTGCTGGCGCCTCCAGAAAATCATCACACCACAAAATGAACATCCGTGCAGTCTTCCCTAGAGGCTTATGTATAAAGAAAATGTCAACACTTTGATTCTTGGAATATTTGGGGCTACGTCCATGAAAAAATCCTGTCGTGAGAATCTAGCATAAGTTTCACTTTCAGCCTTGGTCTCATGGAATATTGGTTATTTGACTGTGCTGTGCAGCAAAGATTTTACTGCACATTTGCTAAGAATTACAGAAGTCTTAATAAGCATGAATTTCTGTTCAACTTATTGTGGAACACCCAAAATTTTGATTTTTTTTTGTCAGCACTTTTAAAAATTTGAGTGAGATGGTTGCACAATTCATTTGAGTTAACATCTGTTCTTTAACTCAAATGAATTGTGCAAACATCTCACTCAATCATTTAAGCTGACTCAAAATTCAAATTTTACAGTGTAGAGTAGGTCGGGGCAAGAAGCCCGGGTTAGGTGAGAGGCCCCCGCAGGGTTATATCCAAACTTACATCTTTGGCCCGTTTATCTATTGATAGGATTGAAGCTAGAGATGTTTTCGGTGACGTCACAAATTTTCAGGGCAAACAGCACCAAACCATAGTAGAAATTAAAGAAACAAAAAAATGTGCATGGTTTTTGTAACTTTGACTAATTCTTTGAAAGGGGTTTTCAGAAATAACTTTGGAAATATTTAAAGTATAATGGATATCTGCATTGCTTCACTTTATGACCATCACATAATTTTGATTTGGATCATGTTTTTTGCGTTTTAATTCAAAAGATAGAGGACACATTAAGATATGTGGGTTTTGGGTAGAGGCCCCACATGGTGTGTGGCATGAGGCCCCCCTTCACTGGGGGGTTGAACCTGCTTCAGGAACCATTTAATAATATGTACTTTACTTTAAATCTTGATAGAATGGCTAATTAAAATAGAAAAAATTTGGCCCGAAATTGAAACAGGGAAAACAATATTAAAAAATAACAGTATGAACAGATAAATTCTGAAATTCAGAAAAAGTTAATAGAAGGCCTTAAAAATGATAAAAGAACCCTAAGAAATAACTTTTAGGCTGAATGCGGTCGCAAAAAAATTTCCATAGGATTATAAAAGGGGGGCTTCTTGCCCGATGGGTGGGGTAAGAAGGCCATTTTAAATTTCTTACAATTCCTTTATTAAAATTGGTAGACATTAGTTTCACTAGCTATTTGTAGAGACAAGTGATCTCTTCCTGACAGCATAAGCATTCAAATAATCGCCCATAAAAAGTATGTCAAATCGCACCTCGAAGTTAAGGGGGGCCGCATGCCCTGACCTACTCTATACGGACTGGTTAATAAAATAAAATGGACTGATGAAGTTTAAATGATACATTGTATACATGTATAGCAAGTTACACAAGAATCTGATTTCAATTAAAATTGATGTAAAAGTGATAAATCACAATAGGGTGAAAGCACAGTAAAGGCCTCAATTGCGTTTTGATCAGATAAAAGTAAATTTAGGGTCCTAGAAACCAATTTCTGATATGAAGAAGAAACAGTGCAGTATTTAAGCTTGATCATCAAGTAAATCTGAGAAATTTTGGCATTTTTCATGAGCATACAATTAAAACCATGCTCTGGGCAGACCTTTAAAGTGGGTATAATTCGTCAATTTTAGCATGTAACCAGCGGCCCTTTTTCTGAAGCCCCGTCTATTGCAGCAATGCTGTAGCCTAGTATTTAGTTCACATTCTGCCGGTGACATTATCTGTTTACTGTACCTCCCTGGCCTTATGCAGGGACCATTGGCTGACTTTTCAACATGATGATTATGGCAGCCATGACATCCAAAGGAAAGGTCTGCTTGTAACCATATTTTTGCAAATTTACAGTCACAGGTTCAAAAGGCTGGCTGGAGGGTATTTTTATGCAATAATTAGCCAAATTTGTTGCTTTTGCCCAGAAATGATATTGGTTTAATGAATTTCAGCAAAAAAGTTCCAACGGCCACTGATGATTGTAAGATACAAGAAGCTTTAATGGCTAAAATCGATGTCCGTCCATTACGTCCACAACTGATTTTTTGGTAATTTAAATGAATTAAAGACCAGCTAACACGTCAACTGAGATGGAAATGCATGTCTATCTCTCTCTACCTATATATGCAACTGAAAAATTAAAAAACACAATGAATTTAACTTATACACTGGACACCAGGCTAAAAATTGTAAATGTCCGTCCATTACGTCCACAAAAATGTTCAAATTGGTCTGGGGACTGATGTTTGGAGGTCTGGTATGTCACGAATAAAGCAGGGATACCATGTTTAGTGACAAATTTGGATTATTTTAGTGAATGCTGACAAGGCTCAAAAGTTGAATTTGTCACAGTTCATGCAAACTGTCCATATCAGATCAGCGAAAACTGTCGAAAAGCCAATTGTCCAATTTGGCAGAAAAACCTATATTTTCATGGAACTTTCATAATGTAGTTCATAGGAGCCCAGCAAATACCTGTCTTGATTTATTAGACAAACATGATTCTGTATTCTACACATCATTAGCTTCAAATTGATGTACTACACTTGCTCTTCTGATGAAAATAATTCTTAGGTCATAGGGGCCAAATATTGAGGCGCTTACTGTGCTTTCACCCAATAATTATTTTGTGACATAAAGACCAAGAATGTTGATATAATTTCACTTCAAACATAAAGCCACCAATATACTACAATCTATATCACTTTAGCACCTGATTTGAAAATTATTAGTATTTTGACCTGGTCTTGGCACCTGTGTCTCTATAGACGTCATATAGGCAATGAAATATTACAGACACGTACAACCTTGAGGAACAAAAATGTCAGAAAAAAAGGAAATGAGCAAAACCTTGGGGGGAAAAAATATTAGAAAAGCATTGCTTAGGATAGGAAAACATTGTAGGCCTCTTACACATTACTGAGTAATCAGACAGGGCCTAGTGAGGAAAAGCTGAAGTGCCTTAGCTTGTACAATGATTTGGCAATAATGTAATATAGATGTCTCTTTTATTGTGCAACATAGATAAGATGTCTATTTTATTATGTAGATTGGTTGGGTGTTCCAAAAATAGTTTCCCTTAAATTTCCTTGTAAGTTTTTAACCTAGCTATAAGTTTTTATTTATTTGGTGCTGCCTGTTTCTAATGCTTTATCATAAGTCAGTTTGCATGTTTGTCCTGTTTTATATGTTGTCCAGATTTATTTAACTTATTTATTATATATCTTATTTCATAATATATTTCTGTTGTTTTACAAATATATTATGTACTTTTATTCACATTTTATATCATTATCAGTTTAAAGTTTCAAATTGGAGATTATGGTATATCCGGTTTTTTTTTCATTGTTTCCTGGATATAACAGACTGCATGGGCCCTAAGTACTTATAATATGTTGCAGGAAATAGTATTATGTATAGACATCTATCATGTATATGGTGTATATACGTATTGATGCATGTCTTATGATCATAATATATTTCCAGAATTATGATCATTGATGTACATGTTAATTTATGGAGAGTCCCTGCAGTTTGGTGTGTCAGGTATATAACACAGGATGTCGTATTGCTTCCTTTTCCTAGAAAGCAAATAAAGTATAATTTGAAGTTGCATACCTGGTACCTTTCCTAAATTACTAGCCAGTTGATATATAGCTAAGAGCCATGAACATTTTTATGCCAATGCAACTTAAAAATTATAAATGGAAACGTGGACATTCATCAGCTATTCGTCTTTTCTGTTAGTGACTTTCAAAAATGAGTAGTTCTAGTGTTCATGAATACACAAGCTTTTTCATTGATTGATTGATTGATTGATTATTTTAGAAAAAAATTGGAAAACAGGAAAGAACATCGTTCTGCTTATCAAGCTTGCACCTTTGAACATGACTGTATCATTTTTCTTTTAATTTGAAACAATTCAATTTTATCGAACAGTACCAGTACATTTGCCACAGACAAACAGAATGTAACATCAAACTAAAGAGAATTTTCGACCCAAGGAGCACACATCGTAAAAGCAATATCACTAATTGGTGGAGGACTCGTTGGTTTTTCATGTAGAAATATAATATATGTAATACGGTACTGGTAGAAGCTGGTAGAAGTTTTGCTGCCACAACGCGAATGCAACGTTAAGGTTTTTTCACAACATTGTGTTGCCACAATGTCACTGGATCCTCCATTACTCTTTGCTTCACTTCACCCAGGTGTAAATGGGTACTTGGCTATACGGGCAGTAATGGCGATTGTAGAGTGACTTAGCATTGTGTGCGCTGGAAACGGCTGTCTGGCTGTATACTCCCCGGGGAGTTGAGAAAGGCTCATGCTTGAACAGGCCTGCCAAGGGTGTAATTGTCAAGTCAGTTGAGACTGACTTCGTCGGTGTAATGGACTATAAAAAATCCTACATTTACATTAATTTCCTGGAAAACGTCATATTTTTTATGTTGCTTCAAAATGTTATGATAAGGTCATTTCTACCATACAATTTTACGTATAGGCCTACTATAATTTTGACCAACATTGCGACGCTGTCATGACGTTGTCAAGATGTTGCTGCAACGTAGATGTTACCATATATATTCTATGCACATATCAATCAATCAATTTCGTGGTTTAGAATTTGTTCTCAAAATTGACCAAAAACGTTGATGTACAGAAATTTTATTAAAAGTTTTTCATTATCTGATTACAAACACAATAAATTTATAAATCAAACCCTTACATACACAACACCATTATGTTACCATAAACATACCTTAAATTGCAAGGAGAGCATTGGCATTGTTTGCAATAGATATTACACACACAACTACTATTTCTCTATACAACATTTTGGGATATATATACAATCATGTCTGACCATAGTTATGCCTGACCTCACAGTAGGGGAGGTATCCCACCTGCCCTATCAAACTCACCCTCCTGCCTCATCTGCCCAATTTACTACCAGCCACATATACCTATTTATTACATACATTTCATATGATCACATACTGGCCTGTAGAAGTGAATCAGAAATGATACTGAGATAGAACCCTGAAGTAGGGCAGCAGTCTTCATATCTTTGCTGAGCATCTAAAAGGCAATGTTATATTCGCGCAGCGAAACGGCCGAAGGTCGTTTTGCGAAGTGAATTGATGACAGGAGAGGACTAAAAAATCTCGGCAGTGATGCTCTCAGCATCAACAGTCCACAGTAGGGAATTAGGTCAAGTGGGTCCAGCCTCTTATCAATGATTTAATTTCGTATCTAGCAAAACATTACATATTCATCTTCAAAAGCTTCTGAAAGATTCGATTTTCTCCAGTATTATTTCCTGTATCAATAATTTTTATGGAATAGTTAATTATTAGCCTTGGCAAGCTAATTGAATTATCAACACAAGATTCATTTCATTTCAAAACAGACAACAACAAAAAACATAACAAAATTAAAGTAGCATAATCTTTATAAACTGATGATTATGTAACAGTGAGCAATTAATCTACATGCAAATAATGTTATTGTTTTTGTATTACTATTAATATTGTACTATTATGTAATATCAACAATCTAACATAGACTTGAATTTGGCAGCTGGCAGTGTTGTTTACTGTTTCACCATTTAGCAGATTATCTATCAATCTTATTTATATGTTTAATATACTATCTATCTATATATCTATCTATCTATCAATCTATCCATCGATCTATCTATCTATCTATCTATCTAGCTATCTATCTATTTATCTTTCTACTTTACATTTTTTTCTATTTTAGCTGTCTACTTTCTACATTGCTCTCTGTCTTTCTATGTATCTAGCTTTCTAATTTTTTTTAACAGTTGCATAACTGCCTTTCATGCATGCATACATTGAATATGAAATAAAAATAAAAGTTGTAAGTCCTACAAAAACTATTTAAAAGTGTTGCGCGAATTTCATGGCTGTGCCATATACATATTATTTACAAAAATGCCAGTAAAGCTAGCAACTGGTCATCAAAATCTTACTGATGCAGGATAGAACTTAGAAGTGATACTTTGATAGTGTCTCATAACACAAGCTGTCTGACTCAAAAATAAAATTGAAAAGATTTCAGCAAATCAGATGAATATTTTTAAAATTTCCAAGCATTATGAAATGAGGGTCACTTGAAATTTTGCCGTTTAATTTTTTTTCTGGAAATACGTCTAACATATCCACTGAAATACTTAGCACTTTCAAACTGGCTATGAGAGGAGAAGGAGTTAAGCTGCAATATCTCATCTTGCTTAAGGCAAACAATGAAGGAGCATAGGTCATGTGACCTGGTTATCGCAAAGGATGTTGGGAAGATGATAGCCTCGTCTTCATATCAACACTGTAAAAGTTTCGCATCGATTAAGACAGATCATGCTATACGATCGGTGCGGCGACAGCTCAAGCAGTGTATCCAACAGAAATTCCCCCTCCCCCAGCTTGAATGAAGGAGAGGATCTTTTAAGGTGGGAACAAATGTGAATAAGCCAATTCTGTCGCTTGTTAGGTTAGAAGATGCCACTCTTTGTTGGATTCACTGTTTAGGCTGCGGTGACTGCAGCGCGATTGTTGGATGATCATTTCAACCGAAGTGAGTCATGTCATTTAAAAAATGTAAAATAACTTGATAACGTCACTGTAAAACTTCAAATGTAGATCTCCATTTTTTGATTACAGATAGAAATGCAGCTAATAACCTTAGACTATCTCAAGTAGTGCTATTCGTACATTCATTTTTTCACAGTGTAGGACTTACTTGCCACAGATTTGTCACATCCTGAAGATTAGATTCAGTTTATTCAGAGAGATGATTTACACCTGTTGCTTTCCTAAGCTGCCCTCTGATACATCAGTAATAAAGTCATCATTCAACAACCAGAAAGGTATGTGAAGCTACAGATAGGTTGAGTCCAGGGCAGCCAGGTTTAAGAACAGGGTCTTAGGTTTTCTGACTGAAGAAAGAATCTGATCACTAGGGCCCACCCTATTGCTGTAAGAGTGATATAGTGGAGTTGACTGGTGTCTCTGAGATTAAATTATTTCCATTAATGATATATTAGGGTATTTAGAAGAGATTGGTTATTTAACCTATTTTATTAGAAAATGACACTTTTTAGTAAGGAATAATGATTCGCCGTGCAGACAAGAGAGAGCAAATCCCCAAAATTCATTCATAAAAAACTTAGCGAAACCATAACATCATATATGCTTATAGGTTGCCTACAAGCAGGTTTATTGAATTGCATTATTATTGTCATAATTATTTTTATAAAAGTACAGTTCACAATTTAATTTTAAAGAAAACACATTTTGAAACATGAATTCCTGGAACCTTATACCTGTTGCAGAGGTTTTGACAGAGCTATCTACATTTTTTGAATTGATGCTATTTATTCCAGTAACTATTTCAGTACAGCTACAGCAACCTTGCATATTAATAATGATTTGCCCAGAGCAACACTGATATGTGATAACCAGACAACCAAGGTTAGAAGATGCAAGTGGAAAGGTTGCAATTTGCAATGATCTGTACAGGTCATGGGTTCTAAACCAAGCTGCTAACAGCCTGGGGGAGGGGTGATGATGGTGAGGTCAAGTGTATAAAGATGGAAGGGTACTAAGCTATCTGCAGTAAATTCCAAAATGAACGAAAATGATAAACCCTCAGACCTCAAGTTCGTATTCTTTCCACCTGTACTTTCAATCATCATCTCAAATGCCAAGTTCATAAAAATGATGTGCAAATTAAATGAACATTTCTGGAATTAATCCTGATCCATTTGTTCAGAATGAAATTTTAGTACAACGCTAGTTGCCACATTAAAGCATTAACATTCAGTTCTGTGATTAAAGGATGATCTTTGAAATGAGTGCATTTGAGAAAATAAGCCTTTTCAAGAACCCAAAAATAGTGTGGATGGCAGAACTTAATGTTATCATTTCAAGTATTTTTGCATTGTGGACATTGAAAGGACAATCTCCGGATATCAGTAATACACTATTATGCTCCCATTGAACAGATCGATCATCCGTCTAACCGTCTAATCGGTGACCAGGATTCAATCCGGAATCACATAACTTTGCAGCCAAATGCCTTACCACTACAAAGGTGCCAGGCCAAGTCAAGCAAACTAGGAAGGCTGTGATAGATTGTACTACCTCAGGGCATGAGAAATCAGAATATATTGGGCTGTACTGTAATAAGTTACATAGATTGCACCTAATTGCAACAGGTGTTGTCAGATATAACCTGTAATTGACACCAGTTGACAGGGGATGTCAAAAAAATTGTAAAAGACACAAGATGTGGATAAATCACATTGACACCTACCCCACATTTAGCCTTCAAGCAACATGTAAAGCAAATAGTATGACAAGGGGTATGTATATGAGACAAGGTATAACAGCAGAGATAAGATTAGGTATAGTAAAAATTATTTGTATTCTCACCTACTACCCCTGTTATCATATATTACAAAGAGACTTCAAAGGGATGAATTACTACTGATGTTTATGTCAGGTGCAGTGAGAAAATAATTTATTATTATTTATTGGTCTTATGTGTTTATTTATGTTGCATATTAGATTGGTCATCAGGATGCATGGCCCTGTTGGTTCAGGCACATCACTGTTTCCTTCAGTGTTTTGATAAATAGAGTAATTAATTTTCTCAGGTTGAATATTTCAGCATCAAAACTGAAAGTATTGCATAATTGTGAAATGCATGAATTTCGCCGGGATTTTGCTTTTGAAGGTCCACTGAAAATGTCTTAGATTCCCCACCCGGGGTTCCAACCCATGCAGGCAAAGATCTTCATGGGAGTAAGCCTGGACAGTAACCACTCAGTCACCCAACCAGGGAAACTGACAATCACTCACCTGTTAAAACCTCAAGAAGTCAGTCTAAAGATTTACTTATATTTTCTTACTCAAAGTACCAAAACTGTTATCATTCTTGTCTCCACATATATTTAAAAGTTTCTCGATCTAAAATTCCAAATATAGTATGTATCCTTTCAAAAAGCCATTTGATTGAAAGCAGTGGCGTAACTGGGGGGTCTCAAATGGGGGGCACCTGGGGGGGCACGAGATTCTCTGGGGGGGGTACCGCCTATACTAACTGCATATTTTAGCTAGAGTTGGAAAGTTGATATGAGGGGCACCTGGGGGGAGGGCACAGGTCCAATATGGGGGGGCACGTGCCCCCCATGCCCCCCCATAGGGACGCCACTGATTGAAAGTCATAAATCATCTTCTAATTCAGCATACACATGTATGTAACTCGGCATGAACCCCACACATTCAAGTTGTTGTCAACCCAAGAATGCTATGGCACAATATAGTTACTGCAAATAGTTACTGACTGACATTCATGTGTGAAACAGAGACTCACAGTTGATGCCTGGGTGGTGTAGTACTGTAGCGAGCAAAGGTATTTGTTGATTTGTTTACTCTTATGCCAATGTTAGATAAACATGTGTGGCAAAACGCTATGGCCTTTGACAGGCAGGTTTTTGCTTGGAAGCTCAGGTGTACATTCGTACTAGTGTGATACTACAGCGCCTCTAGTGGAGAGCATGACCGTAATAAGATCTGATTATCCGGACTGTTATCATGACCACTTGGAGGAGTGTGTAGACTCTCTTGGTCTGCTCTCTGAAGACAGTTCCAGACTCTGCATTGTTGCTGAGATTGTGACCCCCACATCAACTGGGTGGCTGAGCGGTTACAGTCCAAGCCTGCTCTGCTAAAGGTCTTTGCCTGCATGGGTCAAACCATGGGGGCTGAACCCAAAATATTTTCAGTGGACCTTCTAGCGCATAATCCCACCTGGATGTCATTCGGATGAGATGCAAAATTGGTGTGTCAGTGTCTGTTCACAAGTAAAAAATCCCTCACAATGGGCAAATGCATCTTTTAAGGTGGCATATAAATGTCTGACAATTTACTGTCTTTGTCTGAGCTTACCAGTTACTGATCTTGTAAAAGATAGATGTTAATACAACTTTTTTGTGCTATTGTCAAGTCAAAGATCAAGATTGTTCAGACCATCCATGATTCCATATGCCTGAAGCGATGACCCTGAATTCAGAGGGTTTCACTTGGACCATTTGAGAGGGTTCAGGATACTTACTGTCATCCTTACCCTACCCCCTGATGGGGTGTAATGTTTCTGAGGTCCATTTCACCCCTCTTCACCCAAACATTTATATACATAAAGATCTACATGTGGTCATCCCATATCCTACATGTTGGAGTCATTGTGCTACTCTTCTTGCTGTGTATACAAGTGGTACCTGTGATGTAATGATACTGATACTGTGACAGGGGTAATCATAATATTTGTCCCGCTTCACAAAAGGACCGGTCAGAGGTTTCAAGCCAGTAGTCCAAGCAAGTTTCTGTAAAATATGCAGAGAGTGATGATGGAAAATTATCTGTCGATTTGATTTAAATAGTTTTCTGACAGCACATGAATTTATTCTGTTGATGTATGTTAAAATAAACATTTTTATTAAAAAGGATATTGCCTAACTTCAATTGATTTAATCAGTTCAATGATGCAGTTAGTAGACTACACGTGCCCGGATGCGCCTTAGCTGGGTGTTGGACTGCAAAACATGGTTTCCGCAGGTTAAGAAACGGATTTTACGATATCGATACTTGGCATGCTGATACTGTCGATACCTATACCTAAAGCCGGAATCTAATAGAATCGGTACACCTCTAGCTCAAAGTAAGGTATTTCTTCCTGGATTGATGCCACAATCCGTATCTAATCAAGTGAAAATGTTGCTGCATGTCTAGTGACTATTAGTTGACTGTCTTGTACTACATTGTTTGTGCTTTTATATTAGCACTCCCAAAAAAAAAGTTAAATACCCATTCATTGGGAACAGATAATATTTGATGCTCACTAACAGCCTTATCATCTCATAATAACATCTGCCTCTGGTAATAAACCACACTAGGCTTCTGAGTAGTATAGTATCTGCTACTGCCTGGATATCAAATGTTCTTTCTGGTGGTACTGAAAATAAGGATGATACCAATGAAGCATTCCCAACATCAATGGTAGAGATGAAAGTGAGAGTAGTATCAGTCATTCATGTTCTAGATGTTTCACCTTGACTAGTATTTCTTACATTAGGTACAAAAAAGTATAGAGGCATAGGAATGAAATATCTACTGGTGCATAGTTCCACAGGGTATCACCAACTACTTTGGCAAGAACCTTATTACTGAAGTACGTCTTACTCAACCAGTGCCATTCATATAGCTCAGATCTTCCTCAGCAACTGGTTCATTTCATCAGGATTTATTAAAGCTTTAGCTTAATTTACCGAAATAAAATTGATTGAAGCACCTGAATTTTTAACTTTATTATCTATTTGCAGTTTCGTCGAAATGCATAGGATAGAAACCATTATACCATTTGACACATCAAATAACTGATGACACACAAAAATTTCAATATCCATGTGTTGTAGTTATGTTTCCCCCTATGACTACATATATATATGAGTGTTTGGCCTCTTGGAAGGATTGAAAATTAAAAACCTCAATAATACATATTTATGACTCAACATGTTATATTTACATAAAGGATGTTTCACTTTTCCACCAATTTAACATCTCATCCAGAGCTTCAATGATTATCCTAATAGGATTTCGCTGATGATTTTATATCAACAATTTGTCTCTGGCCAGGAATCTTAACTGTATATTTATATACCTCCAGTTTATCACAGTATAGCCAACATTAAGCAAGAAGCCTAAAATAACTCAACACATCCTAGTGAAAGTATAAAAGCCAGCCAATCATAATCAGCGACGTGGTGAAGTAAATTTGGAAGTTTATAAATAGAAAGAAGTTTAGAAAGAGAAACACCTTTAGTGAGAGATCTTCAGATCTACTCTATTTTGATATTTTCACTATATTTCACAAGAGTTTGTCTCCCAAGAATTTACTAATTTAGCAACTTGAAAATTAAATTTCAGAAGATATAGGCAGCATGTCTATCAATACATGACACTATTGGACAGTGGGGAAGCTTCATGGGTACTTACATGAGGTCTAGATCATTTCACACAAGGCTTCATAGCCAACCTTAGATTAACTAGAGCTTTAGGCCATGTAAGATTATCCAAGAGGCATGTTTTGGCAGAAGGTCTCTTTGGGTGGCTATGTTTGTTGAAGTGGGTCCCAATGTATTTTGTAATTGAAAACTTTGGTCATGGTGGTTGTAATGCCAAGAAAATAATGGTTCAGTGGTCATGGCCTGAAGACATTGAACAGGTATAGTGGTGACTCTGAAATGTGGTTTACTGTTGCTAAAGTTATCGACAAGGTTTGAATACTCATAGAATTGGAAGCCTTAAAAGTAATACTTATTATTGAATCATGCCTAAATATGTACAGAAGTAGGCAATAAAGACTACATACAATTAATAAGCAGTGAGTGACATGGATGAATAGGCTGCAGCAAAAATATTTTTGCTCTAGTTAGTATAGAGGTCAATGGTCTCCTTGTACAATTTTTGTTTGATATTTTATGTGTGTGTGACTGTGTCTGTTTTTTTGGAGATAATAGGTATGCATAATACTTCAAAAATAAGTGTTCCTTTCATATCATACTGCTAAAAACAATAAACTGATTCTTGCCGACATGATTATTATTTGTTCATCTTTCAGCAGAGACATAGTAAAAATTACACAACCACACTCAGAAATATATTGAAAAATAAATAATTCACAAACTAATCAGCACTAGAGAGCCGCAAGTGACCTGTCCGATACAGACTACAAGCGGATAACTACAGACACATGCATATCGATCGGAGAGCAGATACGCCTGCTAAAACTCGAAATGCAAAACTAGAGAACACATTTTGAACAGTGTTACTGTATTGTTCAAGTCCTTGTGTCATTCAAAGATGATGTTTCCTGTTTTTATGCATGCAAAATTAATAACATATGAACCACAAAGTGATTTTTCTTCAAAAAGATATGGAAAGCAAGCATGACACCTGCTAAAAATCTGAACAAAATTCTAACACAAAGTCTCAGCAAAGTGGAAACAGCAAAAAATATTCAAGCTAGTTCAGCAAATTCTTCAGACCCAGTTCAGACAATACACAGGTGTAATCAGTTTCATATGGAAAAAAGTACAGGAAAAGAGGAAAAAAAGGAAGAAATATGTAATGTTTAGTCGACCTCCAAATGGTGCAAACAATAGCATAAATAATGAGGTCATATTTTGAGGAAATGTGAAGAAAAAATATTACAGGTAAAAATGATTCAGTGTACACTTAAGGAAAACAAGTGGAAGAGATGACAAACTTGCAAGTAGATAAGACCCAAACAAATAAAGTAACTTCTAATATGTAAATGGCACAGTATGGTTTTGCTATAACTTTTATTTAATTTATTTAATTCAATGTATGAAAGGCAGTTATCTTACTGTTTCAAAGAAATTGAAAGACGGATATATAAAAAAATTGACAGAAATTTACCTATACTAAAAACTACTAGAAAGATAAAATAGATTTAAAAAAAAGAATATATAGATTATAGATACATACATACATACATATATACATACATACATACGTACATACATACACAGGATAGCAAATAAATGGGATTAAGGATAAATAAAATTGATAGATAATCAGCTAAATAGTAAAAAGGAAGACAACACTGAAAGCTGCCAAATTTAAGTCTATGCTAGATTGTTGATATTACATAATAGCGATAACAAAAACAATAACATGATCTGCATGTAGATTAATTGCTCACTGTTACATAATCATCAGTTGACAAAAATTATGCAACTTTAATTTTGTTATGTTTTCTTGTTGTCTGTTTTGAAATGAAATGAATCACATGTTAATAATATAATTTAGCTTTTCAAGGCTTATAAGTAACTATTTCATAAAAATTATAGATACAGGGACTATTACTGGAGAATATTGAATTTTTAAGACACTTTTGAATATGAATATGTCATGTTTTGTTAAATTCGAAACTAAATCATTGATAAGAAGCTGGTCCCACTTGACCTAATTTCCAGCTGTCGACCATTGATGTTGAGACCATCACTGCACAGATTTTTGAAACCTTTCCTGTGCTAAATTTCGTTTCGTGAAACGGCCTGCGGCCGTTTCGCTGCGCGAATATAATAATTTGGTTGTCAATTACAATTTTAACCATCACTGGAACGGATGTGGAAACAAAACAGATAGACTTTATTACTGTAGTAATGTGGTTCGGACATATTTCTAGTGTGGTCCAGACAACAAAATGATTTGCATGTAATTTTATAAAACAAGCATAGATCCTGACCTGATGAGGCACTTATTACATGCTAGCTTTACTATTTATAAATATAACAAAATTCTGGCAAAAACAGCCAATCTAGATTGACTGGTTATTCACAGGCTCTGGCTGATATATCTCCTGTTCGTTGAATGTATCATGCATAGCGAGGTCTAAAATTAATTCGATAAGTCACCAAGAAAAGATGATTCAATTAGTCAAGTGTACTCATCTTGCTAATAGCCTTTTTCAAAAGAAGACCTACTACATATTTGCATGAATATTTTATGCATATTTGACTGATGTTGGTAATTTGCAATTCAAAGCTGTGTCTATTTTTCTTTTTCTGATATCTCTGACATTTGGATAGCATTTGGTGCTTGATGTAAAGTCAACATTGAAACATCAGTGGGCTGGTGGCAATTTGAGGCTTGATATCTCCGCAATCTAATTATCTTGGGTGAAGTTTTATAGCCTTGGAGGAAGAGTTGATTGCTTAAGCAAGTGCAGTCTCATGGTGCACCATCATTTTGCAAACTGCTTCATCTGCCCCTGTGTCCTTGGACTGTCTTTCAATTTAGCAATGCTCATGCTCTCGAAACAGCCACTGAGCAGCTGAAAGAGCATAAAAGAGCATGAAAAAGCCTGAAAGAGCTGCTCAAGAGAATGGAAACAGAGCCTGAAAGAGCGACAGCTCACATCAGCTTGTAAAAAGCACTGACACGTCTGATAACATTGTAGCAGTGACTTCCCAATGTCCGATCTAATTAGACTCTCTTGTGTCCACTATGGCCATTGAAGACTAGCTAATTGAAGGCATCAAAACATGAAAAAAGCAAGCAAGAATGAAAACAGCACACAACAGGAAGCTTTACCCTGGGGTCTTGGACCAGGAAGTGTTTCCATTTTACAATGCCTTGACAAATGCCTGAGCTATGATTCATTTTTTTGCTTTCGGGCATATTAACGATCAATGAGGCATCTGAAAGACTTCCAATTTAAGTGAATTGATTGCCTGAAAATGTTTAAGAACAAGATATAGTCTCACATTGACTATAATACAATCTGTTGCAATAGGGCTATCTTCTTGTTTTTCAGATAAATATACTACAAATATTAATATTAACGTGAGCACGATGCGATCAATTTTATGGTAAGGCTCTAATCTTAATCCAATTTTTAGCTAATATTATGACCAAATCAATCTATTTTTATTAAGCTTAAAATATTCTGATCAGTCTGACATAGATTATTCAACACCAAATTTGTTTCGAATCCTGTCCTGGAGTATAGAGGAGGAAAGTGTAGCAAATTAGAGTAGATTTAAGGCTGTCTCATCGGCTATAAGTGTTTCTCATTTTAAACTTCCAAATTGACTTTGCCACATCAATGATTATGATTGGCTGGCTTCACTGATACTCTCACTAGGATACGTGGAGAATATTTTAGGACATCTTGCTTACCGTTGGCTATACTGTGACAGACTTGAGGTATGATATCCATGAAAGCTTTTCGATTGCCAATCAGAGAACAAATGGAATATCTTCATCAAAATCATGAAATGCCAGATGGATGTTATTCGGGTGAGACAATAAATTGTTGGCCCTTGTAATGCTTGTATTAGTGTCTGCGCTTGACACAGAAAGATCCCTCACATGAAGCAAATGTGTAACATATTGAGGATTCCCACTCTTTGACCCATCTCATTAATCAACCCTCGCAATTACCCACAGCTGGGATTAGATGGCTGCTCTTACCGCATCTATCTATCTATCTATCTATCTATCTATCTATCTATCTATCTATCTATCTATCTATCTATCTACTAATCAACTTATGTCAGTGGCCATTCACTATGCACATCTTGGAGGGCTGCACTAGCCATATCTACCTTACCACAATTCTGCATTGGGAAATTTGCTGCTCTAAGACTGCTGTGAAACTGACAACCCAACAATGATGTAAAAGACTGATGCAGCCAACCTAAATATGATATGACTGGTAAGTAAAACACCCACCTAGAAATATTGCATGAACTAGATTACACAGAACTACAACATATTGCACAGAGAGATAGAAAGACGGAATTTTGTGCACCTGGGTTGAGTTTGCATGTTGATGCTACTGTATTATGCCCTGATTTTTATATTATACAGAAAACATCTGCTTGTTAAGCTTGCCTAGTTATCTGTGTGATTTATAGTACAATGATTCACTAGCAACTTTGCATGACTACTGGTAGCCTATTGCTACCATTGAACATCTGCATAGTTCGTAACTTAAACTAAATGACCTGTAAAACTTGATGATGAATAACTATTTTGATGGTTCAGGTGGGCTTTTATCTCTTTTCCTTCTTTTTTTTTAGGGGAGGGGAGGGGTTAGGGGAGGGAGAAAGGTGTTCTTGGAGGCTGCTGATTACCATGGAAATAAACACATTTTCTGCACCACAAATTTAGGTCATGATTTACTGCTAAGGAAACCCCAGGCATACCTACTGTATGAAATGAAGATTTATATTTCCTTTTCCCTTTTTCTGTTTTGAATTTCAGTTAATGCATTCTAATTATTCTAGGAAAATTGGATTATTTCGACAATTGATCACAAAACTCAATATTTTGACAATGTAACAAAACTTTGTTTTTTGCACAATAGTAGGGTATTTAAACATGAATTTTAAAATACTTTCCAACAAATACCACATGAATAAACATGTTTGGTGCCTTTTGGCGCCTACGATCAGTGCAAAGTTAAGTGAAGCTATTAAATAACTCTTTAAACCATGTTTTCTGTTTTTTAAGACAGTTGATAGATATTTAGAAAGTGCAAAGTTTACTTCTGAATCGGCATCACATAATATACTTAGAAATTGTTCTTTTGGGTGAAAAATGAAGAAATTCTCTATTCTTTTGGAAGCAACTTCGAAAAGGTTCATCCTAATCATACCCTGCTTTTCACAGCGCATAAGACAGTGAAATTCGTCTTCAACTTGACCTGAATTACATCTCTTGCATAGATGTTGACCTGCTTCAATGTACGTTTGTGTCTTCCAAGTTCAATGTGAAGATTGCGAGAGCTCAATCGAAACCTTTGCTTTGTTTGTGACATCTACATCTAGGCACATTCATATTTAAGTATGGCTCCAGATGCAAGTCTTTTTTTGAAGAGTTTATTAGTTCTGCTTTTAGGATTTTTATCGCTGTCATTAATATCAGCTAACATTTGACTTTCTGCCTGGTCATACATATCAAAGCAGAGGCTTTCCAAAAAAATAATATTAGAAATTGATACAGATATGCATAAAACATTATGACTAACCGTTGTGTATTTCCTTTTGTTTGCCAGCTAGATCATCTGTTCAAGGTAATTCACTATAATTTGTGTGACTGTGTTGTAAAATATGGATTTAAAGACCTATCATTTTGCTCAAAAAGCCTGCATGTTAGCATTTTCTCTGCTAATCTACAGGTATTATTAGACCCCTATGAAAGCCCTTTGAGTTGTTGAAGTGCACCCATCAAACAATGTGATCAGGTGAACACACAGGTATTGGCCTACTATTCTTGCCATTTGAACCCACCTCTTTGAACATGGTTTGAATGACAATTGTTGTATCAGTTGTAGAAAAGGGATTGATTTAGATATACACTATAGTTTTTCACTTCAGCAGAGCTTCTCTAGCTGTAGTTCGTTAAACATTTGTGCAAAAGATCGAATTGCTACATTGTAATGTTCTGTTCCTTTATTACAATACATACATGTATATATCTAGATCTCAGGGGCATATCTAGAAATGGCCAGATGGAGGGGCATTACATGGGTGAAAATGTGGTACTCCGTGGTGTTTCCTGGGCTTCGCTGGCCATTCGCCAGTTAGCAAAATGCTAATTCAAAATCAATCTGGCTAAGAAAAATTCTGAAAATAATATTGTTTTTCCCAAGTTTTAGCCAAATTGGCTAAGATTTTTGACAATTTAGTTGGTCTGCGAAAGCATTTTTTGGCCAGCTAAAGCCTAGGGGCATTTCCTATCTCTTGCATGTTAATTTTGGCCCTGGGGGGGGCATGGCCCAATGCCCCCCTAAATACGCCACTGCTATATCTACATTGACTGACTGGATGTAAACTGTATAATTAGTAATTATAAAAAATAGGAATTTATGCAATATCTATTTGACTCCATATTCGATGATGAATTTTAAACATGTCTAAGTAGACGAGGAAAAAGCCAATCTAGTCTTTTTGCACCAATATCCGTCAACATTACTCAATATCAACCAATCCAATAGCAGCTTTAAAAGTGAACATTGTACACAAATATAGACAAAGCCAAGGTCATGTGTGTTTTCTTTCTGGCAATAAATGTGAACTAACGTTATGTAACTCTCTATAACCCATTCAATGGCACTCAATATGTGCCTGGTATGTATTACTGACTGACTTGTGTTGTGCTGGTATACCCCTGATCAGCTGGGGCAGATCAACCACCATCTTTTGCGGAGGGAGCTGCACTTTTTTGGTGATCTCCGTATGATGATCAGAGAGATGCTGGAACATACCCCATTAATTCAGGCATGCCCAGGGTATCTCAGTTGCCCCAGCATAGAATATTGGATACAACCCGCCTCCATTTAATGTCCCATGGGCTCAGACTAAAGTGAGTTCATAGGTGCGATTTGAACCCATGCCCTCAAAGCCAGTGGACAAGCGTTCTTGACCATTAGGCCACAGGAATTGCAACTTCACGATATAAATCCAGTTATTGTAAATTTTGATAACTTTAAAAACAACTTATTGATACTCAACAGAATTTTCCTTATTATATAACACAATATAAATTTATTAATCAAGCTAATGTGAACACCCTGCACATGACTCCGTATCAACAGAGACAAAAGGAACATCTTTCACGAGAAGCTTAATTAGCCAATGTTAACAATTCATAATCAAACAAATACCTGTATAACTTATCTTAAGTTATTTCTTATGACTCAGTATGAACCATGTCAATGTCAACCTCCTCTATATGACTGGATATAAACCCTACAAATGTAAACTGTATCTTATGGCTAGTTCTCACGGAGACGTAACAGAGGGTTTAAGTGACGGCGTTTCTTATATTTCCAGGAAAGGGCAAAGATTTGAGCATGTTCGCCGTCAATTTAGGCTTTACGGCGCAACAGGAACAGCATGCGTCGCTTTAAGAGGTCTTTCTACGCAATTCCTAGAAATTTGACGATGCAGGAAAAAAAGATTCAACCGGTTGAATCTTTGCGAGGAAAGAAGTGGTGAAGCAAGAAGAAGCGTAAAAAGAAATCAGTGCGCGCCGCAGATTTTTAAAGTTGCGACGCACAAAGAAGAGCTTCGACGCAGAAACAGCAGTGTAGCAGAAAGCTCTTGCTTCATGTCACATGTTTCAGACACGCGTCGCAGAAAGACACATGTTCGACGCACGTGAGAGGGTGCGCGCCGCGTCTTTTGGACCCCCAATGCAGCAGACAGAGTGGCGCCTGAGTGCATGCGTTGTTCTATTTTTAGCATCAACCCTTTGTCTGCGTGTCACCCTCTTTTTGCGCAGCGGCTGGGGCAGCAGCAGCGAAGCAGGGGGGGCGAAGGAGGGGGAAAGAGGCGGTCCGCACCCTGCATATATATAGAGGAGGCCAGTTTAGAGCACCATACCCACTCAGACCTTCGACCAGAACACACCTAGAATCCACGACACTATTATCAACTGCTACATTTGCTGCTACTTTTGTTGCTACAATTGTACTTCAAATTGCTGCTACAACATGGGACCAAAGAGGAGAAAGGGCACCGTCGTCACCAGGGCACCAACCAAGCTCAGCACCAGGTCAACACTCCACACTCCTGGGAGCACTCCAGTGACAACTCCAGCTACAACTCCAGCTGCAACTCCTCTCCATGAACCTTCAGATGCTGCAGTGACTGCCTTCTTTACTACAGCCATGGCAGAACTCTCTCTACCTGGGCTCTACACCTCCACTACAGCTGGCAGCCAGACGAAGACCACCACTTCAACCTCCAAAGCCACTGTCGTCAGCGAGACCATCTTCGAGGGCCGGCCAGAAGACAACACAACAGATGAAGATTCATCAGTTGAACTGTTTGAAACTGATGAAGGAGACAAGCCTGCTGACAAGCCTGCCAAGCCTGCTGCCAAGCCTGCTGCCAAGCCTGCTGCCAAGCCTGCTGCCAAGCCTGCTGCCAAGCCTGCTGACAAGCCTGCTGCCAAGCCTGCTGACAAGCCTGCTGCCAAGTCTTCCACGGGTCTTCCAGAGCCTACTGCCAGGTCTACTCCAAAGAAGCAGACTCCAAAGAAGCAGACTCCAAAGAAGCAGACTCCAAAGAAGCAGACTCCGAAGAAGCAGACTCCCAAGAAAACAGCAGAGAGCCAGCCTGTTCTTGCTCTAGACAGAGTGGCCATCCATGAGGACACCTTCGAGGAGGAAGAAGACTCTGCTGATGACACCCCTGCAGCTGCTGAAGCCAAGTCCAAGGGCAAGAAGGGCAAAGGGAAGGCCCCCAAGCCAAACATCCGCAACAACCTGGGCATCACAGCTGAACAAGAAGATGACCTCATCAACTGGTACAAGGAGCATCCTGTGCTGTACATGAAGGGGACCAGAGGCTACAAGGGGAACGAGAAGCTGCTGCTGGACTCAGAAAAAGCAAAGGAGCTGGGCCCCAAGTACACCTCCCAGGACATCTTCAACTGGAGGAAGACAGTGCGCACTCACTTCTCCAGACTCGTCAGGCCTGAAGCTTCAGGAGCCGCCAGGAAGGAGAAGCTCACAGAGAGGGACGAGTACATCCTGAACAACTGTCGGTTCCTGAAGGACTCCATCGTGCACAAGCCAGGGAAGGAGCTGTCCGCCATCTCTCAACTGTCTGCCAACCGGCCAGCCTCAGACTCCGATGATGAAAGCTACAACCCTGAGGATTCCCTGCCAGCTTCCTATGACATGCCGGACCTGCCACCTGAACAGCCAGCACAGGACAGCCAGCAGTCCCAAGTCTTCCCTGGAGCACCAAAGCCTGGAGCCGCTGCCAAGGGAACCAAGAGGAAGGCCCCAGGAGATGAAGCCATGCACTCCGCCATGCACGTCATCGCAGGCAGCATGCAAGCCATGTCCTCCGCCAAGAAAATCCTGAAAGGCTCTGGCTGCAAGATGTGCCCCGACCACCAGGAGTTGACACCCGACCAGGAGTACTGGAGGATGAAGTGCCAGGACCTCTACCACGTGGGAGTGCACGCCAGCCATGAAATCAGGAGGCAGATGGTCAGGACCATTGCAGAGGCCGCCCTCTACTGGGATGATGAGGTCACCCGCCAGTCAAGACAGCATCAGGAGCACACCTTCCAGCCTCCTCATCCTCCTCAGCGCCTGCAGATGCCACCTCCTCCTCATCCTCCTCCTTCTTCGACGTATGTGCCATCACACCACCAGCACCATCCCCAGGCTTCCAGCAGCCATCACTACCAGCAGCACCAGCCCAGGGAAGGAGGATCCTCCAGGCAGACTCCCAGCTACACCCCGATGCAGCCCAGCCACTCCACCATGACACTGATGATGGATGCACAGGACAGCCCCGAGAAATACGGCTACCCCCCTGGACCCAGCTTTGGTCAACCGGCCGCCCATCACCAGCACCAGCCTTCCCCTTCGCCCAGTTGGACTTCAGGTCTCCTTTCTCCACGAAAGTAGAAGACCACATGCAGCAAAGACAACAAAAAACCTCGGCCCTTTTAAGGGCCACCAAATCCTCCCAAAAGGGCAGGCCACGTACACATCTTATGTTGACAAAAAAAAAAGAGCTTGTGTTGACCGAAAAGAGCCAAAAAAGAGCAAAAAAAACGTTGACAATCCCCAAAAAAAAAGTCCCCCAAAAAAAAAGTCCCCCAAAACAAAAGTCCGGTCCTGGCCTTCATTAAAAGTAATCACCTTCATAAAAGCAAGGTGCTAGTTCCCCCTTTCTTTGCCCCAAAACATACCAAGTGCAGCACTAGTACAAGTGCTGCATTCTTTGGTATAAACATATTTTTATTGCACTAGTACAAGTGCATGAATTTCTTAATTAAAATGTAATGCACTAGTACAAGTGCTTTGCTTTTAAAAATTGTGTTGGTTGGTTGCACTAGTACAAGTGCATCACTTTGTAATTTCACTTGTCTAGCTCAAGTGGCAGGTAGATAGCTAGATAGCTAGCTAGATAGATAGCTTGATAGATAGCTAGATAGATAGCTAGATAGATAGCTAGATAGATAGCTTGATAGATGGAACACAATGCTCGTTACATATATACACTGCAGCAAAAGAAAAGCAGTTGTCGTCACTTTGCAGGGATTGGACTTGGATAGATAGATAGATAGCTTGATAGATAGCTAGATAGATAGATAGATAGATAGATAGATAGATAGCTTGATAGATGGAACACAATGCTCGTTACATATATACACTGCAGCAAAAGAAAAGCAGTTGTCGTCACTTTGCAGGGATTGGACTTGGATAGATAGATAGATAGCTTGATAGATAGCTAGATAGATAGCTAGATAGATAGATAGATAGATAGCTTGATAGATGGAACACAATGCTCGTTACATATATACACTGCAGCAAAAGAAAAGCAGTTGTCGTCACTTTGCAGGGATTGGACTTGGATAGATAGATAGATAGATAGATAGATAGATAGATAGATAGATAGATAGATAGATAGATAGATAGATAGATGGATGGAGGGATTGATTGATTGATTGATTTTTGGGCTTGTTTTGTCAACATAGGATGTGTACATGGCCAGCTCAATTGGGAGGATTTGGTGGCCCTTAAAAGGACCTGGGGTTTGTTGTTTTGAATGCATCATCTTCAGATTTTCTCCAACTGCCAAGGGACACTTCCTGCCGGACTGTTGACCCAGTCACGTAGGTAGTCTCGAGCAGCCTTGGCATCTCTGGAGGCATTTCCGTGTCGAAGTGGTTCTCCTAGGTCATGCAATTGACGGTCTCCCCTCCAAACTCCTTCAGTGACGTCATGTGTCTGTGGATCTTCTCTGTCCATAACTTCAATGTCACGGGCATGGTGGACGCCTACTCTGTCTCGCAGAATGTTGTGTAGAACACAAGCAGCCATTGTGATGTATGTCACTCTTGTAGGTCGTTGGGGCATGGTGGTCAGGAAGCATCTGAACCTGTTTGACAGCAGACCGAAGGCATTCTCCACCACTCTCCTGGCTCTTGAAATCCTGTAATTGTAGACTCTGGAAGGAATGTCAAGGTTCTTTCTTGGCACTGGTTTGAGCAGCCATGTCTTCAGGGGAAATGCCTCGTCACCCACGATGTAATATGGGAAAGGATTGTCTTCTGTGCCAGGTAGAGGTTCTGGAGGTGGTAGGCCTAGATCTTCCTCGTCCAGGAGTTGTCGAAGTACTGTGTCCCTGAAGACGCCGCCATCAGATGCACTTCCTTGACAGCCAGCCTGCACATAGATGAACTTGTAGTTGGCATCAACGAGGGCCATCAGGACAATGGAGTGAAATCCCTTGTAGTTGTAGAACAAGGAGCCTGCAGCCTTGGGACATCGGATTGCGACGTGCTTGCCATCCAGAGCTCCAATGCAGTTGGGCAAGTTCCATTTCCTCTCAAAAGCCTTGGCTATCTCCTTCCATCTTTCAGGCTGTGTGGGTAGTGCCAGCTGTCTTTCGAAGGCATGAACGATGGCAAGGCAGACCTCAGGGATGAAGTTGCAGATGGTGTTGGGTGCCACACGGAAAGCATAAGCTAGGGACTTGTAGCTGTTTCCTGTTGCCATGTACCGCAGGGTGATAGCCAACTTCAGACCAGGTTCCAAAGCCCTCCTCATGTTGGTGTCTTGCTTAGCGATGAGTGGTCCAACAGCTTCCAGGATTTCAGCAAAGATGGCAGGGGGCATTCTAGTGTAGTTGTAGTAGCCGGACACGTCACGCACTTGCAGTTCAGGCAGCAGTTGATGGAAGTGACCATGTTGTTCCCTCTGCAGCAACCAGTTGCGAATCCACCACCTTTTCTGTCTCCTGGCCCTCCTCCTCCTCTGTCTCAAATAGACAGCTCCGATAGCAACAGCAGCAGCACCAGCCACAACAATAATTTCTTCTTCATTCATCATGCATATGTTCAGTAGGCAGTAGTCGTTGTGTTCTCATTGAAGGGCAATCAGCAAATGAAGCAAGGAGGTCCTCTGTGTCCCTTTTTATAATGACCAAAAGTGACTCCTGCAGCAGCCAAACACACTTTGCCGCAGCGCTGCAACAACAGACGTTCGTCGATGCTTAAGAGACCTTCGTCGCTGCTTAAGGCAAGGACGACGAAGAAGGTCAGCATCGACGCGCCTGTAATGTCCTCGGCGCTTTATGAATGCATGTGCGACGATGAACCATCAAGTTACGCAGTAACAAGTCCCTAAATGCGGCGTTGCATCCTTACAGTCTTCGGCGAGGCTGTCATTTTCAGCGACGCATCTTACCTCGGGTGTACGCCGAAGGTTTCCTGATGCGTCGCAGGTCGCCAATTTCAGACGTAGCTGCCTCACAACCATCAGCGGCGTAAGAGGAAACAACATTGGGCGAAGTAAAAGCAGCCTCGCCGAATTCCAAAACAAAGTGCGACGCGTCTGTTTGGAACTGCGCTGAGGAAAGAGAGGCGTAACGCGGCGAAGAAAGCTTAAGAAGCGCCGCGGACACCTCAAGACTCACCGCGGCTACTAACTTTAAGCGTCGCACATGACACTAAT
This sequence comes from Platynereis dumerilii, assembly GCA_026936325.1. Lineage (NCBI taxonomy): Eukaryota > Metazoa > Annelida > Polychaeta > Phyllodocida > Nereididae > Platynereis > Platynereis dumerilii. The sequence continues at coordinate 60,332,237 of JAPTHN010000002.1, forward strand.
TGATTACGTAATGTGCCAAAACCAACGTTCTACGCCACAACCTTCCAAGAAATGACTTCTCTTGATGCGTCGCTCTCAAATCGCCGTCGTGAGAACTAGCCATTACTTATAATATAACCCCAACCAATTAATGTGAACTTCTTTTTGTACATCCAAATTCTTCTTTTTGTACATCCACATTCAAATTCACAGCACATGGTTTACCCAACTCTGAGTCAACTGATTTGTGACTCATAATATTTAGATACAATCCAAAAACATTATTGTAATTCACTGATACAACACTACACAATACAAGCTATGAAGCTATCTAAAACCATACAAGAAAATTCAGACAGAAGATATAAAACAAGCCTACAGTGGTGCCTATATAATATAATGATATAAATAATATGAAAAAGTAAGTAGGAAATCAAAAAGAAATTCTGACCTTTCATCGTCTGTGTCATCTTCTCCCACATTGAAATGGACTTTGGTGTTTCGGCTTCCCCTGCGAAAAGGATTCAACCATTTGGAGAAATTAATTTGCAGTTGATTGGGTCGTGGAGGGGAGGGAGGAGGCTGCGGGTCAACTTCATCTCCTACGATCATGGTCACTTAAAAATAGGTCAGTTGTCACTAAAGGGTCAACCGGTCAGAAACTGGACATTCAGTTGACGTTCGATAGTTCATAAATGTTCATTGTTTGCTTTTCAGTTGTCACTAGAAAGTCAACTGGTCATAAAAGGGACATTCAGTTGATGTTCAATATTCTAGTTAACGAATGTTCATTGTTTGTTATTTGATTGTCACTAGAAAATCAATGGGTCATAAACTAAACATTCAATTTTATTTCAACAGTTCATGAATGTTCATTGTATGTTACTTGATTGTCACTTAATGATCCACTATCATAAACTAAACATTCAGTTGTAATTCAAGAGTTCATGAATGTTCATTGTTTGTTATTTGATTGTCACTAAATGATCCACTGATCATAAACTGGACATTCAGTTGACATTCGATAGTTCATATATGTTCATTGTTCAGTTGACATTTGACATTCTTTTGGTATTCATTGTGTATTTGTTATTGTTCATAGACTAGTCACTACCCTCAGTTGACATTCAATCGTTCATGAATGTTGATTGGTTGTTATTAATTCTCACTAACAATGTTCAATTGGCATTCGACAGTTCCTTACAAATTTGACAGTAAGTTAGTGTTCATAGTCTCTATATAACTGCTCATAGACATTAAATTCTATATTAAATGATCAATTTGTCCTTTAGCTGGACATTTATTGACATTCAATAGTCAAATGGTTATTCACTTGGCATTCAGTCGTTCATTAACTTTCCCTGTGAAAACTGTTTTATACTATGACAACTGAGTGGGTATTCACGAAATTAATCAATGCTGATATTCAGTCAATATATTCGCTAGGAAGTCCACTTGTCATTCGTCGGACACTGAGATTATATTCAAGCATCGGTATTCTCATCGAACATTCCTTGGACACCGGATATTCCCAACGGACACAGAAGAAATGTGATAGCAAATGAATACGGATAAGTGGGCACTACATGCATGAGATGAGAGAAATCTACAAACCACTGCAGTTAGACATCCATATCTTTCACTAGGAACACTTGTTGATTTTCAGTGGCCAGTTAACGACTATCTAATCTTTTGGGGTCTGCACCATCAAATTAAAACATATTTTCACTCACTTGTAAATCCCTTGTGCTATTCCAAAGAAAGTGAGGAATTGACAAACAGCATACCAATGATCAGAATACAACAAATATCAAATCACTGATTCAAATACAACCAAACTCCCTGTTGATAATAAATTATATCCTCTGATGTAATATCATATCCCAAGTGGTAATATTATATCCGCAGATGATTATATCATATCCCCACACACTAGAGATATAAGATGATGGCAGATAGCGCTGGTATATAGAATATACATGGGCACATCATAACCACTTGTTTAACTCCTTGAAGCACATGATGGAAAACACATTAAAAGAAATATCGCTTAATCCAAAGTAGTGTAACCTTTTCAGCTATGACACTTCATGAATATGTCCTGCATAGTGAAGAAGGTTCTCTTGTAAAATTCATTGGTTCTATGATAAATTTCAAGGGTTCTCTGAGCTGCTTCATCAAAAAGGTTCGCACAGGTTCAAGCAAACCTCACAGGTGATCCAGCAAGCAAGGTGCGCAGATAGCTGAGTGCAGGTTGTGAATTTCAGCACTGACTGCATGGAGCAAAAAAAGGGAAAAACACCTGTTTGGGAGAGCAATTCACGTAGAATTGCAAAAGATCCAGAGCTAATTTCCTAAATGTAAGTTGGTAGGATAACGATTATACATTAATTCCAATTTATATTTTATGTCATCACAAAATCCATGACTTCCAATTTTTAAATTAAACTATATTCAAGAAAATGGTTTGAAGCTCTGGTATGTCACTTTTTGCTCGGGATAAATGCACTGTGATCACATTGTATCCAATATCCATAGAAAGATGCAAAGTATGTAGATAATTTAAGTCATACTAATAAAAATCATCAAATTTGTGAAACGTTTTAACTATTTTCCTAAAGATAATTATGTAGACCTACACTATGTACTATGCACATCATACATGACATCCTATGGAATACTACAAACATGCTGGCCAGAATGTGATGTGCTCCTATCATCTATGTGATGGCCCATAGGTGAGAAATTTGTCCTGATGCCCCCCCCCCCATCAGCCACCCCCTACCACGTGATCCAGTTGCCATAGACGCGCCATCAGTCTACCTAGCAACGCCAATAGCAACCAGCAAAGCATCAATTGTCCACTCAATGAACAGCCACAAAAAAGCCAAGAGCAACCCCAGATGAAATATGATAGTGCAAGGCAGCGAGAGAACTTTGGTATGAGCTTATAAGCTGGAGTTTCAGTCACTCAGTCAGGGAATCAGCCAGTCAATCAGTCTTTCAGTCAGCCATTCAGTCGCTGACCCAACAATGAAGTTAAATTACTAAATTGGAAATGTAAAGAACACGACTGAAATCATCAATTACAAGCAACATAAAGAGATCATTCACTGAACCTAAAATGTCTGATGAGTCTCTTTTTGAAAATGTTACTTATCAATCAACAGTTATTCAGACGTTTTTCAATAAATGATGGGCTCATCTATCACCTGTAGGCACAGGCTGTAGCTACCCAGAAGTGCATACAGTGTCCATTTTACCTTTTGTCCCAAGCTGCTTTCATCTATCATGTTTTACATGTTACTCTTTATTGCTGTTTATTTGTTATTTCTAGTCGGCTATACAAGTACCATGTGAACTGATATTTTTTGTTTTCAACTCGACTTTAAATAGATATTTCTTATCTTATCTTATCTTATCTTATCTTATCTTATCTTATCTTATCCACCGATCTGCTGGTGTGACCTGATCCATGCATCTGTCTAGCTGATGTGTAAAACCTTGTCATCAGTCTACATGAAGAGTAAATCTCTCCAGATCCCTGTCTATAAATATATCTTTAAACCTGCTCAGGCAGATCTATCTGTCTATATCATAGCTTCTATCTGCCAAGCCCCTGTAGTCGTCTCTACTGCGTCTATAATCTATATATCTATCTATTAAGTCTGTCTATGTATTTATATTTTAAAATCTATCTATCTATCTATCTATCTATCTATCTATCTATCTATCTATCTATCTATCTATCTATCTATCTATCAATGTATCATCAATATATCAATCAATCTATCAATCTATCTATCAATCTATCAATCTATCTATCTATCTATCTATCTATCTATCTATCTATCTATCTTATCTATCTTATCTATCTTATCTATCTATCTATCTATCTATCTATCTATCTATCTATCTATCTATAAATATATCAATAAATCTATCTAACTTTCTCTTTATCTAACTAGCTATGACATCCAACTCAATTCCATTGCTCTTTAAATCTGTCTTTATGAAAACCATTAAATCAAGAACCAAAAATTCCATTCACCAGAGCACACAGCTTCTAATCTGTTGTATCTCATATTCTGAAGCCAAGAAGGAATATTAGTCAGGAATATAGTGAACAGTTAGGAGGAGACCTTCAAAGTCAAATCTCACAGGTGATTGGCATCAAAGAATATGAACAGCTGCTTCCTGGGAATATTAACCTAGAAACCAAAGCATTAGGATTTTCTCTAAGGTTATTGCAAATTTGGCATTTATAAGAACTTATATTGAATATTTTTCTTGCATAAGAACAATTGCAGAATGTTGCTCTTTATTTTCAAGAAGATGTTGTGTCTCCTTGCATAATAATAAACATATGCCCTACGTAAAACTAACTTTAAATTCTCCTTTGTAATTGAGTCTGTACAATGGACTTTGTAAATAGCAACCAAAGAAGACCAAGATGCAATGTCACACAGCCAGATTTGAGTACTAATTGGAACAGTTTTCTGCTTCACTGCTGCCTATATTTCATTCCTTTGTGTTGGGAACTGCAATACAACAATCTAACAAGATGGCATCAACAATAAATATTTGTTTGTATTGAAATTTCAAGATATCACAGCTTATTGACAATCTTTCGTTTAAAATTAAGGTTGGAAAGCGATCTTTATAAGACCGTCTTTTTTAAGTAAACCAAAAATCAAGAATGAATCCCAGCAGTCAAGCTGAAAACTTCCTTTTTATAAAATTCCAAATACCACAGCCTTAGCCACAATGAATTATTATCAAAATTACTAGCTATATTTCAATTTTCCGGGTGGCCACCCATTTAATCAATTAACAAATTCACTAGGAGTCAGCTTACTCAAGATCAAAATTGCACTCTTGGATGCCAATTATTAAGTCAGACAAGGACAAATATCTTTGCCAGCATGAGCTACTTTTTATTCATTTTCATTCACTTTTTATTCACTTCTGAATATCAAGTAACAGTAGCTAAATGCTTGGAGGCGATTCTCACATTGATAGCTCTAAAGTTCTTACAAACTGTAAAAAGAATTATAGGATGCACTACAGGAGGGCACAGGCACCGTAAACAAAACATTGTCATCTTTGCCATGAAGTCCATTAAATCAGCTGGGGAATGGAGGGAATGAGAGGAAATGAGCAGATCCTCCTTCAATCATTTCTTCACTCCACCCAGGTGTAAATTGGGAGGTTTGCTGTAGGCAGGCAAAAGGCTGGCCCAAAAAAGTCTAATTTTCAATTCTCAGCATGAAGGTGAATTTCAACCGTTTTGAACAATCCCACTTGTAAACTTGTGCTGAATGTGCTAAACCCATTTTCAGAGGAATATATTAAAATTGATAGTGCAGGTAATTCTATCGATTAGATTTAATCTAAATATATGGTTTGAATCAGGTGTCCCCGATGAATAATCAAAGGGGTGGTTCTACTTCAAGTTTTCTTCAACCGGACTTGTTAAGAAACTGCGACAGATAAAAGTCCACATTTCCAAAATAAATGTTGCGCATGTTCTAGATCGCAAGTTTACCACACATATCTTTTCTGATTTATTCTTCTTTACAGTGTAATAATGGACAAGAAGTGGTCTAACAATACTCCAGCTCTCGAAGGGTGTGGTCACTCTAAAAAATGTCGGGACAAAATTGGTTTTTTAGATTCAAAATGGTTTTTTGAAAAACCAAATTTCAATGCAAAACCAACATGGATTTTCCATGTTGGTTTTTTGCATTGAAATTTGGTTTTTCAAAGAACCATTTTGAATCTAAAAAACCAATTTTGTCTGAATTTTTTTAGAGTGTAATCATTTACCCACTGAGCTAATTATGATGGATGGAACCACCTTGTGGGGTTCAAATGCAGGACTCAGTTGTTTGGAGCCAGGTGCTATGTCACTGGCATAAGGGACCGTTCAGAATTTATGACTGGGGGGGGTGGGAGTTTTGGCCGAGGGGGTACTAACTTTTCACACGTGTTTCAAGGGGGGGGTATTTATTTTTGGAAACACTTCCAAGGGGGGGTAGAAATTTTTAACACAGAAAACTCATTTTATTTGGACTTTTTTACGCGCAAAAGTCCACAAAATGACGCGAATCTGTACGCGTGGCCGTGTATAACAGTATATGTGTGTATTGCTTTGTATGTCGAGGGGGGGTACTAAAAATACGTGTGAAACCTAGGGGTGGGGTACTAAAAATCCGCATGAGACTCAAGGGGGGGTATCAATTTTTGACGGGAAGTTCCAGCAAAACTCCCACCCCCCCCAGTCATAAATTCTGAATGGTCCCTAATGTTCATGCAGACTGCATCTAAATGGTGGGAGAAAACGGAAAACCTTCTAAGACGGAAAGTTTTGATGGAATAACAAACTAATTCGGTCTTTCAAACAGTTCCTGTTATGTCTCGACAGCTAAACAAATTGTTTGTAGTTACAAACATTTATATTAAGTTTTGCTGCGAATTGACAGCTCTCCCCCGTTCCCATACACATCAAAACATTTTCCGGGAACCAGCCGCCATTTTGTACCATTGCCGAGTCAATGGAGCTGGCATTCCGAGCTCCTGTATACACTTATAAATCCATCCAAAGTGGAACGTTTAGCATGGATTCCTCCCCATTATCCAGTCGATTGACGAAGTTTGCCTTCAGTTATGGCCAGGTGAAGTCCGAAAAATAAGACGAGCGTCACCCAGATGGACTTTGTCGGTCAAAACATCCGGAAAATCACAGGTACATCTGATAAAACGAGCGGGATCCACGGATTGGGTACAGATATCGACTATATAGGGCTAATCCAGTATTAACAAGCTGATTTAACAATGTTATGGCTTCGGAAAACCACCCCCAAATGACTAAGAAATGGTACATAAGGGCAGTTGTTTCCGGAAATAGTTTTTTTTTTTTCAGCCTGGGAACGTCGGGGAGCACTAACGGGCACTATAGCCATCACTGAAAGTTGCGTCAACTTTTTACAGTGCAGGCATCATATCTCTGTTGTCATATATTACAGTAAATTCTTCTGTATTTCATCCAGTTTCTTGATAGATATATTTTTCCACTGCAGAGAATACATTATCTCAACCTGCAACTGTACACCTCTGTACTGCAATGATAAACCTGTCGACAACTGCAATAACCTGGGGATTTTTAGCCACTGTTGAGGAAACATTTTCACATATGCAGCAAAAGAATTCGGTTTCCCAGATAGATATTTTAACAAGTGTTTTCGCTGATTGATTATTTTTTTGCAAATGCCACAGTGGACCACCCTCAACCTTCGTTGTACTAACTAGAACAAGGGTGGGTTTAAGCCATCACTTTGTTTGAAACAATCTTTTGGAAGCTTAGAGAGCTGTCAACTGAGATTGTTTATCAATATATTGCAGGATGAAGCAGAGGACTTCAATTATTGTTATGAAGCAATACAGAATTTGCTGCAGTAGTACAACTGTTGTACTTGCTTCAGGAGCCAAACAGCTGATCAGGGAATTTTCCAGGACCATCCTGTTGCTTGGAACATGCCTGTGCCATATCTCTTGCTGTAAGGTATACTTTACACTTGGTAGTTTTTTGCTGGCTTTAGAATGTTTCACAGTTGTTGATATTAGTAGCAGCATCAACATCCCCACCAGCAGTAAGGGCGAGTCCATCAACAACATTATCAGTACACATGAGGGCATCAGCCCCATAATATCATTATCAATTGCTTGAGAAGTATCTGCGTCAAAAGAACTCTATTGGCGATGATTACATGAACAGCACTAGAGATTTGATTTAGATTTGCTAACATCAAAACTGATACAGAATCCACAGCCCAGTGGGCACCAGGGTTGGGTTCAAATACAGATAAAAGTATTTAAATACAAATACAAATACTTTCAATCTTTCTAAATACAAATACAAATACAAATACACCTGAGCTCAAAAGTATTTAAATACAAATACAAATACTTTCAATTCTTTCAAATACAAATACAAATACAAATACTCAAATTTTGAAAGTATTTAAATACAAATACAAATATATTTGCAAATATATTTGAAAATACTTTCAATAATTCTGTCTTGGAACTTCAAACTTGTCTTTTTGAATTGTTTCCAATCTTACACCAGCTAGTGTTTATGAATACAATAAATTGTTATGGGTCTATATGTTTTATACAGTTTTAACAAGTATAAGAATAGTTATTAAATATTCAGAATTTTAGTATCAAGTTCCTTCATTAAAATCTTTTCAAATCGGGGAATTTTGGGTCATAAACTGAGGAGTTGCATATTATGATTTTAAACATGTAAAAATAAGTATTTATCTTACTGTTAGTTGATTAAATATGGTATTCTGCATATCAATAGATGAATATTGATTTATCTATGACTATTTCAGAAAAAAAACCCAGTAATTTCAGGTGAAATACAAAATGTTCACTGATTCACAATGATTTTCACTTCCCTCGGTGATGATTGCAATCGCTTTCGAATAAAAACAACAGAATATACAGATGCTCATTCAGACACATTGGCTTGGTACTGGTGTCTATTCACATTTGTGCTTTGTACTTAGGTGAGACTGACTTTAACTAAAAATGACTAAGTAAATTAAAATTACTGCCCACACTATAAGTCAAAGGACTATAGTCAACTTGGTAAGTGAAATGATGGGAAGGTGCACTGGTGAATACTGCTCTGTAATTGGTTGAGACAGAAGGTTCTTTGGACCAATTTTGTAAGAGTTCTTTTGGGGATAGAATAAGCATGTTGGATTTATTAAAATGCCGTGTTTTTGTTCTATATGTCACATTTGTTTCATTACAATATCTATTTTCAGTACCAGGAATTCGTTGAATGCTTAAATGCATGGGACAATTTGTGAAAAATAATGCAAAATAAAAAATTAATATAAAATAGAGAAATAGGTGTTTCGTTCATTTAAAAACATTTTTCGTTAGCTAAAAATAATTCAATACTGGAAATAGGCCTATAACCTTGCTGAAATACAGTTTCAGTCAGATGCAGAACATATCTATGCCACAAAAAGCCATCATACTTTCACTGAGGGCTGCTTGGATAATGAAATTTCGGCTTCAGTTAATTTCTACTCCACTATTGACATAACTCTCAATTATAAAATATACATAAATAAAACCTGCATTTTTTTGTTTTCAACAGGAAGGCATTGTAATTTAGAGGTTGTTCCCACTGGGCACACGACGTAAACCCCGACGTTGCTAATTGGTGGAGGGCTGGTCTGTTGGTCACGTAGATATGTATGGTAGAGATTATGTCGCCCCAACGTGAACACGACGTCAGGGTTTTTTTACAACATTGCCACAACGTCACAAGCTAACGTCGAAACTCCTGACATTGCCTCACAATGTTGTAAAACGTCGCCACAACGTTGCATGCTGACGTCATATCTTTGACGTTGCTTCACAACGTTGTGACAACATAATTTCAACCATACAATTCTACGTCATTTGACGAAAAGTGTGACGTCGTTGCAACGTTGCTGCAACGTCGATGTGCCCATGGGGAGTTACAATAGCAATACAACTTCACCATGATTTATAGAGATGAACAATATTTTAATTCCCAAATTTTTTAGGATTGTTATACATTACTCATGACAAATAATTAAATTAAAAAATAAAAAACACAAAAAAAAACTGAAATATGAAAATGCAAAGAGACAATACATTCTTCAAAGGTGTTCACAGTTGGAGCATTCTGGTATTTGGCAGATTTGACTTGAGTTTGATGCCTGACTCTTGAGTACAGTCCCTCTTAAATTGGACAAAATCAGAAGTTTGGTTACCTCTCCATATCTAGACAACTGAGTTTTTTCTTTAACATTTCCGTAGCCCTAACAAACTCATAACATTTGCTTCAGAAGTTAAATATCTTGTGCAGAAATTGCTATCTATATTCACAGTTTTCTGCAGGTGTAAGTCAGCTGTGACTTCTTTAGGAATAAAAACAATCACAGCATGCCCCTCCCATTACATACACGTGTTTTAATGGTCCAACAACAAGTGGCTTCAAACAGTTTCCATTATCTGTAACACACTTTGTTTCAAATATTTATTTTCCATTTATGAATCCTCCATTAAAACATAGGACGCATAGCAGCAAACCTTAGGCGACCCAACAAACACAATTACGTTTAAATTACGTTTATAAACGGTCGAAAATCCGTTGAAAAACCGTTTTTTCACTACGTTTAAATTATGTTAAATTGGATGGTCCAAAAAACATGATTTTAACGTTTTACACAAACGGTCAGAATTATGTCATGCCAATGTTTCCAAAAACTGTTTTTCGATAGCGTCAAATAATCAGCAAAATCATGTTTTCATGAAACGGTTTTCCAAAAACCTTTTTTTAACGTTATTTTGATGTTTTCTCCAACGGTTATAATTTATCATATATTTTCTGTTTATTTGACATTTTTAATACACTGATAGAGGGAACATTTATTTAACGTTTTTGAAAAATGTTTTTAGAATGCTTTCTATGCATGCTTTTATTACATTACTTGTGGAATGGTTATATTACGTTATGAAAAAACCGTTATTTGACATATTTGGAGAATGGTTTCATTACATGATGGGGAAACCGTTATTTTTAAGTTTTGAAGAAACCTTTTTTCAACGTTTTTGGGAAACATTTTTATCACGTTGTGGGGAAAACCATTTTTCAGCAATTATATTGAAATGTTTTTTCAATATTGGAGGAGGAATGCCTTTATTATGT